>VXAZ01008617.1:425563-493027 GCA_013399875.1 Gymnorhina tibicen
GGGGGGGGGGGGGGACGCAGACCCTCACGCCCCCGCTCTCTCGCGAGAGCAGCGGTGAAGCCTCGCGAGAGCTGCCCGCGCACCGCCTCCCTGGGCAGGGACGGCGCTCGCTGCAGTTTTTCCTTTTTTCCCGCCGTTGGCGCGCGGAGCCGCCGGGAGCCAACCAGGTAACGGCGCGCGCTCTCCTCATCCTCCGCCGGGGAGAGACCGCGAGCGCGCCGCTCCCGCTCCGCCCCGGAGACGGGCCCGCCACAGCCCCTCCGGCCTCCGGTCCCCGCCGGGCTGTCTACAGGCACTGTCCCGCCTGCCCGAGGGAGCCCCGTTCTCTCCGTTTGGGAGGCTCCCGCCGCTGGGGAGAAGCGGCGTGTGGGACATGCCATACCGCTCCTCTGCCCTCCCGGCTGCGGGGTGTGACCCAAGCCTGGCGGGAAGCCCCCAGGTGTTGGTCATGGCAGGATTTCCCAGAGCATCCCGGCGTGTCTTTCGAGTGAGTTTTCTGTGCGGTGCTCTTGCAAGACGGAAAGGAGAACAAAATTCACCGCCGGGAGGTACAGGAGAGTTGAGTTTGTAGGAGCAGCCGGTGGTTTTTGGTGGGGATTAAGGCGCCGTGTGCTCCTCAGAATCCCGGAGGGGCGGTGTGTTCCCGGCGGAAAGGTATCAACACCGAGAAGAAGCCTCGGCGCGTTATCGGTACTGATGGATTGCTGGAGGCAATCATTGTTGAAGCCGTGTTTTCACGGTGCCGGAAGCAGTTGGTTTGTAGAAGAGGGAAATGGACGCTTTTAGGTGGTTCTATGAAAGCGTCAGTCGGCAGGATAGCAGCAAAGCAGGACATCCGGGAGAGGGGCTAGCACTGTTTCCATCCTCCCCCCACGCAGCTTCCAGTTCTGTCCCTGCCTGCAAGTGTCCGTACATCCAGCTCAGGCGTTTTTTTCCCTAAGGACTGGAAAGCACTTTCTTAGGACTGGAGACTAAGCCATCACTTTTACGCCTGTGCAGCTGCCCAGGCCTGTCAAAGGCTCGACTTGAACACTTCTTGCGGGCCCTGTATTTTAAGGATGGTTGAATACCTGTGGGAAGCAGTGTATCATTTGGGGATCTTGAAGCGGATGAAGCTTGGGAAAACGCGTTGCTCTTTTTTTCCTATTTGTAGTCGGTTAATGTACTAATAATTTTCAGAAACTCTGAGCGGGTTTTGTGCTTTTTTTTTCCTTGCAGTCATCTTGGGGGAAAAAAAACCCAGAACAAGCACTACTGACAGCGTTTACTGTCTAGAGTCAGATGACCTTTCCGTGGAAATGAGTCATCTGAGATACTAAAATTTGAAACAGTAGGTGAAAGCAAGCTTGCCGTTTTCACTGCCCTAGTGCTTGATAGAGAAAAAGCTTGATCCTGAAGCATCTGTTGAAGGTGCAGAGCAAGAGTTTGAAAGCCATTCCTGATGTCACTAGGCAATTGGTTCCACAAAGAAGCATTGTGAGATGGCTTAATGTGGCTGCACACAAAGTGGAGCATTTCATCTGCAAAGATGCAAGCAAATTACTGTTCAACTTCTGTTGAAGAATTGTAGGCATTGCTAATTTCAAAGGGTAATTTTATTTTCTATTAAGGATTTCTCTGAAGATAACACTTGCTAACTTGAAGCCATATACTGAAGTAGGCACTGAATTTTCTATGGACAGAGCAGGTTAAAGCAAGAGTGGAGGTGTTGGCTTCATTACTGTAACATTTAAGTATCCTTATACTATAGAAAACATACAGTTCAAGTGTTTCCATTGAGAATAATGTTCCATTATTTTTATTTCATTGTAAAGACAGCCAGACTGAAAAAAAGTTACTTGCTTAAGACAGTGCACAGAGAGATGAGACAGGAGAGTGGAACCAAAGCCTCCAGGCCTTACACTTGGTTACGGACCACTGGACTGAACATTCTGTTGTGGTGAATCTGGGGGACCAGCTAAACCAGTAGCTGCATTCAGATACTCTTAAGCTGTTTGAAGGCTCTCAAGATAGGAAATGCAGCTTCTTGACTAATCATAGACCTTGTATCATCTGAACTATAACTTATGCCTCAAAAATTTGAGAGCAAATTGTTCCTTCCATTTGGCAATATAGGCAAGGTGGTTTGCTTGCTCAAGTTGCTAATTTAGGAATAGTACGAAATACCTATCTTTCTTGTTTCTTGTTACTGCATTTTATATTACAGAGTCATAGAGGTAGCTATGTCCACCTGGTAATGACAGTCCCTGTTCAAAAGTGTTTAAAATTGACTGCATAAAAATAGGGAAAACTTAGAATGTCCAGTTTCACACAGAGGGAACTGAAGGACAGCAATTACAGGAGTATTTCAATATTGGACATGCAGTGCCAGTAGAATTGAATCTTACCTTGGCTCAGAGCCAGATCTGAGTACCATGCTTCCCCTGTAGTTTGCCTGAGGGCATCATCTCTTCTGAAGAAACCCTTCAAAATAAGTGAGAGTTATGGGTAAGATTATCCTAAGTTTTGTGGGCAGACAAACTTTTAAGAGAGAGCTATCTGACTTTGATAGTTTTCTCAAATATTAATGTTTTGGAGATTTACAGATTTTGAGATTACTCTGCTTTTTTTTTTAATCAGGGAATGGGAATCATTTCAATGTAGAATTATGAAGACTTCAAGGGGATGTGAGCTTTTCTTTGCAAAAGAGTGTAATTTGAATCCAAGTTTATATAAAGGATGTATATAGACAAATCCATCTCTGATAAAACTTTTGACAAACGCTTTTGCTGGCAGCCATATTTTGGCATTATGGCTTACTTTTGGAAAACAGGAATTGTGTTTACTGTATCTTTAGATAGGAAAAGAATAAAGACTCCTAAGTATTTTAATCTGATTTTAAGTTGATAGCTTTTTAAGGGGAGAAAAATTCTGTTAGTGTGTAATTACCTGAAGCAAAATACTTAGCATCGTCCATGCTTTCAGGGTGACTATCAGTAAAAAAGTATATAAATATATATCCCCAACAAGGATAGACAGTAAACTTAGTATTTCATCCATGGCTACAAGTTATACTCTGATAAATTCAAACTTAAGTGTTGTCATTGTGTTGTTACAGACATACCCCTCTCTTCAGAAACAGTTTCATAACTATGTAATTTAAAATACAAAGTTTGAGAGTGAGCCAGTTCTGCAAGTCAAAGAAGGTGGGAGCAGAAAAAAGCAAGATGAATGCATCTGGAGGAAGCTGTGGGAGCCCTAGTTCTGCAGAACCTACAGGAGATTTCTTCAAGGAACTGTGGTCCAAACTGAAAGAATGTCATGATAAAGAAGTACAAGGTAAATGATTAAAGTTTGGGTTTGTCAGGTTAAAGTTGGTGTTTGTCAGTTACCACAGGAAAACTTTGAACCAGAATACTCTGCGTGGAACTAAATAGATTTTTAATGTTTTAAGTTATGCAGAAAGTTGGACTGAATGATTACAAATGATCCTTAGAGGTTGACCACCTAAGCCTGGTTTAACAGGATGAAACTATCAACACATATAAATGATTTGCTAGATCAGTGAAGAAAAAATAACACAATGTTACATGGAATCTCTGCTTGCCTACAAAATATTTAAGTGTTACTTTACTTTTAATGGATTATAATTCAAAGTTTCCAAACCATGTTATTCAATGGATTTTTTTTCTATTGCCTTTGGCTTTAGTTGCTTCAGATACATTAAAATTATTTGCATTGTTTATTTCCCCTAACTTGTGCAAAATTGCATTGCAGATTAATGTTACTGAAGTGATAATTATCTCTTCAGATTTTATTGTTCTAAATTTTCTGAGCAAAATTTATGTTTTTGTAATAGGATTATTCTTACATTGCAACCTGTGATAACAGTTTTACTACAGATTGGCTGTTAGTGTCTGTTCATTCTTCAGTAATTCAGAGAAGATGAATTATTGCACCACATGTATTGTTACCGTAATATTGTTTTACAAGGATTATTCAAAAGGCTTTTTGCTAAAAACATTACGTAAGTTAACATTTTGTTCTGCTGATCTAAAGACACGTGATCCATTCTTTTGAACGGAATTAAAACAGTATTAGACTGTGTCTTCTAACAAGCATATCCTTATGCATGAAATAGTATTTATATTAGGCTAGAATAAAAGTGGGTGAGTTTTTGTGAATTAAGAGCTTTAGTCATGCAAATGGATCTTTACCCTGACCATTTCAGTGGCCTTGGTTGTTTCTACCAGCCTCAAAACAGTTTCAGATCTGTTCATTTCAGTCCAGTTATACCATCACTTTTTCATTTCAAAAACTCTTGGAGATTGTTTTATAGTTATAGATGTTACATGCCTCCTACCGAAAGTCTTGATTCAATAATTTGCAGCTCTGGGCCATGACACTTTGTTGTTAATTATTAAAAAAAACCAAGCAACCAAAAAGCATGTATCAATATGGAAACTGAAAAGAAAACTATAGCAGACTTCTTTACATTAACGTATGAAATACAATTTTATATTGTGTTCGAAAACACAAAAAAATAAACTTTGTTTATAATTATTTTTTTAATTGTTGATGGTTCTTTTGGAGTGGGTGTGATGTCAACCACAGATAAATGCGGAAGTAGTGACAGAATGGGACCTGGCAATCTATGGCATGTCTGAACAACAAAAACTTCACAAACAAAAAGCTCTGATGTAAAGGCTTATGCTAAGTGACCCTTTCTCTAGTTTCTTGAGGTGTGCAGCACGTGATTTTCAAGTTTGGGTTTTCTTTATGCAAGCAAGATACTCTTTAGAATGCATGCAGGGTGTGGCCAGGTAATTTTGCCACCAGGCAGTCTTTTTCATGCCTAGCCCTTTGTCAGTATGTCCCACACCGTGTTAGGTAAAATTAGGTCTTCCATGATAACATCAAAGACATGCCTGAAGGATAGTTAATTTTTTCAGAAGGTGGGGATCCTCTTATAGAAAATGGTACTGGAAGATATTTTAGAAACATCAAACACAGACTTGCCTAGACTTCGCTTGTTTCTGAAGTCTATAAATATGAATTAAAATTGACTCATGAGTTTCCAATCTGAATGTCAGCAAAAATTATTTTAAAGGTGGTGGAAGGTGGAGTAAGGGTAAGTTAGCAGTTGTTGAAAAAGCTTCTTGCATGTACAATGTACTAAACACTGAAATGGTGGAATTCTTTTTATTTAAAATCGATGAAAAGTAGGATTTATGACACATGAACTTGACATGGTCAGACATTATACAAGTTACATCTATAGAATGTAGACTGAAGAATACTTTAAACTCATGGAGTTTGAAAGGGACTTTATTGAATTTTGATATTTCTATATTGTAAAGGGTGTGTTTTTCCACCATTATGTAAAGAAACCCAGCTTCTTGTTCTTTTTGCAAAAGAACTTGCAAAAAAATCCAAATTTTGGCCTTCTTCAGCCAAAATAGCTATTATTTAACTTAAATTCATTATGAGACAATGGATAGGACACCTACATCCCAGTTTCCAAAGATGCTGGGTATGGTTAGTGTCAGTTGACTTTTAAGGGAGTTCAGAAGTGCTCAGCAACTCATAATAATGGTCATTAAAACTATTTGCTTTTATTTCCCATCTGTAGAATGTGTGGGATACTTGCACAGTGCCCAGAAAATTAAAAGAAATTCAATAATGCTTTTTATGAAGTGATTTATTTCTACATGTGTTAAATCTTACCTCTGGCTTGAAATAACTATATAGATGCTTGCTGTATGTGGATCTTACCAAGATGGCTTCTGAGGATTAATTCGAATCTAAAACTCTGTACTAAAAATATATATCAGCATAGAAATGTGATCAGTGTTCTGTGTAAAAGAAATAGCCTAGTTTTTTTCAATTATTGCTTACCTCTGAAAAGCAGAAGATATCAATAAAGAAAAATCTGTAGTCATAGAAGTGGAGAAACTTATGAGGAAAGCAATCTCATTGATAGATTGCTGTAGGAAAGGAAATGGCTTGAAGTTTCTCAAAAGTAAATAATTATAGAAAACGGAGCTGGAAGGGATTTTAGAAGGTCATCTAGTCCATCTCTGTACCCTTAAGGTAGGATTATGTCTGCGTCATTGCTGACAGAAGCTTGTCCAACCTGTTTCAAGAAATCTTCAGTGATAAAGATTCTGCAGTCTTCCCCAGGTACTGTCAGTTCTAAGGAAGTGCATTTAATGCATTTGAAAATTCGTCAGAACAGAAGTTATCATAGCCATTAATTGAAATATCACAGCTATGTAGTCTAACCAAGTAGCAAGTTTCATAAAATAGTGTTTAATTAATCTGCCTAATGATAGTTTAAAGAAGGTCTCCATTGCTTTAACAGGTGTAGAGTGTCATTTACTAATGCACTTAGGAGCTTTAGATAATGCAGATTTATATAGTCTGCAGCTTGTCTATTCCATAGAAATACTGTGTGAAAGATAAAATTGAATTGGAAAGGAACACAGTGTAATTCCACATAGTTTTATATGCTCACTATGTTAAATAAGGAAACCTGTTAAATAAGGAAACCTGAAAAAGCAAAGCTCCTTAAATGAGTATGCTTAAAAACTCAGTACTCTGGAAAAGCAAAAGGAAGAGACTACAGCAGATGTAGTAATTCAATGCTCTTGGATAAATGTAACAGACTGGTTTCCTGCCTTCTCATTGCAGTCATTTGAACTAAGGAAAAATGCAACCTTTAAGTAACTAGTTTAGTTCCTCCTGAATTCAGGAGAGAGGGGAGATAGTGTTACCTGTAGCACAGTACTGGGCTTTTTGAGCCCTGCCTCCTCAATTGGTCGCTCAGGTTGCCAAAGTTACAATCCTAAATACTTGCTGAACAGACTACCTGTTCATACAGGAGATGCATTGTTGTGCAGCTTCATTCCTTCCGATGGGCGTGGAGCAGCTTTAAAGCAAGCTTTATAGGGGTTCTAATTGCAGATGCCTAATTGACTTGATGAATAGCAAGTACTTAAAAAAATAAACCCTCTTTCTGTGCTGATCTGCATGATAGAACATAACATCTCACAGGTGCTGAACACTTGGAGATAAAAGAAATCTTTCTGTATTTCCTAAGAATTTTTTTAAGTAGTCTGTCTGCATTTTTAACTCATTGTCTCGCTGGCATATAGCAAGCATGGTTTCACTGAGTCTGTGGCTGGCTTGACATTTTAAGTGGCCTGAGGAGTGAACCTTCTCAAGCAGGTAATTTTCCCCTTAGAACTGTTCCTAGTTGAGTGTGGTAGGCGAGGAAAAAAAAGTCTGTTAGCGGCCTTAAACTACGTTTTCTGTATTAAGATGTAGTATCAGCTATGTATTTAGGCTTAAATTCAAAGTAGTCTGAAATTTTCTTACAAGTGTTGTAGTTTTATAAGTTTATCCTGCTATCCTAAATGCATAATGCTTTTGCAAGAGAGCTTACAAGACTCCTGATGTTCAACCTAAGTTGGTAGCAACCTTTCATAGTTAGAAGAAAATAATCATGCTAGGAAATACTGTGTTATTTTCTGATGTGTTATGAAAATTTCTCTTGGGTTTCTGTTTAAGAAACTGTTCTACCATTGGGGTCTTATTATTTCTAACCATTTATTTTGAGTAGGAAGGCCAGCTTGTGTGTGGGTAATATCACATAAATTTCCATAGCACCATGTCCTGCTTGTTAAGCTGTGCTGTACTTAAATATCTTGTCTCTGTGCACATCCAAATGCACCCAAGACCTTGCAAGCAGATTGGCTGGACAGTGTTCTGTCCCCTGGGCTGTCAGCTGGCCACTCCTGCTGAAAACATCAGTTGCATTTGCAAACCTATTTACTTCTGCATAGAATATATAGTTAGGAGTGTGGAACTCTTAGTGGGAGAAAGGCCACAGATGAAATATCATTCCTTAATTCACCTTCAGATCTTCCAAAGAAGCCTTGACTGAGAGAGTCTGGTAGCACATCTCCAATGAAGGATGTTGTCCTTCTGTGCTTTAAAGCCTTGAATCACATATTTTTAATACTTCCCTTATGCATGTACACTGTGAAGTATTTCTCAGTTCAGTGATTGGATGCTTCATTTCCAGTGTAGTACTATGAATTTATGTGTACACAGAACATATTTTATGCTACTTAGGTGGGCATAGTCAATGAAAATATATTGACAGTGCTGGCTATTCATGTGTGGTTTTTTCACAAAGGTGTTTTTTAACCTGTGTAAGTTGAAATCTGTGTGTTTGTTTAAGAAGTCCTTACTTCCTGGAGATCACAATGACTGTATTTATTTCCAAGATCCTGTAGAACACACTCAAAAAGTCCAGAATGAACCTTTTTTTCCCTCCAGATTAGTGACATTTTTTGTCTCTCTTTGCAGATGACAGTGGCAAAGGGGTAGTTAATTTATTGTCTCATTCATTTTTTAAAATCAATTCTATAACATGTAATTTCTTCTTTCTACTTTTCAGGCTTACAGCTGAAAATATCTAAGTTGAAAAAGGAAAGATGCTTGTAAGTACTCGTCCTAATGATCTAATTTATTAAAGGAGAGTCAGAGTCCCATTAATGAGCTACAATTCTTGTAAGATTTCATGGATTCTTCCTTTAAATGTGTACAAAAAACTCTGCTCACTTTATTAATTCAGCTGAAGTCATCTGAAGATGTATGTGGCTCTTTATAGGGTGTGTTATTTCTTAAGTATAAATTAAGTAGTTGTTCATTTTTAATCTGAAATGATGAAATTATCTCTTGCTTTTGTTATCAGCCTGGTATACCATAAGTTCTTCCATGTTCTGGAATCTTAAATTGATCAGTCAGTTTTCTAGATGAGAAATATTATCAGCGCAGTGACTGAACAAATACCAAATAGGTTAATCATTGTTTCTTGGAATCTTTCTACAACTACCACATTGTAGATACAGTACTGTTACATAGGAGGTCTTGTTCTCCTTGCTGCACCTGAATACCTGAGGTTTAGTATTTCAAACTTGGTAATCAGCTGACAATGAGCACCTTATTTTGTATCCCACTCCAGCATTGGAGCTAATGAGTTGTAAACTCTAGGTCAGAGACTGGCCATTATGCAGTGCCTTCATAACCAAAAATGTCTGTCATGTTTATCAGGTGCACTTGGAATTTTAAGGAAAAAAACCCCAACCAACAGCCTAGTTCCTTCTCTCATTTTACTGTCTTCATGGGACATTTCAGAGGGTTTAGGTGGAAGACATATAGTATTAGTGTACATTAATGTCTTATTTATTTATTGCAAATGACTTAATGCCATAGAATGACTTAGAGTTAACTAGAGAAGATTTTTAAATTTGCTATTTTAAGCCTCCTCTGAGTGGCACAAAAAGAAAAAATGAGGGGATTTTTTTGTGGTTTTAGTTTTTTGTTGGTTTTTTTTTTTTTTTTTCATGTCCTTAAACATCAGGAAAATACAGCCTGCTTTTGTCAGACTTCAAATTTTGCCATGGCCTGGCTGTACTTGGTTAGTGAACTGCAGTGAAAGAACTTTAACATGTTGTCCTCCCCAAGTAAAAGTACAAGCCTTAAATGGTCCCTTATGCTATTTGCACGTAACTGTTTTATAGGTTGAATATGCAGTTGGAATGGCCTATGTTGGTCTATGTGGTAGTACATAAAAATGAAGCATCTGTACTTAAATTTAAGAATTAATCAAATATGCTTGTGATTGTACACTGTAAAAGCTTCCAGCTGTCCCATTCACTTTATGACCCATGATTGCTAGTTTCTTGTACTATTGTAATGCCAATATGAAAATATGGTTGGCTAAACGTATGTTAAAGGGATAGTGCCAATTTAAAAGTATGTGTAAAAGAATTGTATCAACAAGATAGTAAATATGTTTTCATTTCCTGGTGTGTGTGTGTGTGTGCTTAACAGCTTTTCATGAGCCAATTTCATGACTTCCACAAGTCATCCATCTCAGGCACACTGAAAACAAACAACTGCTTTCATGGATCTGTACAAAGGATTCCATGGTAAAAAGAAGAGCTGGGAATTTCTCAGAAGTTAGTCATTGTCATGTTACACAGATTCAGTTGCTTAGCTTTTACTGAACATTAATTTCCTTTTAGAAAAGAATTGTGTGCTTGTCACTTGTACTGTGTTTTCATCTTGAAGAGGTGTTGTGATCTGATAATAAAAGTGGAAGGGAGATAAAATTGGGAAGTTAACGTTACTGCTTTTCCTTAGCTCTTTTAAGGAGAAAATATTCTTTGTTAATTAATTAGTTCTGGTTTTTAGAGAATGTATTTTCCACAAGATCATCTGCTTCTGAGGGTTTTGGAAAGAAACTTCTTTTCTCTTCATTTGTATTATGGGAATACATGCTCTATAGAGAATTTGTTCTTGAGGAAGTAAACCTCTAATGGATCTAAGACTTCTCAGAGATTTCCAAACCTAATGTGGTTTGCCATGCTGCAGAATTCACTCACTGCCAAGACAAGACCAAAATGACCTGATTGTGAAAGCTCCCATTAGATTCCCAACAGCTCCACAACAGAGTAAAGTGTAAGAGAAGGGTTTGAGTTTATGGTCTCTGAAATTATTGCTTGAACATAGTTAGCTTTTATGTCTTGACTGTCATCAATTCTAGTTTTCAGTTGAGCAAAAATCAGAGTTAACAGAAGATCACCTGTATTATGAATTAGAAACTAGCTGCATCTTTTCTCTGTCATTTGTAAATTATTGTTAATCAGAAACACTTGCTTCGTTTATCTTGAATTTAATATTTGTGGTGATGATAATCACATTTCCCAAGGATATTGAAGGAACATGCCAGAGAAAATTCTCTAGTGAAAAAGTAATTGCTGCAATTTAAAGTTAGAAGTAAATTTTCCTCTTTTTCATTTCAGGGATGCAGAGAGGCTTGAAGAGTTCTATACCAAGAACCAACAGCTCAGAGAACAGCAAAAAGCACTTCATGACACTATCAAGGTTTTAGAAGACAGGTGAAGTAGTGTCTTGTAGCTTTTGAGTTTGCTGTATTTTGCTCTTACAGAGTAGCTGTGGATACTTTGCAAGTTGAATTTATTGTGTTTTGGTGTGGGATTATTGATTTTTTTTTTTTTAGTAAACCAGTCCTTTTCTAATGCAATCCAAATAGTGTGTTATAGAGAAAGGTATAGAATTTGCATTTTTCTGACTGAAGAACAATCAATAAATATATAACATATATATTTATCTATCTCATATATATAACTAAACATAAAATCAGTAACGAATATAAATAAATAACAATTTCTGTTGTATTGTTATTTTCAAAGTGCTTAGCTTGTTTAGTTCAGTTAAGATCAATAGAAGTTAAAATAGAGCTGCTTGGGAGGCAGACATTTTAAGGTGCGTTCTTCTGTATTGTCTTGGTTTGAAAGACAGGTGTCTGCTTCAGGAAGGCAGGAGCCCCCCTTGGAATGGAAAATACAACCCCCTTCCCTCCAAATTATTATAAATTTGAAATTAAGGGGCTTTCAGGCAAAGATATGAGGAAATGGGAATAACAGTTTTTACTAATGTATCTATATATAAAACAAAACAATAATACAGAGACACTGGTTTAACCTGACAGAGTCAGGGGTACAACCTGGCACCCTGCCAGGCAGGGTGTTGGTAGCAGTCCAATTCAGTGGTAGCTGCAGTTCTCTTTGAAGTGGTTCTGTTGAAGCGGTGATCCTGTAGAAAAAGAAGTCTGGTCCTCCTCTGAAAATCCAGTGATTGTGTAGCTCTTGTCCTCTGGAATCCCAAGAGGCAAGGCTGCTTGTGCTGTTCCAAACCCCAGATTTTATCCAGGTGGGAATGCTTGGCTCCTTCCTCCTGGGCGGAGCATCTCCCAATGGGATGGTGAGTCATGGGGCAAGGCACTGATGGGCCCATTAACAGGAGATGGTCCGGAGGGAGGAGGCAAGGAACATCGCTACACCTGGTTCCAACAGCCCATGGTAATAGAATACACTGTAACCCAGGACATGTATCCATCTTTGTAGAGTCAAATTTTGTATTGATCAACATGTAATACAAGTGCAAAACCCAAAGGCTATATAATATGTTGTGAAACTAATGAAATAACTCCCTAGGAAATGTTTCAGATTTGAGGGGGTCTTTTTTACCAGTTGCCTGTTTTACCTAAATCTAATTGCAGGTTCCGTCTGTTACCTTCTTTTGTACTTCGGTGTTCTCCTCGCCTTTTGATCCATTCTGCCTTTTCCTTGTTTGTTCCTGTTTAATCTGGTACAGCAAAACAGAACTAATAGACATGAAATTACAGTGCATTTTTTCAGCTTTAAAAACGGTACCTGTTCTGGAAAGTCTATGTTAAATTTGCTGTTAATAGGCTCTCAGAAGCTTTCTGGCAACAGGAGATCATTACACAGTAAATGGTTTACAACCATTCCTGTGTTACCTCAAATTTTAAAGCTGTGATACTCTACTTTTACTTTCAACTCCATTTCTCTGTGAAAGGCATTAGGAATAAGCTTGTAGCCATGTAGGTAATAAACTTTCACACCATGTAAGTAGAGAGACATTCATGGTGTGGATGGACTTCTCGAATCCCTTAGCAGATGAATTACTCACATTGTGGAAAACAAAAGAAGTATTTCAACTGATTTAATGTGTAATAAACACAGTTGTAATACTGTGTTTAGACCTCATTCAGATAAGCTAGTATGAAGAGGCATTTCAGTATTTTACTCTTGCCATAATTCCACAATATTAAAACACCAATAAACCAGTATGGTTTTTACTTCCAATATTCAGCTGTGAAATTGGAAACTTACGTAGTTTGTTTAATTGCGGTGTTTTAATACTTGGTGTAGTAGCAGCAGCAATGCAGAACTCTTGACTAACTGGTTTTCTATTTAGCAGGCAAAAGAGAGTCTCCTTTTCACTTTGGTAATACTGTTAGCTTTTTGCTGTGTACCAGAAATAAATACATTCAGTTTATCAACTATAAAATGAACACATATTTCATTGCATGAATGAATGTGTCAGGTAAGATGGAGTGATTCTAACAAGTCCTTTTCTGATCATGGATGTGTTTTAAATAGCTGATCTAAACCATTAGAGACAATGGAGTCAATGCCTCTCATGAACTTTTGGATCCACTTCTAATCATTCTAGCTTAGATAAAGGGTTTTGCATTTGCTTGGCATTTGTTACAGAGTGAACTCACTATTTATCCTTTTTATTTGATTATTTTGCTTAATGACAGCACATCTCCTTCTTAGATGCAGTAGTAATTCTGTTGACTGATTTGCTGATTTGTATTTTCTTGAATGAACTTTACTTAAAATGAATGGTGATTTATAGCTGACAGTATTCGTAGTAGGACATCTCACAAAGCCATTCAGGGGCAAGGTGTAGCATGCTCCACTTTATTAAATAGAGTAATGCATATTGTTTTAGAAGTATCCAGTACCTATAATCATTTATGAAAAAGTTAGAGCATGTAGTATTAGATCGTTCAGAAATCTCAAAATACTGCTATGTGAACATATAAAACTACAGTACTTAGTGGTGTTCTGCATAGCTGTCAGAAGTTTTCTGGTTTTTGTTGTTCAAAAAGTCTGTTAAACATTGGTATCTGCTTCATGCATGGCAATATTTTTTTAACAGAGGGACCTTTTTCTCTCACTTTTATTGTAGGTTAAGAGCGGGGTTATGTGATCGTTGTGCTGTAACTGAAGAACATATGAGAAAGAAGCAACAAGAGTTTGAAAATATCCGGCAGCAGAATCTCAAACTTATTACTGAGCTTAGTGAGTTTTATCCCCAAGTCTGAAGACAAAACATGCTGTTTTGTAAACTAGTTCTCCAGTAATTCCTGTAACTTGATGTAATTTATATATGGTCTGTTTAGTAAGCCCAAGAAGTTCAGTCGGGGGATACTTAACTGTACAGTCTGAAAATATGTAACATACCATCGACTAGTCATTTGACCCACCTTCCTAGATTGAAGTGCTGATACTGAAAGTGAACTGACGTGGAAAATCTTACACTGTAAAGTAGCTACTTCAGATAAAATGTGACTGCTTCTGTTTATTCCTACAGCTAGAATGATTGCCAGCTTTCCTAAGAAAACCCTGACTTCAAAAGGAACTGGTGATGGCAAAGTATCAAGTTCAAACAGAAGTGGGTCTAGCTTGTGTCCTGTAGTTAGTTGGTCTTGGACTTCAACTGCAGTAAACCCGTAACTGTCACATAACCAAGTGAGACCACAAAAAATAGCTTTACACCAGGCAGCTTGTAGCCAGCTCATTTTGAAACCAAGAAATAGAACATATGAGACAAATTAAACTATTTGTTCCAGGTAATACACAAGCAAGACACAAATATGTTCATAAAGAGAGTTTGGAAAGCTTGGTTGTATAAAGTGCAGAATAATACAGGACAGAATTTTAAAATGTTAATGGTATCTTTACCATTAATTATTTTGTATCATTTAGTTGTCTTGCTTGGTCAAGACCAAGCAGCCATTCAGTGAGGTTTAAAATATGGGAAATGCCAGACAAAAAATAGCTTTTTGGTGCTTAATTCAATTATGGAAATATTAGGTTCTGTGCTAATACAAAATACATCAGTGTTTCAATTTAAAGGACTTTAAATTGGGCATTTATATAAAAATATTCAGAATTTTGAGTTTAATGATGAAAAACTAACAGGGTACAGCCAATCTTTAAATAAAGCTCTGAACCTTAAAAATCAAGGTGACATCTATTAGATACAAATCTTCTTGAACTGTCTGACACAGCAGTAGTTTCCCATGGGTTTAGGTTGAGATCTATATAACAATTAAAAAGATCAGTTGAGGAATCTAGAGGCAAAATAGACAACAACAAAATAAGAACAACATAAAAATAAAAGTGAAGAGAAAGGCTGGGAGCTATCACTACTTGAGTTTGAGACAGCATCGAAGAAGGACTGAATGGTGTTGCAATAAGTTTGTGTGAAGTGAAGACAGGATTAGTTTGAAATTCAGAAAAGTAAATTAAAAAAGTTCTGAGTGGGCTCTCTTGATTTCCAAACTATTTAAGTGATTTTAAAGAAATTGTTGGTGGGTTTTTTTTCCTTCTCTCCAACTAGCTGTTTGCTTTAGTGGCTAAAACCAAATTCAAATTGCTTTATGCTTCAAAGGTTATCTTTAGCCTAAGGAAACAATTTTGTCCATGGAGACAAGTGAGCAATTCACTCATCTTTACAACACAGTCTCACTTGTGTGTACATGGACAAAAGTAATTAATGATTGTGTAAAACCAACATTGTGATACAGTAATTATGCCACCTCTGCCTTTTCTAACATGTCATTTTACAGCTTTTTAATCACTAGCTTGAAACTTCCTTTTTGTAAACCATAGAGAAGGTGCATGGTATTACATTTTACATTTAGTTCTGTTTCCTTAAAGGACCTGACAAAATTATGATGTTAACATGTGTGCATTGATTTTTTTTTTTCTCTTTTTTTCTATAAATTTCAGTGAATGAAAAAAACAACTTACAGGATGAGAATAAAAAGTTAACTGAACAGTTCCAGCTGTTACAGAAGGAGCTAGAGTAAGTTGTGGATTGTTTTGGATATTCCCCCATTCCTCAGTAGAAACATCTGGGAATATAAATATCAGCTTTTAAGTCTTCAAATATTTTTTCCTCTTTTCTGATAGATTGTAAGATAACGTAGTGCCACTATAATGACATAAGGCCAGTTTCTTTCTATTGTGCAGATTTTTGCTTTCTTTTAACTGTATGCATCTTTTTTTAAACTGGGAAAAGTAAATTTATCATAGAAATTTTGCTTGACTTCTGATCACAGTGTATAGCAAAGCCTTATGTCTCATACTTTTATTCCTTGGTTGCCTCTTTACCAGTTGTTTCCTCCTAGGCTAAGACTTCAGAAAAGTAGTTATTTAGGTAGTCAAAAAGTCCCAGGATCTTGCAATACATTTTTAAAATAAACTTAATATAATTTTGCAATTTTAAAAGAAAAAAACGATAGTAAATTTTGAAAACAGAACATAGAAATAATGAGCTACAAATTGACTGAAATTTTAATCTGATATAGTAAGAATGTGCTATCTAATGTTGTGGTTAATATGTGAATGTGGTGTACTGTGCAAGACAGAGGTAATGTTCCTTTCTTCTTATGGTCTGACATCATCTGAAACTTACCTCACTTTTACCTGTCTGTGACTAAGTTGTGTACATGCCTGGGAGAAATGGGACAGGATATATGGACTTGATACAGAAGGTTTTTTATGCATTTGGTTTTTTTCATGTCTCTGTCAGAATTCAACTTCAGTAGAGGAGTAAAACAACTAGAGTTCAGTTCAGAATGACTGTAGTCCTGTTCCTTTGTACTTCTTGGTTTGTCTCCCATCTTTGCACCTTAATTGTCCTTTCTTTTTCTGTATGCATTTAATCTTCTCGGGGTAACATACTTCATGACCCCAGCTTCCACTAAAAATCTCTGGCAAATGTAGGAAAGCTGACAATGACCAATGTCACACTTAAGTTATTTGTTCTGCATGTTAGGTGATCATTCAAATGAGTGCAGAATTGAGTGGATAAACAGTAATTTACAAGGGTGGTACTGCTGGTTTTAATACAGTCACTGCATTTGGTTGTTTTGGTTGAACTATAGTCATGGTAGTTTATTTAGAATTAGCAACTTAGATCAATATAATACCACACTGTAGGTGCAAAGGAGCAGATTGTTTCTAGTGCATGATATGAAATCAGATTTTTGCAGTCTTCTGTATTTTGTAACCAAGTTACATTATTAGGAATAAAAATCTGAGAATTCTCCATAAAAGTGAAATTGTAGAAGAATTGTATTATCTAATCCTTTATGACATTAGCATTTCATTATGCATGGGTGGAAACAGCAAGAAAATTTCTGCAAAAACCTATTCTGGGGTCTCAGATAAATCCATGATTCAGAAATTATTTATTACATAGTTATGATGTACAGTATGTATGGCAGCTGCTTCATTTTATGTTTTTAGTCTGTGATGGTATGTAGAAACTACCTCTTGGTTTGTATGGAAGTAAGGTGCAGAAAAATATATTTTTAGTAGGTTAATTTACAAGGCCACATGTGTCAGTAAATTTAAAGAGAGCTCTAACAGCTAACTTAAATTTGCAAAGTAAATTGATGAATATATTGCTCTGTTGTTTATTTTGATTTGTTTCTTAAGATATTGCTAGTAGATAATACAGTTTTCCAGTGCTTTCTTTGCAATTGTGCTAGAAAAGATGAATTGCAAAATCACACAGTAGGATTCATCAAGACTTGAGAACATCAGTGCAGCAGTATTTGTCATTAAGTGTTCAAAGTTAGTCATGGTAAAAGCCTAACTGCAAAAATGCTTTTTGTCTCAAGCCAGACAGCTTTTTAAAGTTTTCTATTACTTTATTTTATGTAAGATCTTATGGTTCCCTTCAATGCAAGCAAAAATTTATCTGTATTTCCTCTTCTTCCCTTAGATCAAAACCTTAAATCCTTCTCTTTATAGTTAGGAAATGATCTTTTGGGCTGTGTTTTCTCTTGAGAATCGTAAGGGAAAGTGCAACTGCAGGAAGATGACCAAGCAGGCTGAGTTAGATTCTCGTGTGCTTTTCTTTTACTGCCTCTTCCATTTCGCACTGCCACCTCCATACAGCAGATAGCCCCTTATGAAGTACTAAACAAACTATTTAAGTTCAAAGATCCAAAATCAGTGCTTTTTTGTTGTTATTCCCTGGCTGTGTCTAGATAGAGTTTTTGGAGAGAAAAGACATGGTTATTTGTTACATTAATTTTTATATACTGACTCTCCAGCAGGCTGCTAGAGCTGACAGTGTGAGAGAAGGTAAACTTCATAACTCATCTTTTATTTTACATTACTTGTTTCGTATGCATTTTTACATTACTTGCTGAAGACCTTTTTGAGGTGAATTAGAGGTAACATCAGTGCTTTGGAGAGGGATTGCTTTGAATACAGTGCTGTTCATTACTATTTAAAATTGTCCAAAAGCTTTGTTTTGTATTTAAGACAGTATTTCCAGATCACTGAATATATTCTGAATTGGAAGGGACCCACAAGGATCACCAAGTCCAACTCTTAAGTGAATGGCCCATCCAGGGATTGAACCCACAATCTTGGTGTTATCCAGCACCATGCTGTAACCAACTCAGCCAGTCTCAGGGTCATAAATTGTGAAGATATACAGGGATTTCCATACAGGGAGAGAGACATGGATCCATCCATTTCAACATTCTTTTGTTAAAGAAGCACCTGCTTCAGAGGACAAGCTATAACCTCTGCAGTACCCAGCTTCTGCCGGGAAAAAGGGCTTCCATAGTGCAGTAGTTGTATGTTGACTTCAAATGTGAAGAGCTAGGGTTGTATGCTGTTCTTGGGCTTGATGGACGAATGGTTAATTTTTTGTTAGATGTATCTAAAAACTGGGTTGTAGTATTACTTTTTTTATGGTGTGACATTACTGAGGTGGCTGTATTTCCGAAATTGTTGCATTCTTGAACCGTGTGATTGTCCTGCTTGCTGAAATGAAAACTTTCCGTCTTGCTGACTTGGGCTTTTATTTGACCACCTGATTTGGTCTCCAGGGAGCAAAAGCAGCAAGCAGTGGAGATAGAAAAAGGAATCATTCCAGATTCTCCAGTTCTAACTTCTTCATTTTCTGTGGTTAATCGTATGAGAAGAAAAAAAGAGAATAGGCATGTCCGATACACAGAACATACATCCCCAGATTTGGAACTTAGGGAAAGCAACAGTGGTAAGAGTATTTTATTTTATTTTTTTTAAATTATCTTAAGGGCTAAAGAGAAAGATGGTATATAAACTTGATTGCAAAGGGCAAAATCCTAAAAAAAAAAAAATATCTTGTGGATTTTTTTGATTTGCCTTTTCTCTTTTTGTGTGATAATGAATGAGTCTGGGGAAAAATGTCTTTAGCAGAAACCGTTTCATCAGTGAGATGCTCAGAACTTATCTCAGCATTTTACTTTTATTCCTCTGCATGCACATGCCTGTATTTCTTCTGTAAATGCAAATTGGCTGAAAAAGCATCTGTTCAGGTTTGACTTGTGCACGGAGCAATGTCACCACCTAGCGGAGAGTGAAACAAATGTTTTGCCACATTCTGAAATTACTCTGCAACTAAAGTAATGTTACTGAAACTGGAAGACACCTACATGATCTCTCTTTGCCTGTATTCTACACTGTTTGCATTTGTTTTGTGTCTTAGTTCAGAAGTATTGTGTGCATTTAATTTCCAGACTTTGTTCTGTAATGTCATAGAAATAACTCTTAACATATTTTAACTACAAGAACTATTTTTATGAAATAAGGAACTTTGTGCTTGTGTTTTATTGATACACAGGAAATACCATAATCCAGGTTAATTTATCTTGTGGCATTTAAAAAAGGTATTTTAAATAATATATGAATACATCTAAATATTAGTCTTGACTAAAAGCATCTTCCCAAGAATAAAAAAACAAAAATAGGATAACTGTGAGGTGAAAATAGTGGGCTGGTTATTCATGCCCTCTATTTAGCATTTGAAATGTTTAGTGCTGTGAAGTTTCTCCTTTCTAAGCATACCTATCTCTCTCTATTCTCTGTATTAAAAAAGGAGCTACTAAATGAATCCAAAGTATAATATGTAAGAAATGGTGTAAATACCTATCATAGTTAATGGCTGTGAAAAGCTGTTGGTTGTCAAGGTAGAAAGGACTACATGGCATATATTTGTCATAATTTAGATCTCAGGTTTTTCACCTTTTTATTACCTTAGCTGGTGCAGAACATTGTTGCCTTGGATAGTTTACTCTTCAATAGTGTCATTGCCCTATTAACAACTTGAGTAACTATTTTTATGTGGTCAGTATAGATGATGGTGTCATTTCGTGTTAGTATTGTTTTAGGACTGACTGGCTGAGATCATATTTGTGAGGAAAAGGATTAATATGAAATACTTATCATTTTATTTTTATTCTGACGTATCACTGTCACAAATCATCAGATGTGTGTAGATTGCTGGATCTACTAACATATTAAAACTCGCATTCAAGTGCTTTTAAGATCAGGGTCACTGTCTGTATCTACACAAAATTATCAGAACAGGATACCTAATTTCACCATGTGAAAATGTTTCTACATCTCCTAGAGTTTGGAAAAATTCCACTCTTTTCCACGCAAGTGAACACTCACCATGGAGGAGAGATACTAGTGGCAGACACCTGTGATCCACAACTGTCCCCTGTGCCAAGTAAGTGTGTTAATAGATTTAGTTCTAATATCATTCAAAATAAGGCAAAAATATTGTAAAACTGATGTTTCATCTCTTTAACCTTTCTTTAACAAAGAAACCTAATAAACTGCAAACCTTTTAAAATTCTTTAACGACTGTAAGAATCAGCATGGAATTATTCATGCAAGTCAGGGCTGTGGTGGTTGCTGTTCTTGTACTTTCCAATCTTATTGTCTTGCCCCAGTTTAATGAACTGAGTAATGTTAAATCCCTCAAAGAAGGGAAACTCATCTATTTGTTTTCCTAATAAAATGACATGAATACTAATGATGACTGTCAGTTAGGAAATATGCAAGACAAGCATTTTTTTATAAATACACATTATCTCTGTTCTACATGCTTTTATCAGACTACTTGTGCCCTGGACTGGGAGTGTGAAAAGCAACTTTTACATTGACTTTTAATTTTGGGGAGCTGTATTCAAATTGGACACATATTTCTCTGTGCTGATACAGCAGTTTGCTCTCATCAGAAATTCTTTTGCCCCTTTTGTCACTTACCACTTCCAGATATGATTTCTATCTGACAGAGATCAAACTATTTCCATAAATGCCAGTTTTAATTTGTGATCTTTTTAGTTCTGTGTTTGTACCATCTCTGTAAGTCGAGCAAGGTATTATAATGTGTATGCAACTTACTGTGATCTTCTTTCTACTCACAAAGATAAACCAAGGGTGGGAGGGTACCCTGTTCCAAAGCCATCTTTTAACTTGGCTGCAGTCGTCGCAGAAACAATTGGACTTAGTGTTGAAGAGGAGTCTGTAAGTATTCCCAAATTTCTTTCATAACCAGTTTTTTGGGCCAATTGTTTTCAAAAACAGTATTTTTCTCTTTTGCATTAAAATTCTGTAAAAGTATTTTGAGTTCCAGTAAGCTCACTTTGGTTTGCTTTTGCTTAGTCTTTACTGACTTGATTTAGCAAGAAGAGATATAACTGTGCTGACCAGTCTGGGGGGGTTGAGGAGGAGGGTAGAGACATGGTTCCTCCTTTCAAGTTCTGTTAGCACAGTGATCTAAATCCTTGGCTCTGCTAAATTCCCTTTGTGCAGTAATCAAGTCTAAGACACTGAAAAATATTTCTTGGCAATGAGACTGGTTGGTGACTCAGGTGAGACTATTTGATGTTTTTGATTAGTAACTACCATGAAAATTACAGTATGCAGAATATTTTTGTGTCCATGCATTTGAATGAATTTTTTCAATTTCCATAAGAGTTCTTTAAAGCTGCTGGTCAAAATTTCATCTCTTAGCTTTTATTATTTTTCAGAATTTTGAATGTTTCTATTTGAATGGGTCTTCAGAATTTGTGTGCCAACCAAGCATATTTCTAATTTTAATTCCAATATCTTCTCACACTTCTTTTTTTTGTTTTCCTTCACCACTTGCAAGGAGTCCCAGAGTGTACTGAATCTTCCCCTCACTAACTCAGTTATGAGCCAGGCCTCAGAGAGCATGCAGTCTGAAGACTCAAGAAAACATCCAGCTTCTGAATCAAGAAATGATGACAACAATTTAGGGTGTGTTTCCACTCAGTTATAATAGTATTGTTTTAAGCGGGCTTACAGAAGTTCTGGTTTTTGTAGAATTTCAAACCTTGTGGCATTTTGCTTTAAAGGTATAGACATGGAAATAAATATTTTCATATCAGAGGGGTTTCTTTGAAGTAAATAACATGACAAGCAAAGAAACTGATAGAATGGAAAACTCTAGACTTTTACTTAATTCAAAAACTTCTGATTTGGGCTTCTTCTTTGTGTACACAGTCCCTCCTTTCCTAACTTCTCATTATTGCAAAATATCTTCTGAGGCCCATAACCCTGTGGATAGTGGAGCTGGAATGCAAAAAGGACCATACTGCTTTGATTAGGTGTCAAACCAATAGACTGTTGCCCTTCTTCCCACTCTCCTCAAGATATTGTAATCTAAACTGAAGGCTTTTTTGGCCCTATTTGTCATCTTGAATGTCTGTTTTATTGATGACAGGTAAAAAACAGCACCTGAAAGGAGCTTGCACTTTTCCTTCACTTGCAGAAGGTTTGAGAATCTGTTGTCACGGTTTTAAGATCTGTACAAGAACCTAAATAGACTCCTATTGCAACCATTCTCACCTTCTTCCTTTTCATGGCGCTGAAAGGTGGGGAGTCCTTGGATAGAAGAGATACTTAGGCAGGCTAAACTCTGTCCTTGATTCTCAGTTGAACATGGAACAGAATTTCACACCACACACCAAAATGAAGGAGAAGACCCATGTTTTGTTTGCCTTTTACAGCTCTAAGTGCAACAGTACCTATCCCTAGAATAGGTAAATTTTTGGTTTTCCTTCTGTTTTCAGTTAATACTAGCAGCTCACGCAGCTTTAAAGCAGATCAGCAATAGGAAACATGTATTTTTTTAATATCACTTTCTCTCCTTCCATCTTCTCTACACCAGAAAAATCTCTCATGTCTCATTGTATTCAGTATTTCAGATTCATCTCATAACACTCCATCACATGATGACTGGGAGTCTCGGGTAGCGTCTCCTGTTTTCGGAGCTTCTAGCAGTATGAAGAACAACTCAAGTACAGGTCATGCTCCTTGTATTTTAGATTCAGGATTGAAGCCTCATCTCAAAACCAACCTCTTCAACAGTCCATCCAGTTCCAGGTCTCATAAAAGTAGATCAAAATCTGAAGATGTTGCTTTTGTTGCACCGCTGAATCTTGGGACGGAAATCAACTCAGTTATCAGCCAGGCCTCTGTCCATAGGCAAATGGTTGTGAAAAAGAATACTAATGAGGCTGTAACCTGTATTGGAAACACCTGCACAGCTAAAAATGAGGTGATCAAGAGTGATGTCCTTCTCATATACCAGAAGCAGCTAGAAGGCAGGTGTGCTAAGAGAAAGAAAGCTGAAGATGATCATGCAGTTAGCTGTGAGAAAACATCATTCAACAAAGAGAACTCTGTGCCCTTTCAATCCGATATTCAGCAGATTAATGGGGAACATACAGCTGATAAGCCGTTGGATCTGTCTGATCGCTTCTCTGGAGTTCGTGGTCAAGAGAAAAAACAAGGAAGTGAGGAGACATGTAAAAGTAGACTGAAGCAAGTGACTCTGCATGACATTTTTTCACACATAGGGAAGACCATTCCTGAAGGTTCATCATCTGTTCAAAATGCCAACAATGAGAGCTGTTTGTTTGGCAGAAATTTACAAGAGGAATCCTATGTACAAGAGGCGATGCTGGGAAAAACATTCTCTGATAAGAAAAACCAGATCCAAACGAAAGAAGAAGTTCCTCCCTTCAAATTTGCACCACTGCCGAGTTCTGCAGAGACAGAGGAACTTTTTGATGATGTAAAGGTATGCTTTTCTGACTCTTTTTCTTCTCCTTTGAAGTATTATATTTAAGTTTTGGGAAATAGTAAAATTGCAATATGTTGTTAGGTTGCCAGTGGCCATGTACCAAATAGAAAGAAAACAAGGACAGGACATGGAGAGTCTGAACCAGCATCTGTACTTCAGCCAAACCCTTGTAGACTATCAAAAAGTAAAGCACAGCAAAATGAGCAAGGTAACTTGATGAAAATTCCTTCTACTGCCTCCTTACCCCCTCAGCCTATGCTCTGGTCGAATAGAATTTTTCATATCTTCCTTTCTTCCACTTTAATCCCTTTGTTCTGCTTCTAACTCAGTCATATTCTAGTTGGGATTTCTCAAGATCACCCCCAACATTTACAGTCTGTCTCTTCCTGGTGTACTTTTGCCACTGTATAATAAATATATCATTGGTATTTAGGTGTACACTCAACAGGCTGTGAAGTCTTGTTCTTTCTTGTTTGTTTAGCATTGTTATTTGTTGCAGTGTAGTAATAAAATCTCATGAAGTTTCAGTTTAAACTACCTATATCAAATTCTTGAAAACTGTACTCAAGTGTAAGCATAAGTCATTTTGGTAATATTTTTTGTTATTCCTAATGATCTTGTAAAGAAATTTGTACCTTTAGTGATAATGAGCACAGGCTGTCATATACTGTTCCCAGAACTTGTATCTTCTTTCCTCTTAAGTGCTGCCATTTGGAAAACTAATTTTTTTGAACTAGCATTGTAGAATCAAAGCTTCTGTACTTCTTAGCCAAGCTGTTAGACTGCATACTTCATTTAGAAATACTTGCATTATGAATTTAAAAGATACTTGTCAGTAGTTGGTGTGGCCTTGTAGCTTGGAATCTAAATATTCCCCTCAGAGATAAACCAAGAGGCATCTTTGGAACAACAACCGTACACTTTTGTACTCTTTTCTTAGACCTGACTTTTGTATTGTCATTGATCTAATGCCACTAGTGACCCATCTAGGGAAGGTACCCACTGGAACTGTTTGTCAGCAGAGAAGTACTGGTAGGTACAGTGATGGTGGGGGCCATCTTGAGTATGACAGTCACAAAATGATAGAGTTTTCAATTCTCAGAGAAGTAAGAAGTGGGAGGTAGCAGAACTGCTACCTGGAACTTTTGCGGAGCAGACTTTGGCACGTTTAGGAGACCAGTTGACAGTCCTCCCTTGGGAGACAGTCCTGAAGGGCAGAGGAGTCCAGGAAGTCTGGACATTCTTCAAGAAGGAAGTCTTAAAGGCATAGGAGCAGGCTGCCCCATGTACTGAAAGATGAGCTAGTGGGAAAGAAGGCCTGCCTGACTAAACAGAGAGCATTGGCTGGAACTCAGAGATAAAGAGAGTTTATGACCTTTGGAGAAGGGGGGCAGGCAGCTCAGGAGAATTACAAGGATGTTGTGAGGTTACNAGAGAGCATTGGCTGGAACTCAGAGATAAAGAGAGTTTATGACCTTTGGAAGAGGGGGCAGGCAGCTCAGGAGAATTACAAGGATGAAGAAAATAAGAACAGCCAAAGCCCAACTACAGCTTAATCTGACTACTACCATAAAAGACAATAAAAAATGTTTCTATAATCCATCAGCAACAAAATGAGGGCTAAGGAGAATATCCATGCTTTATTGGATGTGGAGGAAACATAGGGACAAAAGGATGAGGAAAAGGCTGAGGTACTTAGTACATTCTTTGCCTAAATCTTTAATAGTAAGATGAGTTGTTCTCAGGGTACCCACCCCCAGAGCTGGAAGACGGGAACAGGGAGCAGAGTGAAGCCCCCATAATCCAAGGGGAAATTGTCAGTGACTTGCTGCACTACTTAGAGACACACAAGTCTATGGGGCCAGAAGGGATCCACATGAGGGTACTGAGAGAGCTGGCAGAAGTGCTCAGTGAGCCACTTTCCAGCATTTATCAGCAGTCCTGGATAACCAGGGAGGTCCCAGTTGACTGGAGGTAAGCAAATGTGGCACCCATCCACAAGAAGGGCTGGAGTGAGGATCCAGGGAGGTACAGACCTGTCAGCCTGACCCAGGAGACCAGGAAGGTTATGGAGCAGATCACCTTGAGTGGCATCATATGGCACATACAGGACAACCAGGGGATCTCATGCTTCTGGCAGAGTTTGATTCTGATTATTTGTCTTTTTTTCTCATATTCTGTGCATACAGACTGGAAAGATAAAACTTCTTTAGAAAACTTCCAGTGGAGCATAGACCCGGGAGCTGACCTTTCACAGTACAAAATGGACATTACTGTGATTGATACGAAGGTGAACTTTTATAATAAGTCTGCATGTTCTATGATGTTGAAAAAGCCTGCAAAGTAGTATGATGAACATTGCTCTGGGCAGACCAAACCCACTTTGTAACAAAACTCTGAATTCAGCTTATTTGGTATTTGTTCATGCTACAGTTATCCTAAAACATTTCCACTGTTTAGTTGTACTTTATAAACTCAGCAGGCATATTCTCAGTATGAAAGTGATGCTTTTGGGGGTGGTTTTGAGTTTCTTTTAAGGAAAAAAAAGTTCTAAATCTCATGATCTTTCCTGTGAAAATGTTCAGTATGATACCTCTTTATGTTAAGTAATAGAAAATGTGCCAGTAATGACTATTATCTTTTTGAGTCGGGTGCAAGTTGGTTACTAGGATCTCTGAGAATTTTCCTGAAGTTTCTGTTTGTTTTGTCTCTCTCACTTAGAGACTATCTTAAAATCATTTAATTTGACCTGTCTTTAACTTCTGTATGTTTCATGGTTAATTTTTATCTTTCTAGAATTTAACATGAAATTTTCTAAGGCTTTTCTTGCCCACCAGATAAATGCTTCCTCACTTGAATTTCAAAACACGTTATTCTCTTATATAGGTTTTACATCTTTATCATGCAGACATTACTGCAGGAAAAAAAGTAAATCAGTGTCCAAAAAGAAGCCAGTAACTGCTATGAAAGTGTTTCAGCTACACAGCACTGGCACTGACTACACCAGTTGCTTCTGGGTGCAATTGTCATGTTTGCTTTTTTTTCCTAGGGTGGTTCTCAGACCAGAGTTGGTGGGGAAGTTGTTGATACAGATTATACGTATGTTAGTGACAGTGTGCTATTAAAAATGAAAAATCAAGAGCAAAATCAGGAAAGCAGTCCAAGTAAGACCTTTTTTTTTCTCTTTTCTTCTCTTTGGTTTGCTTTTTTGTGGTGTGGTGGGGTTTTGAGGGTTGGTTGGAGTTTTTTGTTTTATTCTTCTTTTGAGGAGGAGGAGGAAAGAGTAAAAGGGCATTTTTTCCCTGTATGACTAGATAGTAGAAAATGGTTGCAGTAAAAAAGTAGTGATGTATTTTTATACGTTACACCGATCCGTCTGTTTCCTAGTAGAATTGGTGGTGGGTTTTGAGGTTGTTTTTTTAACATAGATCAAAAAAATGATAGGATTTGTGCCGAGAGAGCCAGCAGCTATTCCTTTGCAGTGCTTAAAGGGTGAAATACTTAACCATATAACAGTTCTGATCTCACCTGCAACAATCACTCTTGCCGTGAACAGCTTTGAAAGTTTTCTATGTAATCACATCAGACTTTGTATGGGAAGACTAATTTCATTTTTAATGACATATAAATAGAACTAGTATGTGTAAAATAAATCCGAATGTGTTTATATCACTTTTAATATATGGTATATGGTGAATGATGGCTGTGGGGCAGTGACTATTTCCTACTCACAGAAAGTATTTCCTTCTGCTTGGATAAGTCCATAATTACAAGAACAAAAATTTCACTTATCCAGTGTTAAGGTTAAAGGTACTCTCAGTGATTTAGCAGCTAATCAGATTTTAGAAATGGGATCCCAGGTATCTGAAAAATAAATGAGCACTGGCCACATTTAAAAGATTGACAGGGAAGCTGCAGAAAGAATAAAGGCATAGCTGTTGTTGAGTTAATTGGTACTAGAGCAGGAAGTAAGTATGAATTATTTTGATACACATTTAGTCAAAATGCAATTTCTTCACTAAGATCATTGAGACACTGATTTGGATGTTCTTCATGCTTTTAATAACAGGAGGAGAAATAACAGATATGTTTGATCAGACAAGCCATGAAGAATATGAATCCTGTCTACCAGAAGATAGTCCTTCTGCATGTGATGAAAAAGAAACTCTTCATGATGAAGAGCAGGATAAGGGAATAACAGCAGCAAGCAAGAAACTAAAGAGTGGGATATAATTTGGTTTTGTCTTTTTTAGCTTATTTAAACTACAAGAGTTGATTTGAAATCAGACTCTGTTCTTTAGGAACAAATATGCCAAATTAACCACCAGTTCTTTTTTCATAAATTTGTGGTAAAGTTGATTACTTCTAAGGACATAACATAAAGCAATATGAACATTTTTTTGGTAGTCCATTTACCACACAAATGTGGAATGTGTAGTGGAAGTTGGCATAGCAGTGCAACACCAAAGTGACTCTTAGAAGAAACACCAGGTTTTGGCTAAAGTTCTTTACTTCCTTCCTTCTCACTATTCTAGGTTCTATTGACGATATTACAGTATTTTGTATTTTAAGCATTTCCTTTGATGTTTTCTTGTCTCTTTTACTCGTCTCACTGCTGTTTTCCTTCTGCTCCAGTAATGCTTTTTGATTGCTGGTTCTATCAGTTGATACTATTTTTAGTATCTGTTTGAATCTGTTGTCTCAGACTGAATGTACATGGCATTTTTACATTTCTTAACAGTTGGTTAATAATTTTACAGAAGTTTCTCCAGGCAGTCTGTTAATCTTATATTTTGCATGTATATTTACAGAACACGAGGATAAACAAGATAAAGCCAAGCAGAAAGCTTTTGTGGAGCCTTATTTTAAAAGTGATGAGAGGTAATTTAGTCTGTTCTGTATAGGCATTTTAAGGTTCTTTGTATCTTCCCTATAGGGAACTTGTTCCTCCATAAAATAAATGTTTTTGTGTGTAACAGACTAGCAGTTGAAGATGCAGAGGTGAAAGATATACTACATTAGATAAAAGACTTTAAATAAAAACTGGGGTAGGGGAAAAAAATGTTGAGATGCCTATCACATTTGCTGAAGAGAAGGGATTGCCTCTTCTGCTTTTTATAATTTTAGTGAATGCAGTGTTTTGTAATACATGTGGTTTCTTACAGGCATATGGTCATGCCTGAGTTTATGAGCCAAGAAACTATGGGCTACTTGTACAAATGAAAACCTTTCCTTCTCTGGTATTTTTACCCTTTGCTCTAGGCAATAAATGAATAGTGTTCAACAACTGCACCTCTTAGTGACTCCTCTGTTGCCTTCCAGTGTAATCATCATTGGAAGTCTGAATCTTCATTTCATAATGATACGAAGCCCTTCAGTTAGCTTGTATTTTATCTCAGTGCGTGTTTTCTTTGTTGAGGAAAACTTCTTTAGTGTTTTGAGAGCAGTTAGGTTGAAAAGAACCTACTGATCTTTAACTTCAGCATATGTTCCTCTCGTGGAAATCAAGCACTCTGTCTTGGGCAAAAATAAATATTCTACAGAAGATCTATATTTGAATAATTTCTATATAGCAATTACTTTCACACTATGAAAAGCCATAATAATGAGACACACATCTCTGGTTATGTAGAAGTTCATATTACATTTGAAAACTGTTTTCTTTATAAAAATAGCCCTATTCAGCTATGAAATGCAGTATGATTTGGGGTTTGTAGGCATTTTCCGATTTATTTTTTTAACTTGACTCTCCACCATTGTGTTCAAAAAAAATGGAAATTCCCAGTCACATCAAAGAAATAAAAGTACTATCACGTGATAGTACTTTTTTTTGTTTTTCAGAAAGAATACTGTGTTAGATTTTCCTCATATTGAGGTTATTCGAAAAAAAGAAGAAAGAAGAAAATTACTTGGCCACACTTGTAAGGAATGTGAAATAGTAAGTAGTGCTTTAAAATTTGTCAGTCTTCCATTCTCCTAACTCAGACAGTATCTAAGTGCTGAAGTGCTGTTTTTAATTATTAATGTGGCTGCATCGTCATCGTTACCTACAGTAGCAGGGAAGTAAGTGTTTACCAAAGCTGGATAACCAAGTTTGCAGGTGGTTTGTTTGTTTTTAGTGTAGTAGCTGCACATAGCACGGAAAGTCTTGGGTTTGATTTTTTTGTGTGTGTGTCTGTATGATAGAAGCTTCTTACATGGAGGTTCCAGTAAGATTACTGTTAATGAGAAATACATTAGCTGATCAAAGAACTATTACAGGCTTCCAAACTCTAGATCAAAAGCTCTACTGAACTTTACAGGTACTGGAATAAGTTCTATATCCTGTTGGATAGATCGATCGATCAATCGATTTCTTTTTGGTTTGTTTGATTTTTTCCCTTGTTTTCTGGGATAATTTTTTCAGATAATTGCACCAGCATAGGTGACAGTGTGTACATATGTGCAAATGCATGCAAAATGTTTACATTAATAGGTTCAAAAGTATGAAATTTTAGGTTTCCCATTACACATTTTTCCTCCCTTTTAATTGATTAAATTCCTTTCAGATATGTGGTATAGAGATAAAACATTGAAGTAATTACATGTGTAATAAGAACATATTTTATTTAGCCATTAATAGACTTTATGATCTAATAAATGATGACTCAGTAGAAGTGTGGATTAATGACAGAACAATGGTGGATTTTGTGGTGTCTTCTCACTTCATTTCCATATTATAGAACCAACTTTTTTTTCATAGATTCTCCTGCTATTCACTTTATAGTCAAATCCCATTTACTTAGCTGAAGAAATTTATTAGAGTATGTTTTTAATGAAAACATATTCTGAAAAATAGTTTTGGTAAAACTCATTAAATAAAAATGTTTAATTTTTACAGTCAACTATAAATACCATTTTAAAACATATGTTTGATTTAAAGAGTTTGAAAGAAAACAAAACAACCCCAACCTTCAGTCTGCTACATCGTTCCAGAGCCATGTGTTACACATTTTAATGCCTTGTTTCTGTAAGCTGCAGATCTTCCCTCTGCAAATTCAGTTCTTGTTACTTTCTGTCAAGTTAGAGTGATAACTATGGTGTCTGGAAACATTCACAGCTCCGGTTTTGTAACAGTAGGTTTCTACATTAAATGTCAGAAAAGTTTGGGTTTGTTGTTGATTTTGGCTTTTGGTTTTTTTTTAAAGTCTGCACCATTCAAGGTTAATGTCTTGGGAAGTGTGGAATGCTTGGCTGTGTCATTGCACAATAATAAAACTAGCTTTGAATTAAGTGCCCATGGAAGCAGGGAGTATTGGATAAAGCATAAAGGCTGCTTTAGAAAAGACTTGGCTTGCTGATTAGCCGTATGGGTTTGAAAAACCGCCAAAGTCTAAGGGAATATTTAGGGAGTGAGTAGAAATCAGTAACTTGTTCCTGGCCCTATGCTGCAAGTGGTGTGAGTGGGGTCAGTTACTGTCACTCTGAGAAGACCTGAGATTTAACTTCTGTACGTGCCACAGGAGGCTGATATTAAAGTCCTTTATAAGTGCTTATCTGAAAGCTTTGTGGAAGCATCTCGTTCACTTCACTTTGATAACAAGTCTTGTTTTGGTTTTTTATGACCTTGCAATACTATCAGAGAAAGACTGTCAGCAGAAGTTACCGGTAGCTTGTAAAAGTGGCATTTGTTAGTGTGGTTAACTGTAGCTACACTTAGATGAGTAGGAGAATCAGTCAGGTATTTTTATATGCATTTAGATTACGGGAATTATTCTGCAAGTTTTTGCTAAAGTAATGTTTAGGGACGAATGTTTTTAGGGTTTGTTTCCTTTCTGAGACTGCAAATTGTAGAGTTCTAGCAACAATTATTTTACAGGGAAGACAGGATGAGATCGCAGTATCTTCACACACAGAGAAGCCTAGCTCGAATGTTTTGTGTGGATTAAAAATGCTGTGGACAGTGAGATCAATCTAGAAAACAGCTGAGAGTAGTTTTTGCAGTTTAGCTGACTTACATAATTCTCTCATTCCTCTGTCGACCCTAGTAGATTTCTAAACAAGCCAAAGAAGAAAAGTTTCTTTCTAATTTATTTTTAAAACATACTTACCTTGATTTTTGATTGTTCTTATCTGCTGTTCCTACTAAACTGTACTGTATTTTTCATTGTTGGATCTGTAATTATTCCTTACTAATAATAAATTTTTTAATATAAAAAATTGCAACGCACTACAAACTTTTATTAGATCAATTTCTAAAATTTCAGGCTATTTACAGAACGAAATAAGGAGCACTGCTAGTTATCCCTAAATGAAACTCAGCAATATTTGTCTTACACAGACAATTCTTATTTTTAATTTTGTTGACTTAACACCTCATTCTTAACTTTTGTCACTAAAAATGAAGTATACTAGGTAACAATTGCCTGTTCCTCCTCTTTCACTAGTCTCTAGGTCCTTAACTGAGTGATACAGACGTCTTTCCAGCTGGGTCTCTGAAATCCAGTTGCATAAGTGACCCTACTCTATTTGACTCAATCCCTGAGCAACTGATGATGCCCACTAATGATGACACCCTACTGATGATACCCACTTATGTTCTGGTCTTGGCACAGGCTTTTTCCAGTTCAAGAGAACATTATATAACAAACTGAATCTTACATTCTTGGCCAGGAGACCCACATGTTACTAGATTAGATTTCTGTACTAATAAGGGCTTTGAGAGCAGAACATGTTCTGGTGGCACACTGTAAAATGGCACAAAGTCTGAATTGATTTGTGGAGGGAAGATGTACCTGTTTCATGCAGAGCTGCAGTTCCCACAGACTAGAGAATTACAAAATGAAACAAGGCTTTTTTTCCTAGTTTGTTCAGTTTTGACACTGACATTTTCAGAGCTGTGATTGCTCTTTTCTAGCCAATCATCAGTATTTATATCTCATGAGTTTTTTTGAGGAGCATTTTTATGCCTTAATATTTTGTCTGCGATTTAGAGGGGGAAAAAGGAATTTATTACCATACTTTACAATTCCAAGTATGTTTTCTGAAATCTTGCCAGTAGCTGGGAGCATGAAATAATCTCTGTTGACAGAGGTATGCTGTTCTTTTCCTGATTTCCCCAGTCTAGGTCGCTTTCCATCTGATTGAATGAGTTACAAACTTTAATTTGCCTTTTTGAATTGTAACACTATCATTTCAGTAGAATTGTTTTACCACTGTCAGGAGGGTCAGGTTTCTTGTGTGGCTGTGACTGTTGACTTGCCACTTGAATCAAACAGTGTATTCACTTCGAAAATATTTTGACCCTCTATGTGCTCTAAGGGCCAGATTTGTATTTTTAGGAGATAGAACTAGAATTACAAATTAAAACAGTAGAAAACTGTGTGGAAAAAAATTATACCCTAACTTTCTATGATGCTACTCGGGGGAACACCCAGCAAAATGGTTTGGAGAGTGTATATACGTTTCTCATTGCAGCCCCCAGTACAGCTGACAGGGGTGAAAGAGTAATTTACTATAGAGAATGCTCAACTGGCAGATAGTTTCTGGAGTCCCAGTGTCAGTCACTGCTTAAACTAGCTCTTTATTTACTTCTCATTTGAGGGTAAGTAAATAGGAAGCATTTTGACTTAAGTTTGCTGTTACTACTGTAAATTTGGATGCTGGAAATAATTCTGCAGCATGGGGTTTGTAGTGTGGGTTTTTTTCCTTTTTTTATTTCATTGGTAAATGCAAGCTGACACTTAATAAATTTAAAAATTCCAGTCTCTTTCAACACCTGTGCTACTTAGCTTTATAAAATCAGTCAGTAAACTGTTGACATAAGTAATTGTACACATGCCTAAACCTTGTTACCTATGGTATGTTAAAAGATAGAAGGTTAACAAATTCGCCACCATAAAGTTATACTTAGTCTGTACACTCAGTAAGCTTTTAGGATAATTGCCAGGTGTTTGTCACTTGGATAATAAATCTCTACTCTTGGTTGTCCTCACCATTGTTTTTAGATAACTGTGTTGATAAACACAGGGATTGATAATGTCAGTTGTGTAAAGCAGTCACTCTAATGTATGAATTTGTTAACTAGGATTTTTTTTTCTCCCCTTACCTTCAGTATTATGCAGACATTCCAGAAGAAGAGAGAGAGAAGAAACTAGCTTCTTGTTCAAGACACAGATTTCGCCACATTCCTCCAAATACTCCTGAAAATTTCTGGGAGGTTGGATTTCCTTCCACCCAAACCTGTGTGGAAAGAGGTTTGTGCAAAAGAAAAAAGCTTAAAAAGCACTTTTTAAAGCTGATGTTTTTTCCTGATATTATCTCTAGTTCATATAGCAGCCTTTCTCACCCAGTCCTGTTGAGGTCTGTTTGTTAGCAGCCATTATTTTTAATAAAAATTGTCTGGTTTTAGCAGTTCCTGTACTACTAAGAAAGGAATATAAGGAGACTTTCTTAGAGCCTAGATAGAGAAGGCAGAAATAATTGGGATTTTCAAAGAACTTAATTTAAACCCTACATATCTTTGACCCTTAAGCAAGAATTGGATTTTCAGAGGCAAAGTCTGAGAGATTGTACTTACTGAGGAGAGACAGACAGCACTACTGATGTCCTTTGTCAGTGTTTTTAGAGCTTCATAATACCGAGTGATAATGGAAATGTTGCAGGTAAGGTGTAGTTAAACAGTTAAACATATACTCTGCTTCTTAGTGACAATGAAAAGATGTGGTGTTTGGTTTTGGGCTTTTTTTAACTCGTCTTCACATAGAAGTTTGTTCTTTCCTAAATAATTTTTCAAAATCTTGAGCCTAGTATAAAAATGAGTTTTTGCTAATTATGTTAAAATATGGTGGGTTTGTAGTGTACTCTATGAACATTTCTTCAGAAGTGGTGAAATTCTGGGGTGAGGAGCCCTATATGAACTCTCTGAATGACTTCTATCTTTACTTGTGCATTAATACTGTGAAACATTAATCTTTGCTTTTATCTCTTCTTGTGACAGTGTCAGGTCAGGCATAGAAAAAGGTACCCAGAGTTGTGTGTGTTTATTGTGTGATAGTGTTGCAGTATCATCCTTAATCTTCCAGAACAGGGAACCTTGATTTTTACTGACTATATAACTTGTTACTACCCATTTGGAATCTGCTTGCAGCCTCATTAAAAATTAGCTTCTTGGCTGTCTCCTTGTTCTGCTGGAGTAAGAGCTGTTCCGTTGTTAATGGTCCTCAACCGCATATCAGAGGCAGACTTTAGCTCAACCCTCCCCTGGAAAAGAAACTATTTTATAGCAGTGCAGCAAGAGAACTAAAACACTAGAGAGAGTTCCCATGATGAGCAATTGCTCCTGCCTCTCCAAAATAGTGGGGTACAACATAGGGATTTTCTACTTCTTATTGGTATCTTGAACCATCTTGGAGTTTGTCTTGGTTTTTTTTAAATAACTGAGTTATATAGACAGAATTTTCCAACTATGAAGTAGGAATCTACTACTCTTACTTTGGTGGATGTTGTTGCTGATAAACTGTAAAGAATTGACAAAAGCCAGGTGCCGAAACTGACTTGCATAAAATGTCTGTTCACTGTCAGTGTTAGCTAAGTTGAGCATGTTATAGAAATTGTCTATACACTTTTCTTATCAGAGAGCTTTCAAGGTGTGTTTGATCCATAGGCTCATGTTTGGCTTTTCCCAGTCTTTAATAAATCTGTGTGCTCTTAAAACAGAGGGAGGTACTGTTTAAACCCACAAAGCACACGTGTCTGAAGTTTCCTCTATATGACTAGGATTTACATTTTCAAAGTGATTTTTATTAGTCAACTGAATTAGCAGTACTTGCATACTTTGTTGCTGTTACGTAAAATCCTTGGTAGAAAGAAAATGAAAAGTGCAGTTTTGTTTTGAATAGATGAACAATTCATGGTTTCCATTCTCTTCTTCACTGTCAAGTGTGTGTATTGCATTACTGTGCAGTCACCTACCAGAAAGCAGCTGCGTGTTTTAATGAATGATATTTGCACCCTGGGATCTCAAAACTTTATGTGAAGTCAGAACCAGTTACCCCAAAAGGACAAAAAAAAAAGACAAGTTTTTTTGGAGGGTAAACACAAATTAACGCTAAAGTTATGCCTGTTTTTGTATTGTATTTCTTACCTCAGATTTATTCTTTTAAGGCTACATTAAAGAGGATCTTGCTCCCTGTCAACGTCCAAAAAGGCGGCAGCCTTACGCTGTAATGTTTTCTCCAAAAGGCAAAGAGCAGAAGACATAAAGAATGGGGAAGTAAGGAGTGCCAGCCTGAAGTGTATCTTTCCTGTCCGTAGATATTTATAGTTAATATAAACTTGAAATAAAGAACTGTGTTTTCCACAATGATAGATAAATCTTTTAATTGAATATGTAAATTTTATAAAATTCATTTGGAAGTCTGATGTACCAGGAAACAAAACTATTTAATGTATGTTTATTTCATTTTGTCTTAATACATTTTGTATTAATTTTTGCACCTGTCAGACAAGTCTCCCACTTTTTTTTTTCTTTAAGTCCAGCAGCTGAAATTCCAGCAATTCCTGTCTCAACTTTGTGTCAGTCAATAACTGCTTTGAAGTCACTAAAAATCTGTTGTTCTTGCAGGGGTAAATGTCTGTCAATGGGAAGAGAAAGGACAGTTTTCTAGGGTGCTTTTTTTTGCACTGGATTTTCTTGTATTTCTTTTCTCTTGTTGCAATAATGGTTATACCTACTTGGAATAAAGCTGTATTAAATTTGAAATGTATCTACTGTTAATAGTTTGGAGGTGTGAAAACTGGGAAGTCTGTGTCTTTCTAAAATTCTGGTGTTAAAGGTATAGCACCATGTTTTCCTCAGTGTTTAAATTAGAATATCCAGTATTCATTTTTTCCTTGAAATCTCTTTGCATATATGTGTCTCATTTATTGATAGAGAGAAGCATTGTTATTTCTAAATTTGGGTGACAGCTCTGCCCAGAGTTCTCCTAGTAGATAGCAATAGTTGTCACCTAGATTATTAAGGATTCTCCAGAGATATTTTAAATTAATCCTTTGTATCAGGGGATATAGTGCCATACTTGCATTGGGAAAGTAAGATCATACAGTATCACAGAGGCAGGGTAACAGCTACACAGGTAGGCAAGCCAAAGATCACCATATGATCCTTAGGAATAAAGAAGCTACAATCAGAGTTGGGTTCAACCAGTGAGAACTCTCTTAAAAAGAGATCATAAAGCAAGCAACTATTGAAATGCCTTAAGAAAAAATAAAACAATAAAAAGTGCGGATACATCTGGGGGTTTATCTGTATATATTTATATATATAAATGTATCTGTAATTTCTGTTCTTGTACTTCGTGTGTGTATAAAAAAAAGTATGTATTTAAAAAATTGGTGGATAGGACCATTTAAATTCAGCTGTATTTATATAGAAATGGTGGCAGGTTCTGCTGGTGGAGAGGTTGTAGCATAAGCCCAAGAAGAAAACTAAAACAAATGTGATCAATTTAACTGTAACATTAAGTGACACAAAATCCTTTTAGGCTGAAATTACAGGCCTTGCAGCAAAGTAGAAGAAGGTATAACAGTAGGCACTGTCCCCATCCTACCTGCTTAGTTGATTTATTTACTTTAGCATTTCACAGGGGTATATCCTAAGGAATGCCAAAGGCATAAAGCCAATTATCAATGGAAGTCTTTAGTTGTTCCCATATATACTGATACGTGCTGACAATAAATGTTTACACACTGTAAAAGATAATTTCTTGGAGCAGGCAGTCAAAGAACCCATGCCAAGGTAAGTCTGGTTTCCTGCAAATTAAAAAAAAAATTGAAAAAAATTAACAGATGCTGCCAAATAATGGAATTATTGCAGGTATCTTGAAAATTAGACAACTATAACATGCTCTGAATAAATATTTATCCATTGAAAAATAAGTTTTTAACAAGAAGAGTAGGGTAGGAGACTGCTTTTAAAGAGGCAGAACCTTTACACAGTAGAAGCTATGTCCACAAAAAGAAAAGTGGGAGCACATTGTAACTTACCAAATGTAAATTTTGCTATGAAGTAGGCAGTTTGAGAAAGCTTCTGAAAGAAACAACTATAAATCCTATTTTAAGAACTATCAGAACAAATTTTATCAGTAGAAGTGAAAGTAAAGTAAAAGACCAAACAATAATGGGAATGTTTAAAGGTAGGATGACAGGAAAAATTAGGATTTTTACAGCCGTGTTCATTAAGGAAGTGCCTGGGAACCTTTCTTTGCAGGGTGGGTGGGCAGAGCTGTTGGGACATGAAATGGCAGAAAAGGTCAATGACGTGGATGTTGGCAAGCAAACGGGATGGGAGCCTGTTCCTGTGGGTTGGAACGTGAGAGAAGAAACTGCTGAATGCCTCACTAGAGCGTGGAACATGACACTCAAACCAAGCTGTGGTGGTCAAGGAGAACAAAGTAACAATTCTGCCTTCAGGCTTTAAAAAAGACTCCATGGAGATCAGTGGGGCTGCAGCCTGGTGAATTTTACGGAGTCATGGGAACTGGGCTAATTGATAGGATTCTAATGAACAAGATTTTCAGACCTTTGGATAAATACAGTGTGAAGAGATGACACTTTAAAGGTGCCGTTCTGATGGTCTTTTAGACACTTCGAAGGTGTCAAAGTATGATTTATCTGACAGCTCACAGTAGAACCAACTTGTCACAGTGCAGAAGAAGCTCTCTCCCAGAGGATGCCTGTTTAAAGGTACATAAGAAATTACAGTGGGATTCTGCTAGGTCCCATTTTATTCAGCCTATTCATGTTCTGAGAAAGGGTGGAGGGAAAAGTCAGTTAAATTATTTATTCACTGAGCAAGTGAAACTGGGATATAGAAGAGGGGGGAATTTGCAGAGTGGAACCCCTTGACACACAAGAAGGGATGTGATGGATGCTGATAAAGTCATGAAATGTGGAAACAGTAAATAGCAAGGATTGCTCTCCAAGGGCAGCAGGTTTAGTTACAAGAAGAAAGGAGCAGATAGTGTCTGTGAGGCTATTACTACTCCACTAGAGGACAGTAAGGAACTGCTTTTGAGATTAAAACTGTGTAAGAATTACCCTTTGTTACCCTTGGATAGTTGGCCAATTTTATAAGATTTCAGTTGAAATTGTAGATCTCTTGTCTAGCTCTTCTAATGCCAGAAAAACTATTTCGCTTCATCTTGAAAAGCAAGAGATGAATTGTAAAAATCGAGAAACAAGAATAGAAATGGACTATGATTTCCCCTCCAAAAATAAGAATAAAGAAATACCAGAAGTCTAAGCCAAAAAGATTATTGAGATTTATAAATTCTAAAAATTTAGTTAAATATTTCTATTTGCAGAAGTTTCTAATTATGGCTTACCTGTATTTTTAGCACACCCTTGGAATAATATATATCTTTTGCCCAGAAGGAATGGAAGAAAAAACGGTGCCAATCAGACCCAACAAGGAAAGTCTGCTAAAAAACTTCCAATATTGTTACATTTATACATATTGGCTATCTTTGTCCTCTTTATGGCGTGGCAGCACATTGTAATTGCAATCAGCTGCACTGTCAGAAGAGTGGACTGTGTTCTTTGAGATTTGTGGGGTTTTCCACATCTCTTGGCAGCAGGAAAAAAAAAACTGGATAAAAACCATAAGCTGAAGTAGGTGTCTGTCTTTTGAGGAGATTGGGGCAATTGACTAAAACCAGTGTTTGTGAGCCAAATATTCAATGGCTTCTTACCTGAAGGCATTACTCGGAAGCTGAGAGAGTGGGAGACGTTTCTTCAGGTATATTGAAGTAACAGCATCCAAATGGGAATCTCTGAACAGCAGTGTCTGTTGGGTCATGCATCCACCACCTGGCAGAACAGGCAGGATAGCCGCAGATGTCTTCTAGTTTCCTGTCCTTGTCTGTGACTGCATCTTAGGATTCAGGCTGCCTCTTCTCATTTTATGAGATAAGGGAAAACTTAGTAATTGATGCTAGGATGTGTGCATCTTGCAGTTATGTAATAAATATTGATATAACATTTAGTCATGATTGGAAGAGCTTGAAGGTTTGACATTCATGTAGGAAGAACCCCCAAGGAAACAGAAATATCTAGGGACTCATCCATTCAACGTCATCAAAAACAACCCTTACTGGCATGGGTTGAAAACTGGAATGGGCTTCTGAAAGTCAGTTTTTCTGAACTCAGATCAAGGTAAACCTTCAGGTTCCAGCTGAGCTCCTTCTGGCCTGCTGGAGTACAGCACATTCCTAGGGATTCTTAGCATGTATTCCATCCTGTGACATTCAGACACTGGTGTGGACCCAGCAATTGTACAACTTCAAGTTGGTGGCTTAGTGTCATTCCCAAAAACATAAAGATGGCAAAGTCATGGCTTTAGCACTTCCAAAGTGTTATCTATTCACTCTGCAAACGATCTCAGCCTGAGTAGGAAGCCTTTGATCAAAAAAATGGTTTTTTAGGCTGCTTGGAGCACAGAAGTCAGATTGTTGTTAAAATGTCCACAGGCAAGCTGTGTTTCCTGCGCTGCCTGTGAGGCCAACTTGGTTGTTAGTTGCTTTTAATTAGTTGTGCTTTTGAACTTTGCCTTTCTCTTGCAGAAAGGATGAATGCCTTGTCTCTAATGAAGCAGGAGGAAAACTGTCTGTTTGCTGATAATTAGAAACTCCTGTCAAGAGGAAAAAAGAAAAACAGTACAAGAGCAGAAAAATCATAGGCCAGGGAAGAACAGAGGAGTGAGTGGAAGAGAGTGATGAGGTGCTTGTTGGTGGTACATCATGGGGTATCAGTGGACTCTTGCTTTTAGAAATAATAAACATCAGCCCCGATCCTCAAGGGAAGGGGTTTGCTGCATTCAAATAAATCAGTTGTGCAGCACTTAGAAGAAGGAGCTGATGCTTGCTTTGTCTTGTATGTTGTAGTGTAGAAAGACTGCTCAGTCTCAGTGTAGTCTGTCTTTGCCGTGTTCCTGCACAGAGCATCAAGTTTCCAGGAGTGTTTTCTGTGTACAAGTATGAACACCTAACTATGAAGGGAGCAAGACACTGCAGAAATAAGCCCAAGGTTTACCTCATTGGAAGATGGACCATGCTTACTTTAGGCTTAGTTTCCTTGGATAAAAACTGAAATGTAGAGAGTTTTCCTCAGAATTTATCCTGCTTCTTTAGTCTGTGCATTGCAATCTGTATTCCTGTATGTCACCATGTCAAAAAATTCTGTGCTGTAGATGATATAAACAGCGTTGTCCTCTGTGAATTATTTTACAGGTTACAAAGAGATGGGTCAGCACAGGTTGGGTTGTTGTGTCTTAGAACAAGGATGTGCTATAAAAACACACAATTCATTTTGATCATCGAGTTTGAAATTATGATTCCTCTAAATATACATGAATCTCCCCTCAATGGTCATATTAATATGAGATTTTTTTCTGAGTTACAATTATCTTCTGTCTCACCCCACTCTTTCAAAAGCTACTTCTCCTCTTTAGAATATTTTTTAGTATACATATGTGGCTAGACATTTGGCATCCTGGGAGCAGTGCCTGAAGTGCAAGGATTGTCACAGGAGAGCCACATGGACTTCCAGGGATCTGGGAGAAGTTACTGTGTCACGTTTATTGTGAAGAGAGGCACTGGGAGCCTCCAGCCAAGAGCAGGGACGTCTGTCTCCCACACTTAGTAATGGTGGGAGATAACTCTGCCCAGCAGGAACTTTGAGAAGGACATTTGAGGACCGCTTGTCCTTGGGTGGCTTTTGTCTGCATTCCAGCTGCAGCCATGAACAAGGCTTATCAGTCTCAGTTATAGCCAAGCCTCCTGTTTAGCATCTTGTTGGGAAAATCAGTTGGAGCTTAAGGTCAACATGGGAGCAACGTTTTTTCATTACAGATGAGAGAGCTGATTTAAGCTAAAAGCATGTATTTATTGGGAAGGCATCCTCAAACTAGAATGTGTTACCAAATCAGGAAAGTAACATTTGGTACATTCTTTCTACACTGGTGACTACACTTGGAACTAACCATTGCACCAACAAAGTTTTAAGTACAAACTGGTGACATACATGACATATTCAGACAAGAAAAGTGAGGAAAATAGCCCCAGAAATAATTGTAGGAAGAGTTCCATGTGTACCTCTATTCCACACATTTCTTCTACAAAGATACTATACACATGTGGTGATGATGCACATTAATATATTTCAGGTACTGTACCAGAATAAATATAATATTAACAACAATTTGGAAATAGAGATTATTTCCCTTTCCCCCCCTTTCTTATGTCTGAGTGGTCTACCTAGGACTTTAAACTTCAAAGTAGAGATCAGTTAGATTTTTGGTATTGGTTTTTTTTTTTCATTTTTGATAGTCACTAGCTTTAATAACTGCTTTGAGTTAATTTATTTTCAGTTACTTAATACCTTACTTGGCATGGTTCCTACTTAACACAACAATTTCATGTGGAGAATCCTTTAAGAAAAAAATGTTAGTGATAGAAAGGACAAAATTTTTATATGCCTGTATTCCAAAGCCAGTAGGAATAGACAGGAGACAGTGCTATGGATCAGATACACATGAAACAAGAAGCAGAGGAGACAAAATTCAGATGTAGTTGTCAGCTCAAATCCATATGGTGATAAAAGCTGCTCAAATTCCCTCACAGTTAAAATTACCAACTCTGTGAGTCTTTTTAGAGCAGTTTTAAATAAAGTGAGAATAAAATAAGGTTAGATAAGAAAGAAATAACAGTTTAGGGGCCTCTAGGAATGTTTTGTGTGCTTTACTTGTGCCCTTGGGTAAATCAGTTGTGGGAAAAGATAAAGAGATTAAATACAGTCTTTGAAATTACATTCCTAATGACTCACCATTTCAGAAAGCTTGGGAATTTAAGCTGCAATTGAAAAGAAGCATAAAATGAAAAAAAGCTAACATTATCTTGGATAATGTGTATCAGATAATGAGTTGATACTCTTTTAATGTTGAACAGATGTCCTAGAAGAAGCAATTATTTTAATTCAAATTTTCTTTTACTTAAGCCAGTTTGCAAAAATACAGGTACCCTCTCACACAAACATAGGGATGAATATAATTACTGAAACAAGAAACTAATAGTTGCAAATCAGAAAATCTAATTTCTTATTTATATTCCATGGAAATATCCTGCATCTCAAATTGTAGTAGTCTTCCACTTTGAAACAAAACGGCAAAATTTTCCATTAAATTAAATCTAAAATAATTGGGTCTGAAATATTAGACTTCTTGAAGTATTTCACTCTGCCCTGGCAACTGAGCTTGTATCATTACTGTCAAATTAATAGAAGCAGGCAAGAAACTCAAACTCATCATGACAACCCTCTCTGAAATCACTGTGCTCTTTATATGTGCTTCTAAAGTGTTTTGCTTGCTGGATATGAAATGAATATTTTCCAGCTTGCTAGCCTGCCAAGCACACTCTATTAATTGCTAATAGATCATTAAATTCTTGGCAAGACATTCAGAGAAACCAGTGGGACTTCTGAAGTTTAATCCTAATAATTTGACACCTATGTAAGGAAAAAAAGAAATGTAAAAAGTTGCAAAGAATATTTTTTTCAGCCATACTTCCCTCTACTTCTTTTTTGGTCGGTAATAGAGAAGAACATGAAATCAATTCTCACATGAAATATGATTCTCTTCTTCTCAATCCTGTGTTGGAAGAGTTAACTGTTCAGGGGGCGTGTCATAAAGCCTTTTTTATTCCTCAGCCTCTGAGTATTGACAGAGAATATCTTCTTAGCAATCCTTGGTAAGTGCTATGCACTCCCGAGAAAGGAATTGCATTTATGCCTCATCTGCTCTATCTTCTGCTGTGGTTAATGGAGAGCATCGAGCCAGGGAGGTCTGGGATCAGTGGTACTTCCTGATAAAGCCCCTCCACAACTGCACTCACCAAGACTTTGTTAAGGCTCTTCTCCACCCTTAAGGACAAGCAAAGGAGACTTTTGTGAAAATTTTGTCAAGACATTAAATGACCATGTTGTTCTGATATAGCATTGTGGAAATATACATGGAAATATATGACTTATTTCATAAGTCATAATATGTGATCAATACTTCCTTTAAAAGAAGACAGGTATGTGCTGTGGAGACTGGTGGTCTCCAGGCTGTGCCAGCTCTTTAAAGTTACTGTATGTATGATCTTCTCACAGAACTGGGCACATTTCTGAAAAGGCATTTATGTTAAAACAAATGTGAACTGGCACTGAAACAATTGCTATTAAAAATATATTTCCCTTTGCGATGTCAACAATTTCCTATTCAGTATATATAAAAATAGCTTTCTCAGAAGAAAACTTCTGCAGAATCTGCTTTTCCTAGGAGTGACCCGGGAAGGACATGAGAATAGGAACAGTAACGTTTAAGGCATTTGTTGCCCAGAGAGACTACAAATTATTATTCCAAATGGGTCTGTAGACTTGACATGACCCATTCTAGGGGCTCTCACCTATGTCCCCAAAACCCATGGCAGCTCTTTTACACCCAGTAAAGACACTCACAAGCTGTAGCACACACAGAGTCATTCCAGAGGGAACTGCCTTCAACATGCAGTTATGAGACTCACAGGAGTATCCCAAAACCAAACATTTCTTCTTTCTGCCACTCTCATTTTCTATCTAGAGGCAGCACCCTGCTTTAATTTGCTCAACTCTTCCAAATTCTAGATGTACATCCCTTTCCAGGAACAAAACTGATGCTTGCCTGCCAAGGGCCATCACCCACATTCCTGGTGGTAAAATAGTTTCCCATGAAATTCTCCATCTCTCTCACAATTCTGGATTCAGGCTTTCAGTTCATACTAACTTGAAATGTTTTGAAAAGGGGATCTTATTTCAAAGGGCGAGAGACTCAAGATGCTCTAAAATGTGATGGAGTTCAGCAATTAGAAAGCGAAGTGCTGTAATTCACATCCCGTTGCAGAAAGCTCGGCTATAGGTTGGGGCACTGGCAGAGGGCAACTCATGTGGAGGGAGTTTTGTGTGAAATATTCCATTCTCTCAAGGAAGCACATTAACATTAGGATGGTCCAAAACCCTTTTGTCAGATCCTGGCCTACTCTAGAGCCACTTCCAAAATTCACCCATCTGTATTAACCTGCTCTGGTGGCTCTTCCTGTGCCATCATGCAACTGGTGGCTGTTGAATCAAATACTTCAAATCAGCTTACCTTACTGCCTCTTTTTCTGTGTTTTTTTACCACTCAGACAAAGGGAACTGCATCTTTTTTATAGATTTATGCTATATGGTAGCCAAGAATAAATCATGCAAGTGGAAAAATACCAAGGACAAAGTGTAGAAAAACAAAATAATGTGATTATGTGTGTAGCTGCTGTCTCTGCAGTCCTCAAGCAAAATAGCTGCTGCTCTGCACATCTCTCATTTTTTTGAAAGGCAAAAGAATCTACAACATAAAAGACCTTCTATTCCTTGGCCATGGCCAAGGAAGCTGAAGGGAAGAATTTTTCAGGGAGGATTTCCGAGCTCCCGCTCACTAGCCTATTCAATTTTTTAAGGCTTTGGGATAATACAGACTCGTTTATTGCTCAGAAGTAGCCTGCATGTAACTTTATATCAAGCAGGTTTGATGAATTTTCAACATGTGAAATTCCAGTATTTTCCTGGCTTACAGACAGCACTTCTGAGATCTTCTTCTTTCACTACTTATGTGTGTGTAATTAGGTATTTTGGCTGTGTTTTCAGACCGTTCCCCTTTCCCATTTTCATTGCTGAACTGCTTTTGAGGGTCCTGATCTCACCACCAAGCCCACAGTTGTTGTATCAACAAAGCTGCAGCCCCAAAAATCCAAAGATTGTATAAATTTATGCTTTTACTTAAGCAAAGCTTTCAAAGTAACCTGAGAGGGCAAAAAGGTTTTTGTATGTCAGACCTAGTGTTGTTATATGACAAAAGGCAGGGAGACCCTAATAATCTCACTGGGTACGTGATCCCTCCCTGACCTTTGCAGGACTGTCCCATGGAACCCTTAGCCCCATGGGCCAAGGGTGACATCCATCAGGGTGAGACAAGAGGGGCCCACCTGAGGGGTTTGGCACATGATGGGGTGCAGGGGAACAATGCCTAGGGATGGAACAAACTTAGAGGATGTTATGGGGAGGAATCAAAAGTGGCAAAAGGGAGGGATTGTGGTGGTTTGGAGAATAATGAGTAGGGGAGAGTTAAGGGGTATAAGAGGCCGGTGCACACGAACAGTGGCTCATCAGTACCCTTGTGTGGCCGTGCCCTGCACCTCACTGCTGCCATCTGTCATGCCTGCGCATTAAACTGTGTCCAGCTGTATCCCTGGGTACAGGGTCCCTACTGTTGCTGGCAGGCAAATAGAATAGGTGGCTTGGGAGCCAGACAAGGAAGCAGTAATAGCCTGAGCCAGATGTTTCTCCATCCCTACCTGTGAACAGCTGGAGAAGTTGGCTACTGGTCCAGGCCAAGCACAGGGGAGAGTGTGGGGTCTGGGGGTTCACTGTGAGACCTGTCTGCATGTGTGTGTGTGTGCAAAGGTTGATTAGAGCATCAGGTAGGCTGGGTGTCCATGACTGGTTACAGGAGGGGTCCACAGCCTTGTGTGTGTGAGTGTGTACACACAAAAGGGGTTTGTGTGCCGGCAAATGAGTGGGGCTGGAGTCTTGGGGGGCTTGTGTGCCCCCCAGGTGCCAGCAGGTAGTGGATGGATCGGGTATTTGAGGACAGTTCCTGCCCACTTGGTGTGTCTGTATGTATTTCCAACACACAAACCTTCGTGTTGATCAGACACAGAGGGGGACAGGACTAAAACTTTTGTGCTGCCTGTTCAAGTGCTGTGTTTTGTGGGTGTGCTGGTTTTGACTGGGACAGAGTTGTTTTTTTCAGTGTAGCTGGTGCGGTGCTGTGTTTGGATTTGTGTTGAGAGGACTGCTGAAAACACAGGGATGTTTTTGTTCTGGCTGAGCAGCGCTTACACAGAGTCAAGGCCTTCTGTGCTCCTCACTGCACCAGGAGGCCGGGAGTGCACAAGGAGCTGGGAGGGGTCAGCTGACCCCAACTCACCAAGGGTGCATTCCATACCATATGGCATCATGCTCAGCATATAGAGCCTGGGGAGGAAGGAGGAAAGGGGAGATGTTCAGAGTGATGGAGTTTGTCTTCCCGAGTCACCATCAGGTGTGATGGAGTCTGGCTTTCCTGGAGGTGACTGAACACCTGCCTGCCAATGGGAAGTGGTGAATGAATTCCTTGTGGTGCCTTGGCCATGTGAGTGGCTTTTGCTTTCCCAACAAAATCGTTTTTATCTCAACACATGAGTTTTCTGCTTTTAGCCTTCTGATTCTCTCCCCCATCCCACCGGGTAGGAGTGAGTGAGCAGCTGAGCTGCCAGCTGGGCTTAAACCACAACACTGGGTTGTGGTGTGTGGCCACATGTATACAGGGTTTGTGTGTGTTCCAATTTGGAATTCATGCTCAACCTGGCTACAGACTATTTTTACCCGCTGGGCTGCTGAATCCAGCTGCCTCCAATCCCACATGTCCAGGGCTCTGCTCTGCTGAATGCAATGGGGATGAATAAGTGACCTAAAGTCTGGTATTTACTGAGTTTTAGACTACTGGGGTTTCTAAATGAAGGATTTTTTGTTATACAGGGAAGGCTTACAGACACATGGGGTCCATCCAGTCTCTGCTGGTGGCTGCTCAAGGATCTGCACAGGGGAAAGTAATTTCTGACTGCTGCACAGCCACCATGCAAAAATAAGAGAAATAGACTACAGAGGGAGAAACTCTTAGCTGCCACTAGTGCAGAGGTTGCAGCTTCTCCCATCAAATTTAACTAGCGCAAGGCAATGCCTCCAGGATGGCCATGCCTGTGGGTTTCATTCTCTCATGCTGCGAGGGATTGCACAGCTTCCAGCACAAGATCATAAGCTACGCGACCTGCGGATGCAGGTCCCTCCCACTATCCAGTTACTAGGAATTTTCCAGTAAGTGAGACCCCATAAGGAGGTGTCAGTGATAAAAGCCAACCTGAGAAGAACCCTCTCAGCGTCAGCGCTGAGCACACTAATAAATCATTTAGCCCAGCACCTTCTAAATACCAGCCCCAAAGCAGCAATATTTACATAAGTTTCCCCAGCCCATGCACAGATGATCTCTCACTGCTTATGCTTTGAGCATAAGCATGGAGTGCCCTGGGTGGGGGAACACCTCAGGCTTTTCACAGGGACAGTGTGCATGGTTAGCTTTGGGCACTAAACAGTGCAAAATAAAGCAGAGAGTATTTCCTGCGAGTCTGGGAATTCTGACCTAATTCTAAACAAGAATCTGTTTGCTCTGAGCATCAAAACCATGAATAAGCTCATGCTTATAATGCAATAATAAGCAAAACTCTTCTTCTGAAAGCAGAGTGATGGAAAGCTTTCAAACTGCTTAAAATCCCCAAGATCCTTTAAAATTCCCTTTCAGATTCCTGAGTCGTGGTATCAAGCAGAAATGTCACCTCAGCACTTGCTAGGATGACGGGCTGGGTTGGCTGTGACGCTGCTTGGAACACCTGACCCACTGCCCAACTGAGCAGAGACAGGAAATTGTACAGGTGATGCCTCATGTCCTCCCACCAGGATAACAAACGACACAGCGGAAGCAGGCCAGTCTTATCTCCTTGTTGCCTTTTGCTCCCAAGTGAGACAGTTTCTCTCTGCAAGCATTGCTAAGTGTGAGTACTTGGTCCACACTCTCACTTTCTCATACAAAGCAGATTTTTTAAAGTAACCTTTTTTAAGTCATGCAACGATACAAGGCAGTCCTATCTAAGGAGATAAATGCGCAGCTGGGGCTGTGACATGGTCCTGTGCTGGAGGCTTCAATTGCAGCCCTAGGTTGAAAAAAAAGGGTAGGAAAAGAAGCATTCATTCCTGATTTCTAATTCTTTCCATGGAAGAGGCAATAGCAAACAAAAAACCCCGAACCAAACCAACAAACCAACCAACCAAAAAACACACACACATACAAAAAAAAACACACAACCCCTCCCTCCCCCCACCAAAAAACCCCACAACAGCAACAACAACAAAAAAAGAGTCAGTAAACACGTCAGTTCCATAGGGCTGTTTTGGAGGTGTCCAGGGGGCAAGCTTGGGTTTACCTGATAATGTTTGCAAGTTGGGCATACCACATCATTTGGCCTCCTCTTTTTCTCTGTATGGTCATCTCCTGTTTGCTTCTGCTGGAGCTGTGCTTCTGCAAATGCTTTGACAGGCAGAAAGCTCACTCAGAGTCCTGCCTGCAGGATGGGGACAGGCATCTGTCCCCACCTGCATCACACTGTACTGACATCCACCTCTCACATGCAGTTATGACCATGCTACAACAAAGCAGGAACATCCTCTGCCTCCAACAGCTGTACCAGAAGGAGTGTGGAGTACATCTCAACATGATGGTCCCTCAGCAGACACCAGTTTTCAGCCCTCACTGACGTTTTCAGCTCCCAGATGGGTGTGAGTTAGGATTTAATTCCACCCAACAGCCTCATGGTAAGAAAAAGACTAAAACTTGGAGGAGCATAGTAATTTAAAAGTCATAACCCAGAAACTGTGGATAATGCACCAGCTGCATGGAGTAACATGGAGCCCACAATAACACTGCCAGGGCCCAATACCAGCATGTGATTTTCCTAGCAAGTCTTCTGTCCCATTCTGCAGCACTTTGCACACCTCAGACTGGTTCCCCTTTTTTACAAGACACCTATCTCCCTGGCTTGTGCCTGTATCCCCAATCTCTTCTCTAAAGCCAGAGCATATCTACCTTGCTAGACTCTTCCCTGGACTGGGTGTCCTAGGTTACAACGCAAGGTGTAACCAAGAGTATGCATTCTATTATCATCTCCACAAGCTGTTAAAGCAGGTGGGGCAGTGTTCGTTATCTCCTACCGTGACTCATCCCTGATAACTCCCTCCGGGAGCTATCTCTGTTAATGGGCCATCAAGGACCCACCACATGACTCATAGAATTACATCACCCCACTGTGAGATGCTCCACCCAGGAGGAGGAACCAAGCATTCCCACCTGGATATAATCTGGGGTTTGGAACAGCACAAGCAGCCCTACCTACTGGGATCCCAGAGGACAAGAGCTACACAACCACCACTGGACCTTCTGAGGAGGAAGGAGGAGAACCAGACCTTTCTACAGGATCACCACTTCAACAGAACCACTTCCAAGAGGACTGCAGCCACCACCTAATTGGACTGCTACCACCACCCTGCCCGGCAGGGTGTCAGGCTGTATCCTGACCCCATCAGGTTAAGCCAGTATTTCTGTATTATTGCTTTGTTATATATCTATATTAGTAAAGAATTGTTATTCTTATTTCCCATATAATTGCCTGAAAGCCCTTTAATTTCAAAATTATAATAATTTGGAGGGAAGGAATGTACATTTTCCATTCCAAGGGAGGCTCCTGCCCTCCTTGGCAAACACCTCTCTTTCAAACCAAGACACTGGGGAAGGAGAAAGACCTATGGTCACTCATCTCTCCCCATGCTTAGATAAGCAGTTCCATCTTCTTAGTTTAGTTCCTTGAGACAGCAGAGCAGCCATGAACACGGGGTCAGTGAGTCACAAGAGACTGGGGAGGGAGGGGAGGAAGGTGCTGCACAGCAGCAGATGGGCACCTGTAGCTTCCAAGGAGACCAAAATAGGAGGAAGAAGCAGCACAGACAATGTGTGATGCACCAACCATAGATCCCCTCCTCCATCCTCCTGTGCCACTTGGGGAAAGAGGGAGATAAATTGGGAATGAAGTTAAGCTCAGGAAGAAAGGAGGGATAGGAAGTTGTTCAAAGACTTGGATTTTATTTCTCATTACCCTGCTCTGACTTGATTGGTAATTAATTTCCTGAAGTCAAGTCTATTTTGTCTGTGATAGTAGTTGGTGCATGATCTCTCCCCGTGCTTATTTTGACCTGTGAACTTTTCTATATATTTTGTTACATTTTATCTCCCCTGTCCAGCTGAGGAGGGATGTGATAGAGCATCTTTGATGAGCACCTGGCATCCAGCCAGGGTCAACACACCACAGCCTCTGACCATGCATGCCTTAAGAAAAGGAACAAGGATCTCTCTAGCCTCCATCCAATATTCAGTCTGCTCCCTCAGCAGGTAAATATTTCTGGAGCAGGAATTTCTAAAACTTGTGCCAGGGAGACGGACAGTGAATCCCACAGGTCAAAGTAAGCAATATGGTGACTCAAATGCAACATGGTCTGGCATGATCTGTTCCACATCAGTGCACTGAGCATTCATGTATGCTGCAGGGACAGTCCGCCTCACCCAGAGACAGACCCTGACAAACCTCCCCTTTCATCTGGGTTGAAATTTTAAGGATGGAAAGCAGCTTCAAGGTTTGGTCCATATGTTTAAAGGTAGCCATAGGAAGAGCAGCTACACTAAATCACTGCTGTGTGTTAAAGAAAGAGTCTAGAAAAAGAACACAGGTAAAGTATAGCAAGCTGTTCTTCCTGCAGCACAGCATCCTAGCTTCCTGAAGTTCAGGGATTTCCTGCACCAGAGGTTATTCACTGCCCCATCATCTCAATATACAGCTTGCTCCCACCCTCCATGGAGGATGGAGGCTTGTTCCCATGTGAAATAAGCAGATATCCCAGTGGAAGAGAACAAAACATCTCCATGGGACTGCGCCATCTCATATGCCCCAACACCAAGGTTTGGGAGCATCCTGCCATCCTGACAAATGCTTGTCCAGCTTGGAGCGAGCTAAAGCTGTGAGTCAAGAGCGGGATCCCTGTGCTGTGCATTAAAGGAAATATTTCCGTATTTTCCTTTCAGATTGTGCTGAGATTGCCTCTGCTGTGGGTCTGACTTGGTAATGCCTGCTCACAGCAGGAAAAATCCAATTCTCAGGTGACATGAAGTCCCTCCTAGGTCCTGCTTTAGGTCCCTCAAGCAGAGGAGATGAGCTGTAGCCCAGCAGCAACTTGAAGCCAAGGAGAGGAAGCAGGCCAGCCAGCAGAAGCTGACAGTGTCACAATGACTTGTGACCCACCTGGAAGTCCCAGGAGGATCTCAGGAGGCACAATGTTCAGTCACAGAGAGGTACTTTTCTCCCTGCCAACCACAGCAGCAGCTTGGGGCACTGCTGCTTTCTATCAGCTGAGCTACTGTTAAAAGTATAGACTGTTTCCTTGAGAAATCCTCAGGGAAAGTAATCTCCTGCCATTATGCTGAGGAGGAGGAGGATGCAATCCCCAGAGAAGCCCTGCTGGCAGCTGAAATCTGTCCACCAGATTTTACCAGCCAGATTAGGACAGACAGGGGAGGAAAAGGGTTTCCTACAGCCCTTTGTCTCCTTGTTTTGGCATGTGCATGGCTCCAGACACAGGCTTGGCTATGTAAGGGCTAAGATTTGGTTTTAATCACGTCTCTAAGAGAGTATAACAAAAAGCTGTTAGCATATTTGTTTGCAGTATGAATAACTAATGGAGCAAATACCGACCAAAACTGAAACTGTTGTAATTAACCACTGTGTAACAGAGATTTTGGTTCATCATCACGGTACTTTTAAATCAGGGAGTTATCTGCACATAAATTGTAAGTATTATTTAGAAAGGGAGTAATCCTAGAACAACTTGATTTGCTCTAGGAACACATTCTGGAAGTCAAATTTCTATTTATTTACAGAAAACCAAAATGAAAATATTATGTCTATTTTCATGCGGCAGGCTGAAAACAAAAACAGTCACAGGAAAAGCATTTGTGATGGAAAGTTACCGTCCTCTCCCTGGGACTGCTCAGACTGTGAGAAAAGAAGGAAAGGGGAGGGAAGGAATATATATGTGTGTGTGTATAGATGTATATATTTATTGATATATATTTAGTGCATGTTTATGTATATTTATGTACAGAAGTAAGAATCACCATCTCAGGAAAAACCGATATGAGTATTTTTAGTTAACATGAGAATAAATAATACTGTTCCTTAGGCTGGAAGGGAGCAACATGTGCACACAAATGCATGCATCCCTGGTGGGAACTGGAGGCTTGCACTATTGTAGTTTTGATGACAGCACAAATGCAAGACAACTAAATCCAGGCTCCAGTTGACACCATAGCTCATGTCCTGGAGACAAGGAAGGTGGTTGGGTATGGAGAAGCATGAATGGGGGCTGCAGTGCTTCCCCAAGTTTCTCATGAGAAGCCTTCAGGGGAGCTATGCGTTCTATTAAGACCTTATACACTGCAGTCTGTGTATGTGAAAAGTGATTACAAGGAAAACTACCTTATTTGTCTCCTTTCCCTGTAATAAGGAGCATCTCTAAGAGAGAGAAAGAGAGCAAGCAGGTATCTCATTCAAATTCCTTTGTTCCGCTGCACCCATATTTCCCCAGCTTTGGCTGAGCCGGTCCCAACAAACACCAGCCCTGACCTCGCTTCTCTCTCCATCTGCCCCAGGGGCTCAGCCCCTCTGTGAGGAAAGATGCTGTGGCCCAAAAAATCAGCATGTCAGAACATCAGCCGGTGCTTTTATAAATAAAAAGGAAGAGCCATTGGATAACCCCCCCCCAGAGGCCAGGCTGATGTGCGGAGCCCACGCGTGTGCACGGACACGGTGCCACCTGCCCGGGTGGGTGTGCAGCGGGCAGCGAGGCAAACCTCACGTGCAGCGATGCTGCCTGACTTGTGGGGAACAAAACCCTCCACCAACTCTTCCAGAAAAGAAAACAAAAGCCTTGAACAAACCATCCCCGGGCTATTTCAGCCAGCAACAAAGCTAACAAGCAAATCAAACAGAGAAATATCCCAGCAGACCTCAACTGGCTGAACAAACAAACGGAGAAACTCAGGTTCCAAAGAGCAGGGGAGCTGGGTTATGAAACAAGATTTTTGATACAAAAGGAAGCTTACAGCTATCGCTGGTGATTAGACACGGAAGAGAAAGGTCGCTCTGGGTGTTAGACCACACTTCACACACACACAGAGGTTATTCAATCAATATTTGTCCTGGAATCACATGCAGTGGAAAAAATTTCAAGTGAATGGTCAGCAGAATTTAATGCTCACATTCATTCATGTTGTGCTCTTGGATGAACATGTGTTTTTATATCGAGCACAACCTCAGCTTTAGAATCCAGGAGGTTTTTAATCAAAATACAGGAAAATCTTGGAATTAAACACTACATTTGTATATGACTTTCAATTACATTTTCAGCAGGACAGGAACCCCTCACTTATAATTTTAGAAAGGGATCTGTGGTAGGAGGGAGATTATTTGAATCTCCAGGTTCTGGAACTAACAGGAATAATAATTCAGTTGAGGCTCCAGAAAGGCAACACTGTCCACAGAAACCTCCCCAAAAGAAGGGAGGGACTTATTCCTGCCATCACTGTGTTCTCCGGCCATGCTGCTGCGCTGGCATTAGAGGTTTTATTTAGGGTCACAGCAGTAACAGCAGGAAGATATAATCCTCTGATGAACAGGCAGCTGTTACCCCCTGCCTTTGTGAAAATGATGATCTCAGGTTGAGGATATTGTTGCCTTGAATCATCATATTTTTTTATCCCCCTGTGAGTTTGTCACAACAGATTGTTTGCTTATATTCAGATCATAAGGCCATGACTTGATTTTCTCCCCTCAGCAAGAGTTAAAGGAAATTTGACCGTAGGTGCCCTAACCATGGACTTTAGAATTTGGGTGCAAATAATGATGATTAAAACACAAAGCAAGCAAAACAAAACCAGACAAAACCCAACCCTCTTGCCTAGTGACTTAATGACAAAATATTTGTGAGGCACAGCACAACATCCAGTTCAGGTTGTGATATACCTGATGGGTGGCATTCAGATGACTATCACAGAGGCAGGATGCGTCTAAGTCCTTCAAGCAGTGTCTTCGTGTGACTGAAGTGAGATATTCATGCTCTCTAAGACTGCATGGGGGTTAATTTCAGCTGCATGGAGGATAGCCTAGGAGAGGAGAGCCCCAGTGAACAGCACAGAGAGTTATAGAACAAAGGAGCAAATACAGCGTGGCTGCTTGAAGGCAGAAGCTTTCAAGGAGAAGTTTATTTTAATATCCTAGCTGGAAATTCACTGGAAAAACAGCTCCATCTGCCCTGGTCAGGAAGAGTGAGAGGGCAGAGATTATATTCCTCTGGCAGTCTGTCCTGATGAAGCTCCCATGCTCCAGCACAGGACAATGCCACGTCCTGCATCCGATGGCTGTGCTTTCTTCCTCATGCAGCTAATGCAGAAGAGAAAAAGCCGCAAGTTGGTCACACTGTGTTAAGGATCGCTTTGATGGACTTCAAACAGCCTGCTGAAATCATCTGCTGTGCACGCAGTGCCACTCTGCTGCCAGAGGAAATGCTGCAGGGGGACAGGGCCTGAGCGGGGAGCAATGCCCAGGTCAGGGACCGCGTCCTGTTTCTCTTGCAAACCATTTTTCTTCACCTGCGCGCCTCCTCCCCTCTATAAACACCCTCGGGGCAGTGCCGATGACCCAGGCTGGTGTTGTCTGCGGAGAGGAAACTCCCTATTCAAAGCGGGGCACCCTGGCACAAAACAGGGTTTATCCTGCAAATGGGCTGGCGGGTTACACACGGGGATTTGTTCTTTCTAGGTTTCACCCACACGAGGCTATTGAATTTATATTTTGTAACACTTGTAAGGGAATATTCAAAGCAGAGAGGGGAAAGAAAGATCCTCCGTGAATGTGACTTGTTACTCTCAGAGCTTTGGCTCTCACTCTGTTTGGCACCGAGCACTACAGTGTCCTGTCTCACTGGTTCTCTGGCTCTGCACTGGGGCAAAAAAATGCACAGATTCAGGCACAATTAAAATGATGTTTCATGGGAGTCACTCAGTGCTCTGTAATGTATTTCCTTAAATAGCCACAGATTTGGCCTAAAATTACTTGGCTTGATGCCCTTTAGAAATACCCACTTCAGAAACAACTGCAAGCTGAGACTGAGCATTTGGAGTTCTAGGACCCATTACCCTACACACATTTGTCTTCCTCTTACCTTTATGGGCCATCGTCCTCCTGCTTCTCTCTGCAGTCCAGGTATGCTTTGTACAGAGCAATAAAAACAACATATCCCTCACCTGTCTTGTTCTGGTTGGCAAGCAAATACTAAAGGCTCAAGACCAGGAGATGGCTGTTCAAACAAATTCAGGTCTTATCGAGCCTCGAAAGGATCGACACACCCATGTTTTCACTGTGTGGCTCTCCTCTGAGCTTTAAGGGTTGTTCTGATGACAGAAACTGCAAATTGTTTTTTCCAGCGGCAGAGTATGCTTTATGATATAGTATAAAATATTGCATTTGGTCCACTGAAATGCTGATTAGGTGTCAGACAGTTTAAAATTCCTATACATTCTTAAGAACAAAAACAGGGAGGGGTGACAACATGCCATTACTGTTTAGAGCAGCACGAAATTTAAACCAGGAAATTTCTTGATATTAGAAAGAGGAATTTCACCACTAATTGAAGTTCTGCCATTTTTAAACATTTCTCTATAGCCTGTTCCTCTTCGCTTTTTTCTCACAAACATGTTTATACCTCCCAAAATAAACAATCACTCAGATGAAACTGGACAGGGAGGTGGCACCTCATGGCCCCTCGTGAGCTGCTGAAGTGGCCCAAAACACCAGTACCACATAAATCAGTGAAGACAGCTCCTGAAATGTGCTTCAGGTTTCTCGGCACCAAGTGTCAATCCTACCACATCACGACCAAAAACATTCCTTGGAGGTTTTTACTGGTGCCTTAAACATAAAGGTTTATTAGGCACCTTTAGGATTTTCTTCTTAGGGCCTCCTCACCACCATCTTCCCTAAGGGTGACAGGGGAAATGGCACTCACAAATGGTCCCCACACCTGTATCATGTTGATGTCTCACCCTGGCCCCTCAGAACCTCAAGTGAGGTGCAAGAGAAGTTGTATTGATGTAAGAGCAGCAGCGAGGGAAACCAGGACTATGTCAGCAGAGACAAGATATAGATGAACCAGGACCAAGAACAGAGCTAGAGAAGATATCTGAGCAGTGGTTACAGGAGGGATAAGACCCTGACTGGAAGACACAACTCTGACACCCTTGCTTTATTTCTTTCCATTAGCAAACTGGTATTTCTGCACTCCCACTACCAGATGGATCATAATGATACCACACTTGGGGTTTCATTTACAGATCTACTCTTGATGTACAGGACTTCTGACTCCATTTAACTGTATTTCCCCCAACTTACCCTGAACTTACCTTCCCCCAACTTACCCGCAATCTTGCCTTGAAATCTGAGTTCCAGCCTCCCTCTAACTTCCAGTCCATTCATTCATTTCCTGCTGGCAAAGAACTGCAGGTGAAGTTCTGTTTCCCTCGTATCACTTAGAGACATAAAAACTACTCTGCTGGCAATTTCAGCAGCTTGGAGTTAAAAGTAAAGCACAGATACATTTGATCAGCTTCAGATCAGGGAATGAACACTCAGAATATAGGTTCAAATAGCATTCAGCTAGCTGCAGCAATCGCCCTGGTCTCTGACTGGTTGGTCAGAGGAATGCTTTTCTTCCCCAGAATCCCTTCTTTTCAAGGCATATCATAGAATTGCAGAATATCCCTAGTTGGAAGGGACCCACAAGGATCATTGAAGTACAACTCCTGGTCCTGCACAGGACACACCAAGAATCACACCATGTACCTGAGAGTATTGTCCAAACGCTTCCTCAGCTCTGTCAGGTTGGGTGCTGTGACCACTTCCCTGGGGAGCCTGTTCCAACCTCTAGGTGAAGAACTTTATTCTAATATCTAACCTAAACCTTCCCTGACACAGCTTCATGCCATTCCCTTGGGTCCTGGGCACCAGAGAGAAGATCAGCACCTGCCCCTCCATTTTCCCTTGTGAGGAAGCTGTGGACTGCTATGAGGTGTCCCCTCAGTCTCCTCTTCTCCAGGCTGAACAAACCAAGTGACCTCAGCCACTCCTTGTACAGCTTCCCCTCTAGGTCCTTCCCCTTGGAGCCTCCTTTGGATGCTCTCTAATAGCTCTGTGTCTTTCATATGCCGTGGTGCCCACAGAGGGCTCGAGGTGAGCCCCAGTGCAGTGCAGAGCACAGCAGGCCAATCCTTGCCTGGCCAGCAGTGCTGTGCCCGATGCCCCCCAGGACACTGTCAGCCCTCCTGGCTGCCTCATATTCAACTCGCCACCAACCAGGACCTTCGTGTCCCTTTCCGCCATGCCACTCTGCAGAGTTTCATTCCTGTCTGTACACACATCCAGGGTTGCCCCGTCCCAGGTGCAAAATCCAGCACTTGCCCTTGTTAAACTCCACAGAGTCGGTGATTGCCCAGTCTGATGTCACCCCACGTGCTGTAACCCTTTCCAGGGTTTTCTTCTATAAGCATTGTTCCTGCTGCAAGTCAACATTAGGGCCATGTAAACTACAATATACAACACAAGACCTTGTTTTTCAGAGGATATCTGCATTTAAGGCAAACATTAACATAGAGCCAGACTCCAATGTGCTCCCTCCCACAGAACAGCACTTAAATCAAGCAGTAGTCCCATTAAAGCCTATGGGATTACTCGTGCAGTATGGTGCTTTCAAAAGGGATAGCATCATTAGGCTGCAGCTCTGAGAAGTAACACTGAGGTTGCACAGAGGGTGCGAACAAGCTTTTGCTACCTAGGATCTCCTAATTAGTCCTAATTTCGGTTTGAATGTGACTGATTGCATCTTGCCTCATTGGCAGAGTAGAAAAGAACTATTTCAATTAGTTTTGAAAATGAGTGAATTTAATTAGAATATTGCAGAATACTTGATATTTACAGAATATTTAATTTTGTGCTAAACACCAAGTTTTTAGCCAGGATTTATGTACTCTTGCTATAGAACCCTCTTGCTTTGCGGGAGCTTGTTCCCATAGGAACACAGTCACAACGGCCACATGGAGACAGCTAAAACATTTCCAAATTCAGCCAGCAGAATAATTCTGCTATGTATTCCTTCTACTGCTCTAGTTTGAGTGTATATATTATGTCCTATTATATCTAGTTGGAATTACATGCCCGCAGGGCAAAGTGAAATATATATACATACATATACATACATACATACGCACAAACACACACAGAACCAAAATCTTGTTAATTCTTTCCGGTGTGTATCTGAATTATTTCCTTTTTATTTTCTTTCTCCTGAGGGACTGGCCCAAAAAACAGCCATCTCCAAAGACATTGCAGTAAATTAGAACTGAATTACTCATTTTTACTTTGGAAGAAGGAATTACCAGTGTGTCAAACATCCCAACAGAGACACCTGCAGATGCACCAAGTATGTACCAAATGCCATGCCAGGAGAGCCATACCCTCCTGCTACATTGCCATTTCTTTTCGTTTCCTTTCTGGCCCCTAAGTAAGTTTTATTTTGTCATAAGTTTTAGGATGGATCTGACAGACCTTTCCAGCTCTTATTTCTTCACAACCTAATGTATTTATCCTTTCCTTGGGGCTCAAAGAAGCTTGAATTGTCTTTCAAGTTGAATGCCATCTCTCTCTTGCCTTGCTTTCTTCTACACTTGAATGCTTCATTGATTTAACAGCCTCACTGATCTCAACATGAAAATTATTACACTGAGGTGCTATTCAGTTTGAGCAGAGAAAGCAGAAGACTTTGAATCTGTCTTGCCAGGTGATTGCCTTTCCATCTATTTAATTTCCATTTGTTGCTTACAAAACTTTCCTGCCAAAACATTCAGAGCACAAATGTATCCTGTTTAGACCAATTTTTGGCAGCTTTAATTGCTATCAGACTATGTAAAACATGTATGTGGCAAGTTGTGGTTATTGGGGGTAGGATTGAGCTGCTGTTTTCCCCTGCAATGGCAGCAAGATATTCCCACCCCACAGGCAGCTCCCCTGTCCTGGCAGACCCCACGGTGCAGCTGGGGCACCCACGGCCATCCCTCTGGAGGTAAATTTGCTGTTCCTCTGGCAGGTGGCCAGACTCCCTCCCTTGCACCTCGAAGGCAAGCAGGAGGATTTGGGAAGTGGAGGCAGCAGCCCCACATGAGTATCACAGCTGTGGCCCAGGGCTGCAGGGAGCAGTGGAAGACCTCTGGAGAGCTGTGATGGGAAGCCTGTGACTTGACCCAGCTGTGATGAGAACGGCAGCTGGGCACATGCCAAATCAGAGGTGCACAGCCTTTGGCAGCTCAGAGGTCTGGGGAGAGAGAAGCTGCCCATCATCCTCCTCCCACACAGCCTGCAGCTGAGGCTCACCCATATTCCCCTGCCACCAAAGCCATGGCCATTTCACCTTCCCTCTCAGGAGCCCAGTCACTTGTGCCAGCTTTTCTGACCACCCTGGAACAGAGGCAGAGCTGGCCTGGCTGGGTTTTATTGTGTTGGAAATTTGCCAGTGGCAAATATTTAGCTGGGAATATTGCTCAGGGAATCCAGGCAGATCTGTGCCCTATCCTGGGGCCAAGGTCTGCAGACCTTTGGGACTCCCATGCAGGTGGCCCAAGGTGACAGACCACAAGGATGCAGGCGCAGGTTTTATTTCTCCCCTCTGGCTGCAAGCTTTCCACACCAGCCTGCAGTGAGCACTACCCACTGAGGATCTTCCAGAGTTAAAATGGCTCTGAAACCTTCCCTGAAATTTTGGAATGAACCAAGTGTGGAGCTCATGGGATATCACGTTGCCTGCAGACCAGAAAACGCCACGAAGCTGAACGCAAAAAGCCGGCTTCTGCCACCAGAAGTTTTCCGTTTGCTTCCTTCATTCCCCTCGGAGTCACACTCCTTGAATATTTTCAAGAGGAGAAAAAAAAGTCCTTTGAACATTTTTCTTTCTTTTTCTTGGATATTAAACATTTCCAGTCAAGCTGAACTCGTAGGAGAGTCTCTGAAACACTCCACCAGCATGTCCCTCTGGGAACTTTAGATTCTATTTATTTAGTGGTTTTACTCACTGAAGACCGTGTCTGAGAAGGTGTCAACAGCATTTTCCTTCTCGTCCAGCTCCTTGGTCCGACTGTCCTGTGAACTGGAGGGTTTTCTTACCCTCAGCAGCCAGCAAACTGAAGGACTTGCCGACATGAATGTTTCAGAAACCTGCAGTCTGTTTTAAAATTATCCCGAGGTGATTAAAAATTAACAGACACTGTGACAAAGACGGATGGTTTTCCAGGCTTCCCTCTGAAATCTTAATGTCCAGTGATTCTATACTTGATTCCAAATGGCCTCAGAATGGTAAAGAACAGGATAAATCATTGCTGTCACTTAATGAAAACCTTAAAACAGCTCTTCTTAGCAACCAGTCATTCTTTTCTACTGAAGTTACAAGTTGATTTTTATTTACACCACTGCCAATGTGATTTCCAAGCAGACAGGACATTTGCCCCTTCCTCGTTTCAATTAAGATAGCTCCATTTCGAACCTCACACCTAAGTTAACTTACTATGACACTGAAAAAAACCCAAAAACCAAACTCTCATTTCAAAGAAGAAAACTGCAGGAAGACAAGGAAAAACAGAAACAGGGGTTGTTTTCTGTACAAATGCCCGCAGTTTTTGTTTTTCAAGGGAGGGAGGAGCTATGTGGCCCTGTTCCCATTTAATCACTCCAGTAGGAGCCAGTAGGAGCCAGCAACAGCCACGTTCCAGTTGCAGTTCTGACATGGCCACCTTCCTTGTTTCGTCTAGTTATCCTGCAAGCTCACTGAGGCATGGGAGAGCATTTTAACAGCACCCAGTAAAATGGAACTCCCGAGTTAGTGTGGGTCTTTAAGGGATCCAATAGTATATACAGTGAAAAAACAACTGCGGCTTAAGTTGAATGAGGAACTTTAAAAATTCAAGGATGCAAGAAAAAAGTGAGGAGGAATTCATGCTGGATGTGCAAGCCCTCAGCCCTCCTGCCACGTGCATGCATCCCACCCGAGGATGGTATTTTTTGCTATTTCAGATGCTTCCCTCTCCACATATGAACAGGCTGACCCTTCCTCCACTCTTGTTTGTCCACTCCGCACCCGTGGTCCAGCAGCCACCTCCAGCGTGCCCCAGAGCAGCTGGGAACATCCCTCCCAGTGATCCTGTAGTTCTGGGGACTGCATGTGCTCAGCCCCTTCAGCAAAGGCGGAAGCCTGAAGTTTGCTCCATGAAGATAAATCCTCATAGGCACTGGCAGTTTTAGCTGCCAGGCAGCAGTAAGTCCCTAGCTAGCATATGTGAGCTGTGATTCAAAAGGCTTAAAATCGGACAAAGGTGGGTGGATTTCAACAGGAAGGGCACCCCCTCCTCCTTCCCCAGCCCCACCTCAGAGACGGAAGCCCACCTCCTGAATTCTTATCTCGCTGTGGGGATGCTCGGGTATTTCAAAGGAGAGGTCATAAGAATTTCTAACGTGGGCGAAGAGATGTGTTTTTCTTGGTCTTGCCCTTGGAGCTCGCATAACCATTTTGACCAGTTTTCCAAGAAATGCTTGGCCTGAATTGGATCTAGCATGGATCTAGCAATGGAAAATATTAAGTATTCTTAATGAAGGTGCAATAAGTTGGAGTAATGATACAGAGGCCAGTTTTGACTTAACTAGACTGCCCTAAATTCTTTAAGAGACAAACAACTCTCAAATTGGCTCTACCACCTATGTGTGCACTACCAGCTTACTGATGATCTCAGGAACTCTTCAACACAAACACAAATACCACGCATGCCGCACCTCTGACATCCAAAATAATTGGCAGGTTGGGTGTTCTGACTATCCACACCTCAGCTGATCCAAGGACACACTGTTTCATCTTTGCTGAGGGTGCCTGCCTCTGTGTGTCCTGCCCCACAGCCACACACACCACTGCAACCATGATGTTCGGTGCTCACAGATTTCTCTCACTTTCCCACTACTGGATTTGAATTTGGTTTCGTGTTAACTTGGCAATGTTGGCACCTACCCCGGAATGATGCAAACAAAATTAGGTTCTTCACAGAGAGGCAAGTGTGGACCAACCCTATCCAAGGAATGCTGCTTTTCCGAGAAGGTGACACTCTTCTTAGTGTCACACTTCTACATTTCAATTAGCAAAGGTGACCCTTAACAAGCAAAACACTCAGGCTCCCGAAAAATCATCAGTGAGAAGCACAAGCACTTAGCATTTCCGAGAATCAGGCTAAATTTACAACAGACTGAAGGTTTGGGCCTGGCACTAAAACAGGTCTTGCTATCCAGATGCAGTATTAGTCTTTTGTAAAGAATTTGTACTGTCTTTATCCAATTTCCATTCTTAACTATGGCTCTCAGTGAAATTTGTTCAAACTCCCCCAACTTTTTTTCTGCCAGACACTCCTTCTAAACAGAAGCATTATTAAATTCACATTCCAAATCTTATTCCAATGTTACAACTGCTTTCCCCTTTTGAAGTACAATTCTCTTCTGCAAAGTAAAGAAAAAAAAAAGTGTTTATAAAGATCGGATTTTGATTGTTTCTCCAAAGTCTTGCACAGCAAGATTAGAGTACTCACAGGCTATTGGAACTCTGCCTGGCTATGGGGATCTGATAGTGATATCCAAGACCACTGGTAATAATGAACTCTGTTCTCACCTACAGGAGCATTATCACCAGGCATCTTTGCTGAGCTTTGCATAACAGCATTACTTGACTGAGCCTGACAGTCATAAAATGAGATCTTCAAAATTACAAGAAACAATTGCATTTACTCTTTCTTCCCCTAGCTGCCTCGGCCGTGCAGCTCTAACAAGTACCAGTGACAATAAGAAACTTGTTTTTGTCACCAAAGCAGGCAAGCACTGTGCAGAGGCCACTCAAGAACGAGCCTGGTGACTCACACTGGTGACTCAGGACCGGTTATTCCCGCAGAGTTAACTCTCAGTATAACACAAATCTCGCCTCAAACTCTGGGTGAAGTTTTCAACTCACCTGCAAAGATATTTTTAAGCTTGGCTTGACAAACTACTCAGGACCCCAGCTTCAGCTCAGGGTCTGCAGCCTTTCTGGCTGGCTTTCCACATCCTGCTGGCCACACACTTGCCTTTCAGCAGGACTGCATTCACACCAGTTAAACTAAACTAAAGGCAGCATGAGGATTCTACACACGTGTTAACTTTCCTCTGAGGGCAGGTATGTAGAGGCACTGTTTCTCCAATCCCATTCCCCAGATTGGTAAACTGCTGAGCTTTTGTTTTTGTCCAAACTCCCTCCACCCTCTTCAATCTCTATAAAGAGAGCCTCTCCATCACCTGTGTTAACAGGCCCCCCAAATTCCATGCTGCCTCTGAACACCCACAACCGATGAGTCTCTCTTGCAGGTCTTGGTGCACTGGGTGAAAAAGCCATCATGCTCCATTACTCCCATTACCACTTGTCATCCAACCACTTACATAAGCCTGTGACCTCTGAAATAAAAACATTTGCTTGCACTTGGGTAGAGCTGGTTGGTTGGACGAGAACTTGGAGCAGGAAATGATTGAAAAAACAGTCACAGAAGCAAGCTTCCAGAATGTGCCTTTTCGGTTTTCCTTTCAACTTCGCTATTTCCTCTAGTCAACCACTGCTTCCCCATCAAACAAAAAAGTTTCAACCAGCAAAATCAATTTGTTTAACATTTTCACATATCCTCCAGCACACAGGACATCTATAGCATGTGCAATCATCTAAAGTTTTGCTAAGCACAGAACAAGAGGACATAAGTAACTGGAAAAAAAATTCACATTATGTTGTGTCCATTCATTTAAATTTGCTACTAAATATATAAATAGGTCTAGAGATCCTGGTATTTCTAACGTGCCAATTATCTTTGTACTGTGGTACCCCACTCGTTATCAAAAATAGCTTCACTTCAGACTGAAAAAGTAATTTTCTTCTTGTACGTGGCTTTCTCAAACGGGTTTATTTTCACTTGCAGTAGAAGGGATGTTTTAACCAGCCTTCAGTGTGATTTTGGAAAAGGCAGTCTGTACACACGCAGTACCCTCAGAGGCGGCTTGTGCATATTAGACCATGAGCATCTGTTTGGGTCCATGGTGAGCACAGACAAGCACTTTGCAAAGTGACAAAGTGAGCTCAGCTGGATGAGCCAGGCCAGGAAAGACCTACACAGTTTATCCTGACCACTCTAATTTTGATGCAAGGAGGTTGATAGGCTCAACCATTCACGTAAGTGTTCCTGATCGCAGAGATTGTAAAAAATTGTTTCGTAGAATTCAGGTGCCAAAACTATCAGGATGCACATGTGAACAAGGGAAGGGGTAACATTTCCCTCTGGGTCAGCTGTAGAGGAGCTCTAGAACAGAGGTTGTGGCGTCATTTAAAAAAATGGTTCCAACAGACAGCAATTTATCCCACCACAAGGGTAATTTTGTGAAAGTAGTGCACACTTCTGCACTCATAAAAAATGTCCCAAGTTAAACCAACCTCTGGAACCCCATCTGGCATTTTGGTGGTGGTCCTCTTTCCTCGACCTGTGCATTGTGAGAAGCTGAATTTGGGAAATGCACACCAGCACTTTGTTGCCATAGAGTTTTTGAGCTCCAAAGGAAAATACACACTGTTGCTGCTGCCCCTCAGAAATGCAAGAGGAAAAAAATATCCCAGTGTATATCTTACTTGGTTCTAACGTCGGAGGCCTGAGTTTCATGACCTATTTACCACTTGATAGCAGTCCCTGGACCAGGGGTCAGCATTCAGTAACATACCAACTACCAGTCTACAGAGCTGTAACATTTTTCTGCAACCTGGGAGTCCTACTCCAAAAAGTCCTGAATTCTTTTAAAAGTGGTAGCCTCAAAAGAAGCCTGGAACTCCTCCATGGGAGCCAAGTGCATCAGTGCCCCAATATCCCACTGGTCTTCCAGGGACAATGTCTTCAGTCAGAAACAGGCATTGCCATCAAAGGAAGGTGGCAGGCCTGAAATTCCTCAGCCTTCCTCTCCATAACAGAAGTTTGAAGGAACCACTTTGCAACCACAGGGGTACAGAGCATCCTACCAACAGATGGCATATGCCAGTTAGGCTTTTCTCTGGGGAGGAGAGTTCAGCACTCTGGACTACCCACTTTCCATCCAAATGATCCATCCTTGATGTGCCACAGGGACAGGCACAGAAGTATCTTCTGATAAGAAAGACAAGATCAGTGTAAACCTCAAGAGAGCAGATGGAAATGAGAATGTCCATCTCAAAATAGCACTCACCTCTCTAAGAAGGTGTGATCTGGAAAACATTTCTTTCCTCCATCATTTCCCCTTCCCTTCCTCACTGCTTCCTGCTCAGGATGCTGCCCATGCAGTGTCCTTACCAGACAAGTAGCACACCCCAGAGACTTGGTGCCTAAATTTGGGGGTTGTGGTATTCATTGTTAGAAGAGGCCAAGTAAATCCAAGTCACAGAGCTCAATTCTAAAATCTGTATGTTCAAAATACCATTTTTGAGGGGAACACGTGCCTGGGTCCACAGCTTCCCCCAGCAATGGGATTAGGTTCTCCTTTCTGATCAATCTTTTTGGTTTTTTAATCATAAAATTAGCAAGGTTTTGATAAAACTGTAGGGAACATTACAATATTTTGTGACAGTTTGGGATGGCTTGTGAATCATCTGCCAGCTATAACTGGAATGTAATACAAGCTATTGTAGTGCTTTATGAAGAAAGCGCGTGTTGCTATCTTGCGACAACCATATGTTCCACTGTTTGTATGTATCTGTTATCCAACCCTTACATAAGCCCTTGATGAAATTATCATCACAGGACAAGCGCACTTATAGCACGGTTGAGTTGATCACAAAAAAGTAATGAAGAAATGAAGGAACTTTATGCTGAGGTGTGATGGCCACCCGCCTTTCCAAGCCACAGCTGCAGAAGGAGGCAGCGTGCACACCTGTAGTCAACTGCTCAACAGCCTTCACTTTGGGGACCGCGCGAATACAGACACTTGGGGCTTGGGCTATATGGGAAAGGGCAAAAGTGCTTTCTCTGGTGCAGGGGAGAGGGAAGGGTTGGGGAGTGAGTCGAGGGAAAGGCTGGGGAGGAGGTTGCTTTAATGGTTTAGGGAACCCGTGAGATGTTCCTTTCACACACAGAGGCACTCGCACGCCTCAGACTGCAGAAGGGGCAGCAGGGGCCGGGACAGCCCACGCTTGCCGCACCGCAGAACGCACCGTCGGCATCCAAGAGCATCCCCGGGGGCTGCCGCCCGTCCCCGACTCTCCTCCCTGCCCATCGGGCACCGCCGGCGCCTGCCCCGGGCACTAGCCCCAACCCGGGAAAACCGGCGGGCAGCGCTAGGGCCGCTTGGCACAGCACGGCTGCATCTCGGTGCCGCTCCCAGTGCTGCTCCCGGTGCCGCAGACGGGCCGGGCCGAGCCGCAGCCCCGGGTCCGGTACGGTCTGTGCTGGGCTCCGAGGGCCATGTGCCGTGTACTACGGGCACAGACTCCACCTTCCCCGGCTCCCGCCCGCCCCCACGCATCCAGGAAGGGAAAAAGAGGAGGAGGAGGAGGAGGGAAGGGGGTGAAAGGGAAGAAAAAAAAAGAGAGAGAGGTTGAAAGGAGGGAACTCGGAGAGACCCACCCTTCTCCCTCCTCCTCCTCCGGGCTGCTGGCCGGGCTTTTGTTTTCCTCCAGCGCCCCGTTTCCCACACGTGATTGCCGTGTTATTGCATAGGGCGCTCGGCGGCGCGGCTGCTGCACCTATAAATACGGAGCGGGCGGGCGGCGGGGGCCCGGGGCAGCGCGGCGCGGCCGGGCGGAGCGCACCCCCCGACACCC
>VXAZ01008617.1:493439-870251 GCA_013399875.1 Gymnorhina tibicen
AGCCCCCAGGGCAGCGCCGGCGGCAGCGGAGAGCTGGGGCAGCCCGGCCCCGCCGCCGCCTTCGAGCTGCAGCGGTCCCGGTAAGCCGCGCCGCGGGGATGAGGGATGCGCGGGATGCGGGATGCGCGGGATGGCGATGGGCTCGGGAAGGGCGGGCACGGCCGCCGGGTGGCCGCGGGAAGCCGTGGGGAGGGAGGGAGGCCCGATAGCCGCGGGGCGGGAGCCTCACNGAGCCTCACTCCGCGGGGCCGGCTGGGCGCTCCGCTGCCGCCCGGCCGGGGGAGCAGCGGCAGCGGCGGGGATGTGCGAGCGTGCCAGGGGCAGCTCAGCGGAGGTGCCCGAGCCTCCCGGGCGGCAGCAGCCGGTCCGTCGGTCGTTCCCGCCTGGGCGCGAGCGGCTGAAAGTTTCTCTCCTGCTCAGCACTGCGGGCGTGCGGCTGCACAGCCGCCGTGCCCCGCCGCAGCCCAGCCCAGCTGCGGAGAGGTTGTCACCCTGCTCTCCCGACTGGTGGTGGATCCATCCCGCCGTGCTGCCTGTCCTCGAGACAGCAGCCTGGGATCCAGCCCTGAGTCAAGTGCGCTGTAGCCAGGTCTGTAGCCCACAAGGGGGAAGGAAATCTTTGCATCGAAATCCACGGATTACGGTGCGAGCGCATGGTATAAGCAGCGTCTCGCTACCACCCTAAATAAGCTCTTTATCTACAAGCACTTTGTGTTCCTCTGGGTCGTTTCTTGCCGCCGGGTACTCTTTTGCCTTTTAATTCCCAAAGGAACAACCTCACCTGCTTCAGCTCTCAAGCTGAGACTTCTGGCTAAGAAGGTGCAATCATGTAAAAACGTGTGAATGCCTGTGGATACAAAATCACCTTCCTTCACTTCCTCAACAACATACTCAGATATCCAAGACGGAGGGGGGGAAAAAGCAGGGAAGAAGCTGGAGGAAATGACTGTGCTCCCCAAGCCCACATCGGCAGCCACTCCCACATTCCCCATTTGCCACACTCCCTCCTTGTTTCTCCCTTGGACAAATAGGTAGACTTTGAGTCACATGTTATTGCAAGGGTTTATAAGGGTAATTGAGCATAGATCGCTGTAGAAAAGTCCCTTTCAAAACCAACCAGCTTGGAGGAATTGGGGGTCTTCCAGGAGAAAGTTATCTTAGGTGCATGCCCCACTGTTGGTTGTTTTCTTTTCCCTTCCATCTGGGTTGTTCTGGTGGCTTTTTTGAGCCCCTTTTCAGGTGCTGTGCTAGGGAGCCCCACCTTCCCAAGTAAAATGCCTACTGGTGGGTTACCACCCTTCTTCTCCCAGTCATGTGTCTCTCAAAACATTTTCTGCAGTGACAACCCTCTAATTGCTTTGTGGATCAACTGCACAGCTATGTCACACACACACACACACACACACACACACACACACACATTGATGCATTTTAGTCTGTGATGTGATTCTGCCCACAGCCTTGTGGGGGAGAAGTGACCCACAGACCATGATTTGGGAATTGCTTTTTTACTCTTGAACTTAACCTTTAAGAGACTGGATTCTCCTTGACCTTCTGCTTAGTGAGTTTATTATTGATGCAAGATTTCAGTTCTACTTTTCTGGATTCCCAAAGATCATTCTTGGTTTTCCTTTCTTGCATGCTTTGATCCTGTGCTCGGTTCTGGGAAGGATGCTTAGATCTCACTAGTGTCACTTCACTTAGCCCTTCCTCTTCCAGTCACTTTTTTCCTTTGCTCCTGTTTGCCATTTTCTGAATGTTTCCTTCCACAACCCATGCTTTGTTTTTTTATTACATGAGAACAGAGTGGAGTTTAAGAGGGAAAGGTAATTGCTGTTCTTGTTTACAACCTAGAAATCCAGAGTCTTGCAAGTTCAGCTGTGCTGCTATCATGCAAACAAACTGAATGGATAGCCCAAGTCCATGGCAAGGTTAGTCACCTAAGGAAACCTTGCCAGGATGCTCCTCCAGTCCTACAGCGGCTGTCATTTGTGCTGTATATTTTCTTGTGTTGCAGGCTGCAAGGAAAGTGCTGGTTTTCTCATCCTGATTTGTTTCCTTGAGGGCTAGATTCAGCTGAGGTGAAGACCTTGTATTACTCCACTGAGAAGTATGAGGCTCTCCATTGTAGCACTTGCTTAAGGCTGACACGGGTGCAGGAGAGCTCTGGGTAATGTCCCTGCCTTTGCTGGCTGTCGTGATGCTGCATGTGTGCAGTCCGGGGCAGACTTTGGCCTGCCTTCAATAGATCTGTTCCTGTTCTGGAAAAGGGATGTATTTTTAAACATCAGGAACGGGCAGCCACGGACCACGGAAGTTGCACAGAGTGCTAGCGCCTCATCTTCTTAATGAAAAGGTGTGGTAGAAGCTCTGATTGCTGGGTTCACTCTTGGCTGCACAGAAGATAAATCACAGGCATACACCGGGCTGGCACAAGCCCAAGAACAGAGGGTTCGAGCAGCCCTTCTGCTGCTCTCTTAATGGACAGGAAGGAGCCAAATCCCCAGCACACAGCCAGCCCTTCTCAGGGTGACAGGGTGAAACTCACAGCACCTGCCCAGGGACAGGCAGTAGCTCACCTGAAGGATGATGCAGAGAGGAAAATCAGATTTTCTGGTAGTTCATATGTGCACCAGCTGCCTTTCTTCCCACCCTTTTGCTCTCCTTGCAGTGAGTGAGCTTGAAACTGAGTTTGAGGAGTTGTTTGACAAACTAGTCCTCTGTGCAGAGACACCTCAGTTATACCGTGAAACCTTTTTCTGTTACAGGAGCAGGCAAAACAGGTTGCCTTATGTTGTTATTTTTATTTACTTTTCAGGAACCATTGTGAACATATAATCAGAGTTCCCTGGCTTTTTTGTTTGTGTTAGCAGTTTGTCTAATTGCATACTAGTTTATATTTAACAAGGTTATCATTAACATGGTTTGGGTTTGTGCTCTGTGTGTATTCACAAGAAACAAACGATACAAAAAAGGAACATGGAGCTTCTAGCTGCTTGGAGGCTAGTATGTAATTACATGTAAATGGCAGAAATTAGGATTGTTCAGAAGTTGGCTGGGTAGTGCCAAAGGCTCCAGTCTAGTGCAGGAGGAGTTTGTTTGAATTTGTGGTGAATAGGTGGATGAGGACATGAGTTTACTAGAAACTAGGGCCGGGGTTTCTTTCATGTCAAATTATAATTCATTTTAATAGCATAATCTTAAATTAGCGAGGAGCTTTGTGAAACAAGGTTTCGGCAACACTGGTTAAAATAATTTCATATCCTGCAGATTAGGTGGTGGTGCAGGTACCTGTTTTTGTGAATGCCTAGAATTCTTGTTGTTGTAGTTTTCTTTGGGAAAAGTGTTGCTATTTCCATATGTGAAGTTTCCTTTTCCAGTGGGCCTGGTGTTTAGAAACAAGCACGTGCTTTTTTTTTGTGTTGTTTGGTTTGGTTTTGGGGGTTTTTTTCTTGTTTTGCTAAGGTAGCAAATTGGGGATTGGGTTTGGAGTTTAAACGTTGCTTACAGTTGCATTTGTCTGTGTCGCTGTGTCAGGTTTGAAGGCAGATGGGCAGGAGACTTCCTTCTGGGAGCAGCAGGTGCTGGGAAGCAAGGAGAGAATATCTGCTGAGTAATCACTGGGGAGAGGTCCACTCAGAAGGACACTGAGGTTCTCATGGTCCAAATAGATTTTTCTTCATAATTTACTGACATACAATAAATCTAATTTCCTGAGTAATTCTAAAATTAATTTACAGCTAGGAAAGCTTGTGAAAATTAAATTTATTTCTACCTATTAGAAAAGAAAGAGCTGCATTTGGCCTTAGTATTTATCTTCTGGAGAGATGCAATGAAGGGAGATGCTGGAATGGTTGACTTGCCTGACTTTTGTAGGGCTTGCAAAGTTCCATGGGCTGTTAGTGCTAGAGGAAGCCTCCAGGATGTTTGTTGAGGGGCTGAATCCCACTGTTTAGTATTTGCGTTGGAGGGCTGAGAGGTCAGAATCCAGTTCTCCATGGCCTTGGGCAGGCAGGCAGTGCAGTTTCAGCCCTCAACAGAGGATGCCTCCAAACTGAACACGCGAGAGACAAAAGAAGAGTCTCTCAGAAACAAGTGTCTTACAGGCAGAGTCCTGAAAGGGGAGCAGAACAAAGAGCTGGGGGCACCCTCCACCCTGTGGGGTCATCCCAGCAACAGGAGTTGGGTTGTGAGCCGCTGGAAGCACATCAGCCCTTTGTGTGTGATGGACACTCCGCTATTCACTGAACCTAAAGCCCTTCAGGCAGCCTGAATTTCAGAATGATGTATACAAGCATAGCATGAAAACAGCGATTTAATGGTCTGAGAAGTCAATGGGAAGTGCACATGCTAAACTAAGTCTTTTCTTAGGTGTGTGACCTTGTATACCACTGGTAGCTGCTGCCTCTAAAGAAGGGGATGTTTATTGACCTCAGCTGTCACTTCAGGAGGCTAAATGGCCATCCTGTGCCACTTTGAAGGGGGGATGCTCAACAGCAGGGTTAAGACTGAGGTAAAAAGGGCTGTTTCAGTAGTAGCACACAGTGTACAAGCTCCTCCATGAATCCTGTAAGGAGCACTGGGCGCACCCATGTCCTTCAGCACGAGCACACTGAGAGGCTGGGTCCTCACACTCGCCAAGAGCTGTGCAGGGGCAGTCAAGCTGCCGGGTTTTCTGAGCTGTGCACGTGCTGAGCACAGCCGGCCCCACATGGCACCGACCAGCTTTCACCAACATTGGTCTCTGCGAGCCTTTTCCCTTGTTCAGGGCGCAGAGGCTTGTGCCTCCCTCTGTTGCTTCCTTTCAAACTGGTGGAAATGGGGTCATCTTCCAGGTGTTAGTTGACCAGGGGTTGAGAAGTCATTGGAGTATGATGATACACAGATGGATGAACACCATAGATGCAGCAGCCTTGTTCCCTTACTATACAAACTTATAAAAATAAATCCCACAGAAATTTGCTCTGTTGTATTTTAGGCTCTTGTACTATTTAGCAAGCACCTCTGTCAGATAAAAAAAGGTTAATATTCATCAGACAAGAAAAAAACCCTTTGCTGTCAGCTCTGAAGCATAGAACAGTGGGACAGAACATAGTGTTCATGAGTACTAGGGAATTATTTAGAGAGCTTCACAGAGGGACAGATGCTGAGAGGCAGCTGTGTCTGCCAGAGCCTCAGGACTCTGCAGGTTTCAGAGTGAGGCAGCCTCAGAGCTGGACAGGTGAGAGGGGTCTACCTGGGTAGGTGCACCTAACCCCTGTGAGGAAACCTGAGCTGGTAACACATGAAAAGTCATGTTTGTGTTGGCTGCCTTCACTGGCTGCCAATTCAAAGCTTTCTAGATCCAGCCCTGCCATGGGATATGCTGTGGTTATACCACACGGGTGCGTGGCTGGTGTGCGGTGACCCCTCGTTAGCTGTCAGGAGAGCAGAAGGAGCAAATTTCAGCAGGTTTGCTTATGTGGTGGGTGCATTTCCACTACTTGATCTTTCTTTTCACCCTTTCCTTTACCAGCAAAGCTCTGTTGCAGGCAGCCAGACTGGATCTTTCCCTTAGAAGCCTGCCACACAGCTTTCTTCTGCACCATAATACTGTTGAAAACACTTGAAATGATGAAGATTGGTAGCAACCAATGGTGTGAGTCACCAGCCCTCCAGACCATCACAACAACATAGTTCCCTGGTAGATAAATAGGATAATGACAGATCATGGTTTGATGATAGCTTTTGGATATGAAGGATGCTTTAGTCTGCAATTATTATTACTTTGAGAACTCTTGTGGTGGAAGATATCGCTTAGCTTGGAACAGTTCAAAACACCTAAAACACAAATATGAGATTGCCAAGTGCTCTCTGAAAGGAAAAAACCCAATCCTCTAGTAATTCCGTGATTTCCTTGTTTCAAAAAATAAATATCAGGTGAGCTGTCCGGAGACTCAGTAGTGCAGGGAGTATGATGGAAGGTAAAGATGAGAAGCAGAACCAAATCTTGATTTATTTATTTTCTTTCATTTTTTTCTCCCTCTGATTTCAGCTGCACTACTCTTGTAGTGCAAGTTCTCCACTACACTAATGAAAAATCTGCTCTTTATAATTTAACCTAAAAATGCAGAAGTTTGGTTTTATATGTTGGGACTTGGGCACACTGAAGCTTCTGTAGGCACCAGCTTGTCCCTTGAGAAGTGTGGGAAAGCAGATTCTATTTGCAAATGGGACAAGCTGGTGTCTACAGAAATCTATATGCAAATATCCACAGAATTCACCCCTGAGCATTTGCTAGGACCTTTGAGGGTGTACTCAGCCTTGATGAGAAACTCTTTTCTGGACCCAGAATTGCTATGGATGGCTGTGGGGCTGCCACCAGATACCAGGTTTAGCAACGCAGCAGGTGCAGCAAGACACAGAGCTGGCTCTTTTTCACAACCCAACTGAAAAAACCCTTGCCAGTTTGCTGTTGAGAAGTATTCTTTCTAGAAAATGGAAATGACATAATTTGGCATATGGAGAGTATCTGCTTGCTGGCCTGTCGTTTGCAAATAACATGCTGAGAAATTTAAGGAATGGTATTTGTTTTCATAAGAAGGGCTTTCAGAATTTTGTTGGTTTTTTGGTTTTTTTTTTTTTGCTGCAAGGGTAGGGTAGAGAGCCCGGTAGAGCATTTAGGAGAAGAAAATTTAATGGTAGTTGGAGAAAACATGATGTGCTAGTGGGAGACTTCTAGGACTGTCAGGATTTGCTTTTCAGTGTGCAATATGCAGATTTAGGGGGATACATATTTAAGGAACCGCGGGGTTCTTTTACAAGGGCTACTGTGTTGTGTTTGTAACAACTGCTTTCCTGTCATCAATGCTAAATGTATTTTCTGTTCTCGTTATGTATTTCAAAGCCAGCACTGCTTTTAAAAGCAATGTTTCAGGGTGTTTGCCTGAGGAAGGTTTTCTCTTGTGGAAAATCGAGAAATGAATGAGAAGTGAAGCAAAGGCTATCTTTTTTTCTAGAAGAAGTATTTTTTTTTTAAAAGTAACCTTTCACCTCATCTATGAATATAAAGCACAATTGCATGTTCTTAGCGAGCCGCTGTGTTTCCCCCTGTGTTGTTAAAGATCAGGCTAGCAATTTTATGAAATTGAGGTCTGGGGAAAGATTCGCTCACCATAACTGAAATGTGTTTTCCACTCATTGTCTTGGATGACAGAGGAAGGTATGTCCTCTGTGACAGGGGATCCTGAAAAGCCTGGGCTGTACGTTTACCTGTGTATAAAATTGCTCAGTTAAATCAAGCACCACTGTATGATGTTTTGCTAGTAAGTAAATCTCTGCAATATCAGGGCTTTGACTCTATAGTATTGGTGGGATTAAAAAATAGAAAACTAGAGAAGTTTATCATAATTTTTCAGTCAGCAATGGATTGCGTTTTGGTGCTCCTAGAGATAATCATATTACCAAGGTAGATATGATTAGGTTTTCAAATCTACATGCTGTCAAGGCAAATCAGACATAGACACATCAGTTTATAGGTAAAGGCATTCAAAAGAAGCGTAAATTTCCCTGCAAAGAAAAAAAATCTGTTTATTGTGTAACAGGAAAAATCTGTAAGGTGACATTATGATGACTTCTTTCTGCACCATGTAGCTGGAACTGAGCTGTATGAAACAAACAGGGATGAAGCTCTTGAGCTTGCTTTTCCCTTTCTCTGGTCTTTGGGTAGGATGCTGAGCACCAAGAATTCATCAGTGCCACTGGGTTTGCAGCCTGCTTGCACTAAGCTGTTTTTTTCAGCCATCGGTGTGCTGTCTGCTGTGTGTGGCTTCACCCATGACTGTGCAGGTCATACCTGCAGATTTTTTTGTGTACTCAAGGGACAGAGAAGTGATACTGGGATGTGGTTGGTGGTGCCAGTGCAGCCTCAGTAGGTACCAACCACAAGCACTGTAGCTGTCCTGGTTGCTTGTGTCTTCTGCAGTGTGGGAAGGCTGGTGACAGGTTTCTCTCAATGCTCTCCCCTCTGTGGGGCATCATTTCCTTTCTATTTCAGGATGAAGAAAGAGCCACTGCAGGTGGCTAACAGGGTTAGTAGCTCCCAGTAAGGAAAGTGAATGGACAAACGTGGGAGGCTCCAGCATTTCCAGCATCGTTGTTTCAGGTGGGTCTGCCATGGGTGGAAGTGCAGGGAGACATCCCAGCCCTCCAGCGAGGTTGGGTGACACAGAGGTTCACATGCCAGAAAGGGGAGAGGAGAAGGCAAGAGACCCCGAGCTGACCCCTTTTTGACAGGAGGTGTACATGCTGGCACAGTGGCATGGATTTAGTTTCATCATGATTGAAAGATCAGATATTACTACCATTGCTTTTTACAGAGATAACTCGCAGCACTGGAGCAGTCTGTTGCCCACTGCAGCTGCTAGCAGAGAAGTGGATTCCATCCCCGGCCCAGTGGTGTGCCCCTTGAAGGCTGCAAGCAGCACAGCTTCGCCAGCCTGCTTCAGAAAGAAGTCTGCTGAGCATTAGTTTCTTGGGTGCGTGGTGCTGGAGGAGGGCAGAGCAGAGCCTCACTGCCCCAAGGAGACAGGATGCCTTTGGCACTCAGGGAGGACCACTGTGTCAGCTGGAGGGTTGTCTGGTTTCATCCGGTACCCGCAGCACACGTAGGGATGGAGAAAGGGGAAGCCAGGAGGTGAATGTCACGTAAGGCCCTTTGCCTTCAAACCTGCTTCGATCCCACACATCTGTATGCACAAATGCAGCCCATACCTGCAGTTCACAGAGCTCTCATTGCTCCCTGTTCACAGTGACACGTGCTAGGAACCTGCACTTCCCACCCCACTGTACTCAGCCTGTGTGAAGGGCGTAGCGTAAAGCAGAAGCTGGATGTCAGCTGTGATCTGATATGTGTCTTGAAAATATCTTTCTGGTTTTTTAACTCACCAACTTTATTCCTTGTATTTTGTCAGTCACAGACAAACTTTTATTTTCCTGTTGCTTTATCTCTAGTACTTACAGATCCAATAGAAAAGAAGATGAATTTCCTCCTTTTTCAGTCAGGGCTGCAATCAGCTACACCCAGACAAATGCAGGGTGACAGAAGTATTGCCCACGTGTCCATGGGGTGTGGTGGATGTGCACAACAGGGAGTGAAGTCCTCGTTAGGTGACAGCTAACATGAAAATGAAAGACATGACATGAAAATGAAGACACCCATCTTGATACTTGGGATGTGGGCACAGTTGAGGAGGTTTGGCACTTACAAGCACACCCCGTAGTTCCCTGAATTTAGTTAGGTGAATGATATTGTTTCTGGCTGCAAAGCATGGGGATGTTTTTTGGATAATAGGAAGAGAGGCAAAATAGCTTTCCGATGCTACAGTGCAAAGTACAGTTTAATTGCTTAGGTAGGTGAGTCGTGCAGGTGCTGCATCAGGTTATGTAAAAAGGTGTGGAAAGCTCTCTGTCTGCTATTAATAGCCTTGGAAGTGTGGCTTTTAAAGCACAAAGGGTTGTGTTTGTATTTTTAAAAATGGAGTTCACGTAACCCTTTGTCATCAGCCCACTGTGTATCTTAGGAACCTTCTTAATTTTATGAGGCTGTTTTCATAAAGCAAAACTGGGTTTGATTTTTAATTGATGGTGTTCACTGCTTTGTAGGATCCCATCTTTTAGCATAAGTTAATCCAGAAGAAGTGGCAGCTCAGAGGTGGTTGCTTAAAAAGGCAGAATTATTTACAGCAGAACACAAAGTGCCATTGTCAAGTACCTCCACCGTGACCTTTGCAATTTATTTGGAAGATCCGTATTTTTCCATGTGCATGACTCGCCTCAAGATAAAATATTCTTCTATTTTAAAAGGCACTCCAGGTACTGCAGAACTCGAGAGCAGCCTCCCAAGTAGCAGGTGTCTGCGCACATTTGTTTTAAGGAACAGACTTCATTGTCCAAGGCTTTCTGCTTCTGGTTGTTTTAAAGAGATTATTATAAATACTTGTTTCTTGTTTGTTTATTAGTTTCCTTATTGATGTAAGGCTATTCAAGTCAAAGAAAGCACTAGGGTGTAACAGGGAGCAACTTTGAGCAGACGCATTTGAAAATAAAAAACGCAAATTGTATGAATTTGCCAGCACCCTTAAATAGGCACTGTGAAGGCAGTATTTTCTGTTGCTGTCCTCACGCTCTGTGGGAAGGTTGAATGGATGATGTGAATGGAAATGTGTATTTTCTTGCAGTGTGTTTGTGAGCTCTCAGGCTTCCTTCTCCTGGAAGATGTAGCGTTGCAGCAGGAGTGAGGATTTTTTCTATAGTGCGGTGCCAGTGCCGTGCTCAGTGCTGTACAAAATGGCATTACTCCTCCATATTCCTTAGGAACTAAGCCCCAAGCCCATGACCTGTTTAGTGCAGTAGGGCACTGCAGAAGAGTGTGGGTTGTAATTGGAATTCACTCCCTTGGGGAGGATGGGCTGAGAGCAAAGAGGCTGGCGTGAAAAAGCCCTTGTAAGCCACTGCCTGTTTGCAAAGATCAAGGCATCTGAAAAGGAACAACCTTTGAATTAATTGCAGGGTTGCTCAGGTACAAATGAGAACAGGATTAGGCCTGTCTTTTCTATTTTAAGTGCAGAGGTAATATTTCCAACCTGTCGAGCGATTGCATATCTTGAATATCTTACTGGATAAATGAATGTGATAGCAACAGTCGAGGGTGGCACGGTCTTTCGTGTAACTGGCACTTATCTTGCAGTTGTTGCAGTTCTTTGTTTTGTATGACCCAGGAATATTTCAACATGGTCTTGTCTGGTTTTTTGTTTGTTTGTTTTGGGGTTTTTTTGTGTCATTTTCATATGTTAGAAGAAACTGTCTTTTGAGAGGCTCTTGACCTTCACATGCACTTTCCCAAGATGAGGGGTTATGGTAGTGGAGACTTGAGACTTCATGTCCCCGGTGAACTGGGGAGAGATCTGTTTACTTTTTAGTGGTCAGTTGTAGGCTTTCTGGATTTTCATTTTGCAATGTGGTCGATTCTGCAGAAATGGATATTACTTTTTTAATTCGGTTGCTCACATTAACAGACATCTTTCCTGTCTGTTTAGTGGAAAAGGCGAAACAGGAAAACCAAAATTTCAAAATTGTGTGTCACATGTTGATGGCAGTTTGTGAGCTTGATCAATGTAGAGGTCTGATGTCATACCCAGCATGGTTTTACTCTTGTCCTGGGCTGTTTTTAGATGTGAACATGCAGTGACTGAGGAAGTAGTGGTTTCTGTTTGTGTGGTCTGGTGAGGAGGGTTCTTTTGTTTAATCAAAAGATAGTAAAAAGCCCCACTTTTATACAAAATATAGCTGATTTCATTTTCAGTGGTAGCAATAAGGCAAAATTTTGCTTGTGACTTCTATGTAGGTGGCTACCAAATGAGCCTTCATGTTGGATCTGTCCAGAGATTTGGCAGGGGGAACCACACCAAGGTTTTGCCCCGAGGGGGAGGGTTGTGGTAGTCCTTTGGTGCTGCCATCTGCAGCTTCTCACCCTTGTGAGAAGCACCTTTGTGTTTCCTCCTTATCCCAGCCAGATGCAGGTGGTGTTTGGCAAGCACATCTCTGCGTTTATCTGTCCTGACCCATCCAAGCACAAAGACATTCCACTCTTTCCTCCATGTTAGACAAGCTCATTATTGTTCAGGTCTGGGGAGGCAAAGGGGGACAGAAGAAAACAGTACAAGTGTTGCATAATTTGGTTTTTTTCCTCCTGCTGTGGGGGCCATGGCCCTCGTATAGTGGCACTTTGTTCAACCTTCTTCCTTTGCAGAGACTTGTGGGGAGGAGGAAAAATGCTGCGGGTTCTTGGGCAGTCAAAGAGACAGCAACAGAAGTGTGGTTTCGGTTCCATATCTGGACAGATTCTTAAGGTCCTGCTGCTTCAAAACGAAGAATGAAGGCATATGAATCTCCTGTTTTCCAAACAGCAGTTAGCAGATCCTGCCAGGAGAGGAGATCTTCACAGTTCTCATTGTTGCTCTGTCACAGATAGCTGGTCTGTTAGCACTTGCATCCCTCATTTTACCGGCTGAATTTGTGGAAATGGTTTCCTGGTGTCATGATCGAGTACCCAGCTACTCACTGCCCCACAACAACACCTGTGAGGGGACCTCAGCATTGGCTGCAAACCCCATGTCTGCCCCCCTCCCCACGGCTGCAGCCTCCTGACGTCTTCTTGCCCTGGGGATCTTCACCACAGGCACATGGTGGTGACCATCCCATTAGTTGACCATCCGTTTCCCTGCTGACATTGTCCTGGCAGTCTGCGAGGCTGCGCAGCGCCTGTTGGAGCGTGGCAGGGGGCTGGAGCTGTCACCGTGAAGGCTTTGGATGTGCTTTTCTTCAAACAATAGCTGTGTGTCTACATTATATTTGTTCTTATTAGTACAATCAAGGATGTTTATTCTGTATTCATAGCTGTATTTATTCTTTATGAGGTTTTAATAAGGAATAAGTTTTTCCGGTTGCTAAAACACAGTTTTTCCTGTCCAGAACTGGAGCAGTTCTGCTCCCAAATTTGTTTTCTGGTTTTTTTTGATTTCTTTTTCTTACAAACCTTCAAAGCATGTATGTTTGTTGTGGTTAGGTGAAAAATCAGTTCATATATTAAAAAGAAGGGAAGGAATACTTAGTCCTAGGGCCTCTTTCTCTATACCCCTTCTGTCTATATGAATACAGAAAAGATTTTGTATGCAAGCAAGTTCAAAAGGATGTTAAACAGTTTGTCTTCATGTGTTGTTATATTGGCATCAGGATACTACTTCCTGTGTATTACTTAGCCAGGTATTACATTATATATAATCCGAAAGCTTTAAGTTACCAAAAATACGCTACAAAAATGTGTGTTTCATGAGCTCCTATTTAAAGCAAAGAGAGAGAGATTTACAGATGTACACTGAGAGATGATAAAATGTATTGTTGGGGGGAGGATTATTGTTTCTTTAATTGCCCATCTGATATCCTCCTTGGAAGATTAAGTATTTTTGGTAGCAGCTTTGTGGTCTGCACCCTGTTGGCTTAATATCTGTCATAAAATGATGTAACTGTTACTGGCACAGGTAAAATTGAGCTTGTGTTCAGCTCCCCTGGAGGGTGTTGTGAATGGGAAACTGTTGTATATACATAATCCCATTAGTCAATATTGTTGTTCAAAATCCTTTTTTTTTTTGCCTTTCTCCTCTCACAACAAAGCTCCTAGGTCTGTGGTGAAGTGTTTTGTGACACATTTTTGAATGGGCCTTTTGCCCTGCTTTCAGTTCTTTAATGCAAGAAGCTTTACCAGGAAACAAGAATCTCTTTCTTCTCTGTCTATGTTTTTTCAGCTTGGGGCTGTGATGCTGAATATTTAGACAGACACACAAGTCAGATGATCTAAGATGTGTGATATTATGAGGTTATCCATTTCACATGATAACTATCTGTACTGGAGTTGTTTGGTCTGCATTTCATGTCTGTGCCACCTAAATAGGTCTTAATCCTTCTTAAAATATAGATTTCCGTGTGTTTTAACACACCCTTAAGGCTGCTATAAAGTAAATCTTCCTTGCATTATATTTAGTGCCATCTCTTGAAAGAGGCGATTAGTTGGAAATAAATTTTTTTTTAATTAGCTTTTGTCATTGATAAAAAGCTGTATGAAAATAGAGCCTGATCCTGCAAACACTTGCAGATATGTTCAGTCTTACTTTTCCGGGTAACTTGTTGCCTTTGGCTCATGAAGACATTGCCTAAAATAGTCAAAATGAGAAGTTTTGTAGTTTCATTTGAGCGTGAGCCCCATCAGCTGAGGTTTCTGCAGAAGTGCATCATGAGTCATGCAGTTAGCACCTTCGTTAAGAGTACTGAAGTGCGTGAGTTTTTACAGGATTGGATCCATTTATTGGTGTAGTGACTTCTCTGCACTACCAGGCTGGTATATTTTAAAATCTTAGAGGGAAAGTTTGAGATGTTCTTGTAAATGAATGTGTGCAATTAGTTCTTGTAATACTGAAAGCTGAATGTAGCCTGCAAGAATACTGGACACAAAATCAGTGAAGTCTGTGACAAAAAAACATTTTTATCCAAAGTGGGGTCAAAATAAGATTTTTTCCAAGGCACTTCATGCTTTATGTTCTTTTTTTAATGTACTTAATCTTCTAAGAAGACATGATGAACTGCTGTCAAACTTTTCCACAGTTGGTTTTACGTTTAAGGATTTTGTTGTCTGCATAATGCTGCTTATAGCGCAAAGATTTTTCTGCCTGGAGGTGCCTCTAGGTGATTTGGGGCAATTAAAGGGATTACTGGCTCCAAAGCAGAGGCTCACTGAAGCAAATATGTTCACAATTCCAAGATTTTATTTCACAACCCAAAGTATCACCTTAAACTCAAGTAGCTGCTGGTTTCAGCCAGGACAGAGGTCTGCCTCTGCTCTTGTATTACCCCACATTTAGGTTTTTCAGCTTTCAGAAGTACACAGCTTTATTGATTGAATGGAGCAGGAGAGCCAGATCGATTTTATGTGTTTTCAGGGACTCAAACTTTCTTTTCTTTCTGCACATGCACGTGACTTCAACAGAAGTCAGCAATCATGTTTGGAAGGTAGCATATGCAAATATATCACACTCCTGGCTTGGGGAAATGGAGGAGCAAACAACAAATACTGTGAGCCGTGGCTTAGCAGTTTTTAAGATTTTTAGTAGCTGTTTTTAAGATTTTAATATTATTTCGTGACAGTTGGAAGCATTAGCAACATTTCTGAGTCATATGACCTAATAAAGGGTCCCATGTCTCCTCTCCATCTTTGTGGCAGAGGCAGTTATTCCAGTATTTCCAGTCCAAAGTCTTGCAATCTATGGTACAGGCTTTTTAAAGTTCATGGGCTGTTGAGAAGAGGTGCAGATGCTCAGTCTAATCCCCTTGCATTCTGCCTTTTTGACAAAGTTTCTAGCTTTCAAGATCAGAAAAAAGATTTAAATTATATAGCCCTAAAGAGCTACATAACAGAAGGCAGAAAATAAGATTCATTAAGGATTCACAGAAACTCATGAATGTTTAATATGTTTTAGCTTTGTTTTTGTTGTTTAAACAGAGTCACAGGTCTCTCATGCCTTCCACTTTCAGAGAATCAGCAATGAATACTGAATGAAGCATACGCACATGCAGAGTCCTTTTGTATACCTTTTCACAGAGATCAGGCTCTCTGGAAAATGCTGGATATCACCATGGAGGTGGTAACAACTGTGGCCATCGAAGTGTTGCTTTTAGTGTCTGCCTTGGTCCTGCTGTCACAGGAAGATGGAGCTGCTGGGGCAGCTCAGGTACCAAAGAGTGCCCCAGGAGTAGGGAAGGGCTGTCTGGGGAGTTGCCTCTGCGCCGGCATCTCCCATAGCAGGAGCCAGGGTAAGGTAAGATGTGAAACTGGAAAACAAGCCAACACACCCCGATGATCAGCAGTGTAGTTCCTGAGTTTATAGGAGGAGGTGTTGAGAAATGCAAGGGGAACTGTGCATCCTTCTGGCTGCTTGACTTTGTTCTCGCATCCTCTGCCCATCCTCAAGTGGTACTTGAGGTTAGGGTCTGGGTGCGTGGTCACCTTTTGTTCTCTCCTCCCAGAAACTTGTGATGCTGAATTCAGTCAGGAGGGACTTCTGATTTTATTTCTTTTTGTTACTACTTTTCCTTTTCAGCAAGGCAATTGCCTCCTGTTTCAATAATGCTTTATTCGGTGGATGTGACCTGGGGGGACCATTGCCTGTCTCAAGGAAACCAGCCAGCTGCTCTGGGGCATGCTAAATCCCCAACAGGTTGTTAACCTGTCATGAGATGGGGTCTCATCTCCTTCTGGATTGAGATGTTCAAATACAGTTTGGAGCTTTTTCAGAGTTACCTGTTCTGTGGTCTACCTGTTTTGTGGTCGTACTGACAGTGGTGCCTGCGAGTAGCTCACAGCCTGCTCTTGCTGAAACTTGTCCCAGCTGCAGCTGCTCGCTCGGGTTGCGGTGGCTGTGGGGCTGACAGCTGCCCACAGTCCTGGCTTTGGGGGATGAATCCAGCTGTGCGGTGTCTGATTAAAATGCCTGGGTGTGGTTACCTAACAGTCATTGACAATAGCACATTTACTGACAATGGTAAAAGTACCTTGAAAGCTGAGCGGTGGCACTGCAGCATTGTCCCAGCGTGTAATGTTTGGATGGGACAAACAGCTGTCCCTTGTACTTGTGAGCCTTTTTTAAAAGAATTTCTCTCCAGTTGTTGCTGTAGTCTGTGAATTGAACTACCTCCTCCTGAATATTCATGAAATGAGGCAGTTCCATGGCCAGCTTCCCAGTCCATAGCTTGGGAGGTTGGTATTACTGAATTTCCTTTCAGTTTCTGATTTTTTATGTGTGTATGGTCTGTCAAATCATTTGCCCATGGAGTCAGAAGTTAGAGTGAGCATCTTTGAGATCAAGATAAATATTTCTGAAATTTTAAGACTTGGTTCTGTGAAAAGCTCAATGGGCATTTTGTTATGGAGTAGTTCTGGAGTAGTTCACTGGGCTTCAAAGGGGATTTAAAAATAAATGCTGGGAGTGACAGTTGTCTTTGCACAGGATTCTGCATCCCAGCAAAAGATGCTGCTTCAGCTCCCCAGCAAAACTGGCAGGGACAGGGTAGAAGATTTACAAGAGTAAAGGAGGGTAAGGCTTTTTTGTCCATCTTTTTCCAGGGCAGAGGAAAAGAAAGTAGCTCCTGTTATACTCTCTGTGTAAAGGGGAGATCAAAGCTTTCAGAAGAAATACCAGATTGGGAAGGGGAAGCAACTGTTTCCTTCTTCCTCCTACTTTCCTCTTCACTTCCCTGTCCTCCCCCATTGCTGGGAGGATCTCAAAATCCTGCAGAGATTTGGGCTCAAGACTTGTTTTGTGGTGAGATGTGGATTGTGGGAGTGATTGGGGGATATGGCTTCATGTGATTTTTCCTACATTTGCATTAAGTGCAGAGCTGGGGGCAACATTCCTGAAGCCTGCCCTAGAGAAGCAGGCTGTTGTGGTGTCATCCTTGTGTTGCCCTGGGAAACTGCAATTTCATTGACATAAAAAAGTGTCTCTTGGCTTTTCCTGTTTTAAGAATGGGATAGATGATTTGGTGTTCCCTGTTTCAGAGACTGTGTGTCTCCTTTGACATGCAGATCTGTGGTTTTAGGGTGTGCACACTTGTTTGGATGCATATGAAATTAGGCAGATTGTTCAAATGACCATCAGGTTGGTTTCATCACTCCTTTTTTTCCAAATGCTTGTGGCAAATAACTGGGACAACTAAATTCAAAGTGACTCCTTGTAGAGAGGTAGGACAGCTCAGGAAATAGACAGTAATACAAGCTCCTAGAATCATAGAATGGCTTGGGTTAGAAGGGACCTTCAAGATTATCCAGTTTCAACTCCCCTGCCATGGTCAGGGACACCTTCCACTAACCCAGTTTGCTCAAAGTCCCATTCAGCCTGGCCTTGAGCATTCCCAGATATGGGACATCCACAACTTCTCTGGTCCACTGGTTCCAGTGCCTCATCACCCTCAGAGGGAAGAACGTCTTCCTGATAGCTAACCTAAACCTGCTGTCTTTTAGTTTAAATATAATTTTGTTTGTCTTTCAGGATAAGTATGTTGGTTAGTGATGCTTTGTAACAGCATCACACTGTGACCAGATGGGCAAGAGGAGAGAAACCTTGCCACCTCCAAGTGTTTGGACTACCTTGCAAAATGCTTGAAATGATTTTTTTTTTCCTTTTCTGTCCTCCACTGGCTTGCCTGACAGCAGTGACAAAATACCTCCTGCTCCTCCTCTGGTTACAGCCTGGAGTTAGCTGCTGAAACAATTTCTAGAGAATAAAATTGAGGGGTAATAGAGGATAGAGAACAGCATGGCCACGCTTCGTATGTTATCTGTGATGCCTAACAGAGCTTCTTTAATACAAGACAATTCTTCTCCGCTGTCCTTGTGTGAGCAGGGCACAATCCTACAAGAAAAAAAATTGGATAAGTGAATATTAATGAAATCTGTCATTAATTTTCACCAGAGCAGACTATGGGGAATTGGGTTGCATTTTCAGTGGATTTAAATATAACTTTGCTTATGCAATCCTGTTAAACATTGTTGAAGTATGTCACTGAGAAAGCTCATTATATTTGCTATATAAAGATTACGACTTTTGGGGGAGATTAAAGTTTTAGCAGCGGTTGCCGTCTTTCTTGTGGTCACAACAGCGACCTGTTAAATGTGGAACAGAGGGGGGAAGCTGTGGGTAAGCCAGATTTTCTGTCTGTCTGGAAGCACAGCATTTAAAGCTGTTAAGCCAAACCAGAGGAAACTCTGTGAACTTTTTTTCAGGAAGCAAAATTCTTCAGAAGGGGGGCATGTTCAAACAGTGGGAAACATTCTTTTGTTTTCCTGAGTATGTGTCTTTTATATCATGTATGCAGATGAATATGTGTGCTTGTATGTATATAAGAAGAAAAAGAAAATTCAGAGTGAATCATTGGCTTCAGGCAAATCAAAATGCTCCATTCCCCATGAAATAGGAGATTTTTTGATTTTGCTGAGAATAGTGTCAAAAATAAAAGCAGAAAGTCTGAGCTGGGTGTACAGGGAGGCAGGGCTGCCTTGGCTCACGGCTTTGGTGTGCTGGGGTGGGCTGATGTGCAGACGCTGTCCTGCAGTGTATTTTATTCACATCAAGCAGCACTTGCTCCAACAAGTCATCTGCTGGTCTGAGTTAAAGCGATGTCTGCAGATTGATAGCTCTAATTAGACACAAGGCACCTGGTGTATCAGTGATTAAAAATAAGAAACATTATGACTAGTTATTGTACAACTTGCTAGAAACCACTGTATAATGATGGTACATTTGCCATCAGATTAGGTCATGAAGCAGCTTTACTGCAGCTTGGAAAATTAGGATCCAAAATAGTCCTCTGATTAAAACTTGAGCTTTTGAAAGCTCTTCAGAGAAGAAAGATATGCAAATGCAGATGTATGGGAGAAATTAAGCAATCTGGATATGCACGATTCTTGAATTTAAAGAGAGTAGTTGATGTAACCACTGTGCTACTCATTTCTCACAGTCACCCTGTCTTAATACAATTAAATGAAACATCAGAATGATCTGGGAATGAGTTGCCTAAAATACAATCCATTATGGCTCAATGTATTAACATAGTGAACTTAGGAATTTCTGTGGTCATGCAGCTATTCTGCATGTACCAATGTCAGCCTGCAATAGCAGTTTTCTTGAGTTAGATTTATGAATTTCTCCCACATTTAAAAAAAACTCCATAACTTTATCACATATTTATCAACAGTCAAATATTTTCTCTTTGAAACAGCATTTGCTTTCTGATATCATCAGGAGTTGGTCTCCTCCTCCTTTGCACTTTCCTGCCAGCAGCATGATTCCATCAACCTCAGGGCATCCACAGGTCCCTTACGTCCTGTCAGGCAATTTTTAAACGCTGGGGAAAAAAAGAATGTTCCTACCAATAGAGAAAAACTGTTAATTTCCAGAGACTGGATGTGATTTGTATTAGTCACAGGCCTGTTTGGCATCTCTGTTGAGCTTGAAGGTGTCCAGCCTATTCCCTGTGACTGTTCTAGATGCTGCTCACTGGCTGAGTTGAAGGAGGTACCCATAGCTGCAGTGGAGGAAGGCTTGGGGACAGCCAGCAGCTATGGGAGCAGCTTCCTGGTGTGCAGGAACAGTTTATCAGTTCTTGTGATTTGAGGATTGTTTTGGGCTGATCCCATTGAGGACAGCAGATCTTTTCCTCCCTCACAAAACCCAGTAGAAGCTGATTGCTAATCATTTGTGTGCTTTCCTTACCTGGCCGACTGCAGGAGAACTTCTGCTGGTGTGATGCAGGGAGTGGTAGATGGCTGAAGCAGCATGGTGCCTTTTGGTCACAGCATCAGCTTATTGGTATAAATGAGGCTGTTCTGAACCAACCTGAAGCTGTAGTTCGCAGGAGCTCTATGCAGGGGCTGACCTTTACTTAGTTTAATCTTACTTTGATGTCAGTAGGTCTCCAGGGGTTAAGTTGTCCATGAAGACAGTTTCTCTGCACATCCAGTCTGCAGTTTTGGGCTGTTCTGCATGTAAGTTATCAGAGTTTGATAAGTCTTGATGATACTCACTTTTTAAAACCTCATACTCATTTTAGACAAAATTCAGCATAGTGTTTGTTGACATCTGTTTGACTGATGTCTGTTTACACCTGGCCCAAGCCCTGTTTTGTATACTAAAAGTGATGCTCTGTTGAAGTAGATGTTGCCTGTTGTCTGTGACACGGACTTGGTTTATGCTACTGATCAAGGCTCATGATCATGGTGAATCCACTTGCTGCCTGCTCCCTCTTGCAGCAGCTCCATAAGCCTGAACCACCTGCAAGTGTGGTCTTGGAGAGGAGCAAGGAGCATGGAATAGAGCATTACAACTAATGCTACAAACTGTGTCCAGTAGGATGTACCCCAAGTTCAAACACGATGTACCCCAAAGTCAGAGGTCAGCACAAGTCTCGTGCTTCTTCAGAAGATTGCCACAGGCTCAGCTGGAAAAGGCAACGGTCCTGGCAGTGAGCACGGTCCCGGTTAGCTGGGGCAGTCAAATTCCCTTGCCTGTTTATCAGTGTTCCCAGGCTGAAAGGCCGATAGAAAGCGCTTCCTGATCAGCATGATAAATTGAATTTTGCATGATAATTATGTTTACAGCAGGACAGATGTACTAATAACACGTTCCCTAAAGACTTCAAATGAGCTATAAAAGAATCACATCTCTGCTGAAAATGCTGGCAGCAGTATTATTAATTGTGTAAGTTACAGCTGATAATTGTCTTGGTGCATTTGAATGAGGCAGTCAGCTATTAATGGCTTGTGCTCTGTAGTACCAAAACAGCAGACTGCGCAAAATTTTTCAGTCTCGATAATACAGTTGTATATTAGCAACCAGTCCTAATGGACATACTCTAGTGGCTAGGGAAGGGAACAAGTGTTACAGTTAGTTTCTAATGCTGTTTCATCTTTTCTATCAAAATACTTGCTTATGTGCCTTCAGGAAGAGAACTGGTTTTTCTTATCTACAAATTGTTTGATGTAAGACAATGCCTGCAGTAAAAAAACAAGCTCTCTTTGTGGTTATCGAGGATTGAAATGGAGAATGACTAATTAGCTGTCTTGTTCCACTTACCTCTTCCACAGTGGTGAAATGAATGGAAGTCTTACCCTTGTTTTTATGTGTGTGAGAGATCCCACTGTTGTGCAGATCTGTTACAGAGCATCCATAAGTGTGCAGTTGCATAGAGATAAACATACATATAATATAGGCATGACCTGAAAATCTGTTAGAAGCTACCAGGCCTGATTTTTAAAATAGCAGTAAAGTGAATTTCAAATGGGAAATCATTGTAAGTATTGTACCAGATTTACAGTTAAATAAAGATCTTGTAGGTAACTAACCAAATTCAAAACCCCGCTGCTGCAAATTGAATTACTTTTTGTGACATCCTAATTCATTTGCATTCCCAAAGCATGTTTCATTTCATCTGCGGTAAGTTGAGCTGCAGATAATATCCCAGAGGAGCACGGTTCTCATAGTCCTAACCTACATCCATGTTCTGGCTGATTAATCTGTAAATCCTTCAAAATTTCTCTCCCCTGCTATTACATCAAAGCATGCCCGGGTAAAAAACATGTGAGCAGAATCCTGAAATGTGTTCCCATAGCATGAGAAGGACTCTTTGTGTGTTTCATTAGGCAATACTTTGGGATTTTTTTATGGGGAAACAGACGGTTGACTTTCTAAAGAGTGCGAGATGTGTTCCTGGGTTAGCAAAAGAGAGCTGATGGTCTGGAAAAACTGCCTGGAGATGCTTTGTAAAAATTGTCCTTGGTTCCTTGTGACCTTTCATCAACTTAATTCATTGCTAATGAGCTGCAAATTCATTGCAATTCATTGCAGAGCTTTAAAATTGCCACTGAGTCAGATGACAGAGTGCCTTATTTTATGTTATCAAGAAAAGTCCTCCGACTGAGGGAGGACTAGGCAGTAACGGAACTCTGAAAAAAAGCCACAGACCCTTTGTCTCTAAAGGCTGCTGGTGGAAGTGCAGCGATTTTGAGAAGAGAAAGGACGGGGGAGACCAGAGAAACTAAAATACATCTGCATAGGTTCTATCCGTGTGCCTGCTCACCCTAGGGAAATGGTAATGTGATTGGTTTGTTCCACGCAGATAGGCAGAGCCTCTAATATCAAATATATCCATTTCTGTGTTGGCTTAGTGTTTTTTCTTCCTGAAGCCATTTAAAAAGTGCATGTGTATAAAGAAATTAAACACCAACAAGAAAAAACACACACACAAAAAGGGTCTCTGCTAAAGAAGAATTAGATATGTTTTTTCATCTACAGTCATGGCATTTGCCATCCAAAGGTCTGCCTAAGGTTGTACTTGGCTACAACACTACTCCTTCCAGACCCTGGAAATCATTATAACTAAGTCATTTCAGACTAAGTCAGCTTACCACACCTCAGCTTTGAAAGAACCAATCACCACATCAGCCCAGATTCCCATGCCAGGTGCTTTCCAGGTCTGGTGCTGTGATTTGCTCCTGTGCTTCCCAGACATTTGGAGACCTTAGGCAGCCAGCTTTGACTGCTGGGAAGATTCGGTAATGTTGAGTGGTGCTTTATGCCTTCTAAATGCTTTTTTAGTAAAGCTATTGACAAGGGGAGGTCCTTCATCAAATGTGGGATTATGGGAGCCATCCCTACCTCTCCTGAGCCTCGGAAGAGGAGGAGGGAGATGTGCTATCAAGCTGCTTGTCCTGGGATTTTACTGTCATTTTTAGAGTTTTTGCCCCCACCCCCTGTGTGTATAGATGTCTGAAGTAATGTACAGGTTATATAAACTCACCGTAGCTTAAAGTTGTGTTGTTTGTTTGTGATGGGGAGAGCTGGGTAACTCAGATCCTCCACACTTCCTGTAAGGTCAGGGTGTGACCCCACTGTCAATTAATCATCTCTACCAGGAGATGGGTTTGCAACCACAGTTAATTGTTGATTATTTTGCTTTAATGATTGCTTTATCTGTTTGCTTACATGTACTATAGACTAGATCAAGTTGAGGGCTCAATACACATTTGAAGTGGATCACTGTGAATGTTGGGGTTGATCAGCCAACCTCTACCCTTCCTCATTGCATAATGTGAATGCAACATATCTTTTGGGTGTGCTGGGGAGAGACTGAACAAGTCAGGAATCATCACTGAGCAATCAGTGGTGCTTTAAGGAGGCTGCCTGCTCTTGCATCTGCCAGAGCTGCTGCCTCTGATCCTTCTGGCACGACATGAAGGAACCAAGACAGGGAAGTATGGAAAAAGTGAAATTTGGGTCTTGTGTTGCATTCTAATAGCAGTCCCCTAAACTCGTGTTGGCCAGATTTGTCACTATCAGATGCTATTTTATTGTTCTGATAATATAAAGTGTCAGTAGACTCAGTCTAACAGAGTGCTCTGGCAATTTTTCTCACTTTTGGTGTGTTAATGAATCTGCTTTTAGAATAAAATAGAATAAAATATTGCAGTTGGAAGGGACCTGCAAGGATCATCTAGTCCAACCACCTGACCACTTCAGAGCTGACCAAAAGTTACAGCATGTTGTTAAGGGCGTTGTCCAAATTTCTTAAAGATTTTTTGTGGATTCTCTCCCACCAAAAACTGATTGAAAACTGATATCTCATTACTGAGTATTTGCTAGCCAGCCAACTTGTTGGCACCCAGAAAAATTCAGTTCTCCAATAATTACATAATTAACCAAGCAGGAGATTGCTCAGATTACATTTTATAACCCAGCGCTGTGACAGTATGTGGGGAATGTAAGAAAATAAAAGCCCATAAATTTGGGAACCTTTCAAGTCTGCATGTGCAGCAGTTTGTGGGGTGGCAGAGCAGCACGTGTTCCCTGAGTGCGTGGGGATGGTGCCCTGGGAAGAGGCAGCTTTCAGCAGAGAGTTAGGGAGATGCTTTCTGAGCCTCTGGCCTCTGCCAGTTGCCATGTGTGCTCTTGGGGGCATATTGATCCCGGGAAAGGCAGTTCTCCAGCCTGCAGATGCAGGCTGCATTTGCCAAGTCAATGAAATGTTCATTAGCGTGACTGCTGGGTGCTCTCTGTTGTGAAAACAGGTGGGCAGGCTTCTTGGCCAGCTTCTCTAAATATTGCACACTACTGTGCCCACCATACCTTAAAACAGAGCAATGATACAGCTACACAACCAAATGTTACCAGTGTTATGAGAATTCCCACAATACTTCCTTACTGGAAGTAGGGGGAAGCGAGGGTTCCTCATGGAGATCCAATCTCTTAAATGCCACCTTTTAAACCATGATTAGACTTTGTTTGTGCTCCTGTGATAGGCTAAACTATGGTGTTCAGTCTGTAGCTGGTCTTCCACTATGCAGAACTGATTGTTCACAATGGAGTAAACTGGTTTTTGAAAAGAGTTAAATTTTTAATAGAGGTCTGTACCAGGAGAGAGTAACCTGAGACTGGGAATGAGCCCATTGCTGTAAGCTATGCTGAGCAAGGGACCTCAACAGAGAGAGAAGAAAATTATCTAACCCTCTGCTACCAGCAGAAACCCAGTGCCCAGTAACAGGGAGATGTCATGCCCAGTCATGGTGGCAGGGACTGGGGAAAGGGGAGGATGTTTGCTTTTCCCAGAGTTGAAAAGTGCTGCATGGCTCCAGTGGCACTATGCTGAGTGGCTCCAGGATCCGTCCCTAGTGAGATGAGCAGGGAAGAACCAAGCTCTCCCCCTGCAAGACTCAGGTCCACAAGGTCACTGGTACATTGAAGCAGTTCTGCTGGACAGTAAGGATCTGCCTTTTCCCCGATAATGGATCTTGTGGTACTGTTTTTGGACTGTATCTCCTGTATTGCAAATACATTTCTTAGCAAAGCAGAAGCAAATGCAGTATTTTAAGTAAATACATATTTTTGTACTCAAAGGCCTTTGGCATTGAAACTGACTGTGCATGAGCTAACAAGCAACAAGGCATTCATTCCTGTGGATGTAATAATATTTAAAATAATGGCACTGGACTGTCTCACCTGATCACAGATATCAAAAAGTTAAGATGTCTAGGCTGTCCAATATGTTAGCTGATCCGTGAACAATATGCATAGGCTTGGTCTTCAGCAATGAATGGCCAGGGAAAGCAGGGCATTGACTCTTGGGTATGTAATGAGATGCTGGGAAAAGTGCCTGATCCCAAGGGTATGTGTAGCAAGCATAGCCAGAACTAAATGCTCAGTACGCACCAGTAAACACTCAGATTGCCACCACCTGTGCCAACATTCATATCTCATGCCCGAAATGCCTCATCCTAAGCTTTCTCCTATTCGTTTGTTCTTTGTGCCCTGCTCATGCAGGGGGCTTTTCCTTCTCCGTCAAGAACTCTGTCCAGACCATTCACAGTGTCTAGGATATGGTTTTTTTTAGCAGTGCAATTAATTGTATGTTCAGGTCTCTTCTAAGTCTAAGAATGTTAAGATGTGGGATTGCGGAATACGTTCTCCCAGAGAGCACATGTGCATCTGGAAGCGAGACAGGGATATGAGGCTGGGCTGTAGGTAACCTAAAAATCATCTCAAATGAAAGAGGAAGAGGCTGGGGTTTTAATTGCATGGTTATGTATGCAGGCTAGAATTAGAGTCTTTTTTTCAGGTGACTTAGTAGTGCATGTCTCTGTTTCCATGTGTTATGGTATCTGCTGCATAAAGCCTTGACGTGCGAGCGAGTTTCTTAGTTAATTACAGGGCTTTGGGTGTTGTGGAATACAACATTTTGTGATTTGATACTTTAAAGACTTGCACTCTGGCAGTGTGTGGTTTCCTCAAATACTTGATTTAAATGTTGACTCTTCATTTCCCTGGGATGTGATGTTTAAGGGGAAGCATTACTTTTGAACAGAACTATTCATTGTTTTGCACTGCACAGAGTTATGGTGGGCATAAATGATACATGAATAATCTGTTAGATTCATGTTAATCCAGTGAAGGCTATTAGGGTGTGGGTTTTACTGCAAAAAAGGGGCATAAAGATGGACAGTTTGTATGTTCTTTACAGTGCTATTGTATCTGTTTTGGCAAGCATCCTTGTTTTCATAAGGTCAGATGATTAATTTTGTTGTTTGCTTCTTCCCTAGTTTTGAGTGTCTCTAATTAAGCTGATGCCCATTGATGTCTTACCATGATAATGTGTGCTAGGTTATGAGGTAATGGTTGTTCTGAAGAATGTAGCTATGGCAGTGTTCAGGCATACTCAGAATAAATCACTGCACAGAAGCCTTTTGAAAGCTATCACACTTCTGCAGAGTCAGTAAAGTGGAGACAGTGAATCTGTAAATCACTGGTTAAAGATAATAGAGGATGTAGATTTTTGGCGCTTCGGCATCTGCGAGAGCTCTGCTGTGTTGAAATGAATGTTACTGAATTGTGGCTGTAGCTCCTCATTATGGCTTGGGCAGAGCCAGCAGTATGAGGACTGGGTGCAAAGGCAGCTGCCTGCAGAGGGAAGATAGCATCATTGAATCATGGAATCATCTAGATTGACCTTTAAGTTCTTTGTGTCCAACCATTAACAAGCACTGCCAAATCCACCACTAAACCATGATGGTAGGTTTCCAACAAGATGCATCTTTGAAGAATTGGGAATCCTACTGGGGAAGGTGAAAATTAAATGTCCCCCAGAGTCAACAACATGCGGTGATTGCTCTTCTGTTCTCCCTAAATTAAACCCTGGGAGATTTTTTCCTTCACTAGAGCTTTCTAGAAATCACGTCTTCTGGGTTCTACAATACCTTCTGTTCTTTTGTACAATTGCATGTACACATTCACACTATACAAATGCTTTGTCCATGAACAGCTCACTACGCAGCACTTCTAGTGAAAGTTCCTTGTCTCTTTGCAGTGCTGGTACTCTTGATTTTATATTTGATTTAACCAGATGATCCTTCTGGGGCATTGGGACAGGGCTGTGCTAGAATTTTGTGTATTATTTGAAGGATCACGTGTGTAAAGCTACCTAATAATTTGTGGACAGAGCATTGTGTTGCATTGTGAAAGGTCAGTGGGATACTTCAGTATTGTCATGTTTATTTTCTTCAGTGTTTCTTCTTTCCTCATTCTTACTTAGTTCTTACTTACATCCTACCTTTGGGATGGCAGTGTAGGTGTTTTTCATGTTGAGATGTTACGTGCAGACAGGTCAGGAGGCAGCAGTTCAAGTACTGTGTTTCAAAGGTTCTGCCTTGGATATTGTGGGAGGATGAGTTGGATGACAATGTAGGTGGAATACTGAGTGTGGCGGGTACCCCTGGTTTAGGAGTGTGTAACATGGAGCCATGCTCGTGCCATAGCTCTCCTGTCATCTCTTTGTTTCTGTCCGTCTTCCTGCTTATGCCCAAAAGGTTGGTGGAGACCGAGGAGACATTTGGCATGGCATTACTCTCCTAGTTATCACTAGATTTGAAGGTCTGGCTCCTTGCAGTGCATATCCCAAGAAAGCAGGTTGTTGAGGGTCCTGCTAGCTCAGGATCTCTGCTTGAAAGACTTTCCTTCACAGCCCACTGCAGCAGGCCGTGGTCTTAGACTGTATTGGCATCCTGCCTGCACATAGGTGACAGCTAAATGGAGGGCTCTTGGTATGTTCTCTGTGTGTTTGGGTTGGGCTGCTGAATTAACAAAATAACCCATTTTCAGCATGTGCCAGATGCTTTTAACTCCCATTGTGGGCAGCCTTGACAATACACTGTGCAGCGTGGAAGTCCTAAATGGAGTTTGATGTTCTTTGCAGATAATGGCTCTGCTGTGTAATTATGATAGCACACAATTAAAAATGGCTTTATATCGCTTTGGGTAGCTCCTGGAAATTCTATTTCCCTTAATAATTTTCAATAGTCTCAGGGTTTGTTTTTCCTGTGTTTGTCTTCCTGTAATATTGGCAAAAGATAGGAAAAAAATGAGCTGGGACATAAGAATCCCAGTAAAAACTTCAGAGGGAGGGTGAGAGGTGACTCATTAGCGGGTCTTTCATCTGGGTTCATGCTGGGACGTGAAGTCAGGGGTCAGGAAGTGAATGGGGATCCGTTCACAGCTGATGTCTTGTATAATATTTCACAAGAGTGTATTAATTGTCGCAGCTTAGCCTGGGAGTTTGGGCAGAGGCGTTCAGCCGGCAGGCTGAGGAGGGCTTGGAGAGAAGTGGCATTTTAGTTTCCCTGGAGTGACAAAGGAGCTGGAGCTGCTGGGGACAGGGCATGGCCTGTGTCTGGCAGCTCTGCTTACACCTACTCCCCTGGCCCTGGTGGGGGAGAGAGCCAGCAGCTGCACTTCTGTTCATACCCATATCCAACTCCAAAGGAGTTACGGAAAAGAGTGGCAAATGATAACTTACTCAAAACTCAAGAGTAGCCTGCAAGATATGTTTGTAGCCATAATATTGTAATATATAATATACATATATCTGTATATATTTATTTACTTTTAGTATTTTTTTTTCATTCTACTACATAGAAGCCTAATCTTAGATCTGATTGAGTATTCTCCTTGTTTTCCTTTTACTCAAGACATTTTGGTGCTGCAAAGAACAATATGAAGCCCAAATGAAAAAAACCAGCCCTAGTGTTGCTGTTCCCATAGAGGATCAGTGTGATGCTCTGCCTGGTTTGACCTATGGGAGCTGCAGGTCCAGAGCATGTTTTGGTAGCTCCTCAGGGAGTGCTTGCAAAGGACAGGTTGGCTTTTGAGCAAGGCCTTCTCTTTGAGTCTGGGGCTGGCACCTCTCAGAGGGTGGATGGATGGCAGAGGGAAGCCCTTCACTTACAGCTCTAGGCAGGCCCTGAGGTATCCTTACAGGTACCCTGATCTCACTCCCAAATCACTGCAGGTTTCTCGATTACTTTCTTTCCACTCCCCTTCTGACCTATCTAAGGCAGTGTTTCTGTGTGTAGGATACATCTTTTGTGATGAAGGCAGAGTGGAAAGAAAGAATCCAACATTTTCAAAGTGTCAAGCAGTCTTGTGCTTTTCTGATGCTTCCAAGCCACATTAGTATAAACACTGCTGTGGTCAGGAGGTAATAGCCCAGACATTTCTGCCCCGTTGGTTCTTGCCCATTTTGCCTGGCCACCTGAAGGGAGGAGGTGGCCCAGTGGACATGGGAGCTGCCAACAGTCTTCAGCTCTTGAAATGTCTTTGTCTCCTCCCAAGTTCTCCTACCAGAGTTAACGCAGGCAGCAGGCGTTCAGATGATTGGCAATTGTGTGTCCCATGTCACTGCATCTCTGAAGGGATGCAGTTGTTCCAGACAAAGTGAAGAAGCTTGTCCTGAAGGGGTGTTTTGTGTTCTGTGAGCCAGCAGCACCCTAGCTGCTGGCTTCAGCTGTTACAGGTTTGTGGTCTTAACAAAAGCAGGGGGAAAATTATAGCCCCAACTTTCACAGAAATTAGTTGTGTTTAAAATGCAGCTTTTTCTTCCTGATTTTGTAGCTGTGCTAGAAAGTCATTACATATGGATTTATTTTTCCTTATCTCTTGGATTATCATTGGCTTCCTTCCTTCCTTCCTGGATGAATTTATCCAGTGTTCTGATTGCAGCTCCTTTTTTTTTTATCACCTCCTGTCTATGTGGCTTAAGATTTTGTATGTTTAACATAACTGAGCTGAGTATTTTACAGCAACTGAGAGCAAAGATAACTTTCCACTGATTGATGGGGTGGTTACGGTGAATATATTTGCAGTCTACTTGCTCTGACTATTTGCTGTTTTGGTTACAGACCTGCCTTATTTTATTTTTCCTTGTATTTAGTTTCTCTTTTTGCCCTTGTATTTAATTTCATTTTTGCAATTGAGCCATGGAGTAACCTGACTTTGGAGAGGGGAAACGAAGACAACATTTTAGCTTTCAAGAAACTTCCACAGAGATTCAGGCAGCTGGTCAAAGATAAATCCAGTATGCAAACAGGGTCATGAGTATCTTAGAAAACAGCCATTTAAAATACCATGGCGTCAGATATCTCTTTAGTTTCTTTCTTTGGTCTGCACTTGGAATTTGATTGCAGTGTATTGGTTATTTCTGGGTGCATGCAAAGGGAACCAACAGCAAGGAAGCGGACAAAAAATATTTTAGGTAGGTGTTTAAGAGAAAGTGGTATTATATGGATTTTAAACAGAACAAGTCTATAAGTTGCATGAGACTGTGATCACTGTCCTGCAGGGGCTGATCGTTAGAATGAGGAGGTCATCATCTTTCCAGTGCTGAACTGCCTTTTTCTGTGTGCGTTGGCTGTGGGGAATGAGGGTGAGTTTGGTATACCTAGCATGTGGTGATTGAACTAGGAGGAATTTTTTAAGACTTTCCGTGGACTAGCAGAAATTAACATTTTTATTGAAACATCTTTAATTTGGTTATTAAGGTCAATTGTATTTTTGTGTGTTAGCTGACTGACATTTACTCTACAAAAGTTTTAAAGCATTTTATATTGAAATTGCATCTGCTTAAAGACTCATCCCATAGCCTGAATCCTGTGTGAGTCACATAGGGCTATTTTGTTTTGTTCTGCATATATTCTTCCTCCACAACAGAAGGATTTTCCCATAATTATTATTGAAATAGGGCACTTTTAAATACAAAATAGGTATGAACATAGCTTTACATCAGAATGATGGTGATGTGTGATATAAAACAGTTTGGGTTATTTCACTGCAAGTGTCTACATATACCAGCTGCTATAGCATGCTAATCAATTTTTGAAAAATAACCCTTTTAGGAGTTGTATAGACAAACCCTGGCTCCTTGCCTGAAGAGAGAAAGATGATTAATTTAAATACTAAACACCAGTTGAGGTGATTAATTCTTAATGAAGTCAATGAAAAACTGATTTTGCTTGTATTCCCTGGAAGATCCTTTCAAAAGCTTTGCTTTCCCAAAATTGTTTTTTGTCCCATGTGTGTGGCACAGGATGTGACTTTGTTCACAGCAGGTAGGTTCATTAGTTGGCATTTCTAGTATAATATCCAGCTGTGGAAAGCTTATAAAATACTGGTATTTAGGTCATCTTAATTAGGCCTTGAAATAAAGATTTAAGATAAAGTGGAATAATTGCACATCCTTCATTGCAGCTGAGCTTCTTCAGTGAGAAGAGGGTGCGATTCCCAGACAGTATGAACTGATTTCAACAGAGTTACTCCAAATCTGCCTCCCCGGTGCTCCTTTGACAGTGGTGGGAGTTGAAGTGATTAAAACTAATAATTCTGGGGAGAGGTGAAAGATGTGGCAATTTTCAGCTGGGTTGAGGGCTGGGCTGGAGATCCTTGCTCTCACTGCTACCTGTGCCAGAACCTTTTATGTGTGCTTTCTTCCTTCCTGGATGGATGGGTTTATCCAGAGTCATGCTTGTGTTATGCCCTAGTTGAGAGGGAGCTCAGGTATTAGTGCTCCTCTCCCAGGTTTGGGTGAACAAAGAGCTTCCCCCACTCCTTTGTGCCGACTCCCTTGCCACGTAAGGTACCCTAAATGCTGCAAAATCAGTACTGGTGAAAATCAGTGTGAGGTCTTTCATGCCAAGAGGGGTGGCAGTGATTCCCATCCAGCCTACGTTGCATTTGAGGTTAGCAAGCAAAAATCAGGAGGAAGCATCCCTGGTGCCAGGTTTAAGAAGTTGAGACCAGCGAGGGAAGCCAGAGGACTCCAGCAGACAACTGGATGACGAGCTGGTGAAATAACAGCCATGTGTGTTCCTGCCACCCAGCACATCTGCCTTGATGCAGATGTAGGATCTTCAAACCCGTGTCTGAAGAACTATCGGCAATGAAGTTGAGGACGGTGCATAACTTTGGGCAAGGAGACTCTTGGAAAAAAGGCTTCAGTGGCAGCTGGAATATGCACCTGGTGCTCTACAAGCACCTGGCATCTAGAGGAAATACAGTGTGACTAATTTGATAAATTTAGTATGAAGAAGGTGGCAAGGTTGTACCATTGTTTATCTCTTTGACTAACAACATGCCAAGTGTGCTTTTGGTGTTGTAACACCACAAGATGGGAGCGTGCCATTATTTGTGTTATTAAGCTCATGATTATAAAGAGGTATTAAAAAGCCAACAGCTATCATCTGCCACGTCATCTGCCAATGGTGCTGGTAGTTGAAACTTCCAGCTTTTGCTTATGGATCAGTGAAACTGAAAATGGAGGAGGAGCTCCTCCTGCTCTGAACTTCTCCCAGTAAAAGAATTCCTGTGTCCTCTCTGACTGTGGATGGAGGGAGTACTCATGGGTGCAGGAGACAGATGTTTGGTCTCTTCTTCCTTGTCTATGCCAGCACATCCTGAAATGCAGACTTTTTCTTAGCATTTTGAAGGTGTATCCCATCTTGCACCAGATCTTCTAAAATCCTAGTTTAGACAAAGCCTGAGGGGATTTAGCTTTGCATATTTTTCCTAAGAGGATTATGCTTCACACTTAGTTGATCTATAAATTGTTTGAAGGGTTTTCTGTGATTTTCTAAGTACAGAAAAAGCTGCATGCACAGTCAGATTGTCCTGAAATGCGTTGTCTGTGGGTTAGTGATAGAAATTTGGTGTTTGAATTAATAGCAAATGGAATCACTGAACCTCAGGGTTATTTTGAACTGAAAAATGTTTCAGTAATCAGATTTGCAGCACAGCTGCAGGAACGGTTGTAGCAGCACAACTGGAGGGGCAAGGGAACTGCAGGAAGGATTAGAACGTGCTTACACTGGCATCAGAAAAAACAATTTATTGTGAAAATACAGCCCAGGAATAAGTTAATGAGCACCTTTCCAAGCATATAGGAGTGCTCATAACATTCTGGGAACTCTTTGCTTGCAGATCGAGGGAGTAAGGCAGCTCAGTGGGAATTGGGCAAGAAACAGTGATAGTCTTTGAAGACTTCTATCACTGAAGTTCATACTCATGAAGTCACTGGCGAGGTGCTCCGTGCCTCAGCCATGGCCTCTGGGATCAGCGGGTGCTGGCATTGCTCCTGCCAGCCGGGTGCTGGGGCACAGTGCCACGGCTCTGCTGGCTCTTGCAGCTGTTTTGACGCCCATCGACGACAGAGTAGTGTCAGTGATTGCCAGCCTAATTTTTCTTCATGTGCCTGCGGGTGGGCTGTACCTTACACATTCAGTTATGGTATTTACGGTGTTTTTTGGAGGGCTGGGTGCAGTCCTTGTTTTGTGCTGCTGTCAGGGTGTTTGGAGGTTGTGCTGCAGCAATGGCTGCTAAAACAAAGCCTGTACTGGGGCTTCTTCCCTGCCTGCTAGAACAGCCAGAAAACCTGTAATGCTAAGGTTTCCATAATTATTTCTCTGAAGGTGGAGGAAGGATGTGACTCAGACGTAGAAAAGTGGTTTAAAAGAGATTAGCTCACCTGTGCTGTTCACAGGGATGGTCAAGAGCTTCTGTTTAAACTGCTGTTTTATGACCAGTGTTGCTGGCACCATCATCTTTCATCTCACTTCAGACACTCCTCACAGGAGCGATGAGATGGACATCATGGAGAAACAAGTGGCACTTACTTGGCAGAAAGTGCAAGGGGCAAGGAGAAGTATCCCCTGTGGCAGTGTGAAGGACAAGCAGTCTCTGTGGATCTGTGTCTGCCTTATTTTGTCAAAGCCCCGTACTTGTAGCATTGCCAGCTGTACTGCAGCACATGTGGGACTGTGTTAGATGGGTGTTAAATCCTTGAAGGAAGGGAAACATGAACTGAGGAGGAGCTGTTGTGAAGCTGCACCTTCTGCTTTAGCAGCTTGTACGGAGTAAGTTCGCTTCTGGGTGGAATCAAATATGTTAAGATAAGCAGAATGGAACAAAATTTATTAATATCCGAAGGTATGGCTTGGCTAGTGAAGGATGGTGTGTGATCTTTACTGAGTGACAGCTCTGAGGACTTTCTCGTGCCCTCCAATCAGCAGTGATTGTGTTCTGTTTTCTCTGCAGACGTCGGCTGATCTCCCAGCGATCTTCTCTGGAGACTCTGGAGGACATCGAGGAAAATGCCCCATTGCGGAGGTCATTTTATTTACCATCTCTCTGGCTTCTTGTCTGTAAAGCACGTGCACGGGCAGGCTTACTCTCCCTCCTCATGTTGAAAAGTAGCTGGGTCTTCACATTAAAATATTCTTCATAGTGAGTGGAAGTGTTAAACTTCACACACCCTGCGAGGTGGTGGCTGATGTGAATTGCACATTCCCTGGCTTTAGGTCATTAAACAAAAAGGCAATATTTAAATGAAATGTCAGGAATTACAATCTCAAATTTGATTAATAGAAAAGTGTAGTTGAAAACCAATATGAATGACTAGCCCCTAGTCAGTAGTACCCTAGCATCTGTGGTACATTTAAAAAAGTGTGTACAGATGGTTCAATACAGTAAGTTTTTGAAGGCTAGTATTTTTAATGAATTTTTACTGTTTATTCTCTCAGCACATGGAAGCTTATTTCGGTTACCAGCATTACTGTCTGTGTGTTGGCTGGTAGGTTTGTGACTGCTACCCCACTAATAAATCTGCCCCCATCCTTGTTATAGTGGCAGCTTCAGTGTGGTTTGATTTCTGCATCTGGGAGACCACAGCTTCCTTCTCTGGGGACCACAGTAATTAGTCACTAGGCAATCCTCTGGGGTGATGGCAAATGGAGCAACTGCTTAACAGTTCTGAAACTGGCTGGGCAGTAATCTGACCAGTGCATGGAATGCTTCCAGGTCATCTGTTTGGCAAGACAGCAGCCTAAGTTTGACTGCCTCTTTATCCTAGGACCTGTAATTCAGCTGGTTTATATTGGTGTTTAGCCTGTAGCCTTGTTTATCCACATACAGATTGGCTGTCTCTCCCTACCTCGAAGCAAAGAATAGCAGAGGCTGTACCAATTGGCTTATTACCAAGGCTTGATTATTTTTACAAAGCTTACCGTGCTTTGCTTACCAGCGTGTTATGAAGTGTTCCCGTAAGTGATTCAAACGTGTAATTGGTAAAAGATATAAACAAAGTATGGTTTGCCAGGCAGTATTTTTACTTGCTAATTTGCAGAATTGGTGGTAGAATGTCTCTCTTGGTGGTATTTTCCTGTGAAGAAGCTAACGAGGCTAATTGCAATCGGAGGGTGAGGGAATCTCAAGGCCTTTACCAGTGGGAGGAAGGCAGAAATGGCGAAGCGATGTGGTGCCCCTCTCAGGGTGTGCCTGTGCAGCATGGTGGTGTTTGGGTACAGCAGTGGGGACTGGCACAGTGGTCTGTGGTTTCAGTCCAACATAACCATCTCTTGGGCTTGAGAAGCTGCTGAATTCTGCCTGTGCAGGGGAGATGATGGACAAATAAGTTAGGGAAGCTTAACACAGAGGGACTGTGCTGGTCCCATGCACCGACAGAGGATGCTGGTCCCAGAGGTGCCACGGAGGATGCAGCAGCCGTGGTCCAGCAGCCCTGGCTGTGCTGCAAGCACAGGACTCATCTCCAGTGCCTTCGAGCTTTGCCTCGCCTCACAACAAAACAGCCCTGAGATGAGACAGAGAATGCTTTCACATGCGTGTGCTGTGGTTTCAGCTGATTAGAAAGAGCAAGGGCGGGGGGTGGGGAGGATATTGCTGTTTGTCTCATCTCTCCTCCCTCTGGCAATTTCTTTCTGCAACTGCAATTTATAAAGCGCATTCAGATGTAAAATAGATTTAAGGCTTAATGTTTTGAAGAATGATTTTTTTTTTTTCCTGGGGTAGTTTATTTTATTTTCAGTTGGTTTATATACTGTCAGGAATGTGAAAATCTTTAGAGTTAAAATCAAATAGGAATTATCCTTGCAAATAGGAGATTTTAAATCTTTCTAAAATTAAAACAAGAAAGAACTTCCCTCAATGGCTCCTTTATCAATACCTGAGGAGCATACAAAAGCGTGGGTGTTGGTGCGAGTGGAGAAAATTGCATACTTACAAGGTTTTGGTTTGGTTTAATTTTTTTCTTCTGAAAGCTTGGGCTAAGCTGTCATGGCAGATTACGGGAAGTTTTTCTTTGGTGAGATTTTTTAAATTTTTTTTTTTTTTTGAACGAAGGGAGGGGGATGGTGCCTTTTCTTATTATTATTTTAAATATTTTTTTTTTGTTTGAGCTGTCCTGTTTCCAGACTTATTGTCTTTATTGTTCTTGCTGGTTCCTAACACAGGGTGACTTGAATCATTTGTCTCGTCTTTCCTTCCTGCTTTTGTGTAGACTTCTTGGCGGTACAGTAGGGAACTGAGAACTTTTTATTTTTTTCTTCTCCCTCCCCTCCCTTGCAACTGATTTATTTTTCAGATGTCGGACACTCTCAGGATCACCCAGACCAAAGAACTTTAAGAAGGTTCATTTTATCAAGAACATGCGGCAACACGATACCAGGAACGGCAGGTACTGTGCATGCAAGGGCTGCTTCTGCAGAGGCAGCCCGTGGGATGTGAGGGAAGGGGCAGGATCAGCATCCCCCTGCAAGAGCACAGCCACTGCCACTCACCACGTATCTCCTAATGGCCTTTCAAACAATCTGGAGGGTGCAGGCTGCAGTGCATGCTCCATCCCCCAGGGAAGTACGTGTCAGTGAAAGTGCTAGCCCACAGATTTTAAGACCTGTGTCTCTTTAATGCAAATAACCTGCATAAAAGGAAAATCTGTGATGCTGTTGGAGTAAACTAGGCATAATCTGGTTGCATTTCTTCAAGGGTGTTGCCAGGTTCTAAGTATGAGAGGGGCGCATAGCTGAACTGCCTGGACCAAGTTTAGCAACGGTTCAAGGATACTTCCAACATCTTTTAGTGGATACAGCGTGCTGGTAAATGCACAGTCAAGGATGGTCGTGACAAGATGAGGCGTGGGATCCTAGTTTCCCTGGCAGATGTAGGCAGAGACGCTTCCAGGGGATGTGTGAGTGGTGCACCTGTGGCTGCAGCACACCCTGAACTGGGATGTGAACTGCCCAGGTTACAGCCATAGGCACTGGTGGGACATGTACAGCAGCCATTGGCTGGGACTTGGCTTACTGCAAAGGCGTGGTGTTCCCATCAGCAAAATGGGTTCTCTATTGTGGTATCATCCAGCTCAGAAGTTAAACTAGCTCCTCCCTGCTTATAAAGAAGATACCTGTCCTCTCTGATTTTTCCAAAGACAATTTCTCCGTGTGCCTCATAATTTTTTTTTATTCTTGTTCTTCCCAACCTGAATAGGTTTGAACTAGGCCACCTGAATAGGTTGCGTGTAGACTAAACTATCCCAGTGAGAGCTGACCCTTGCACATGCCTGTTCTCCTGAGACTGCCATGGCTGAGAACCACGTATGCTCTGATGGACCAGTTTGTGCTCGTAGCCTTTGATTTCCATCAAACGTGGAACCACATCAGTAGAAATTCTAACATTGCATTGAACCACGGGTTTTATGAATTGAATTCTGTTAGGTGTTACTTGGCTCAAGAAAAATTTTCTTCACTGTTATTCTCACACATGCAACTAAATTGAGTGAAAGGTAGTAATCAACATAAATGTTGCAGAAGTGTCCCTGAGAGATTTTAGAAAACAGTTTTTAGACCCAGCTTTTGTATCAAACAGACGCATGCAGAACTATTGACTTGGCTATTGTCTGACTAGCTGCTGGTTATCGTCTTTATAACGAATACATGTAGAATCAAACACTGAAAAGCAGCCCTTTAATTTTAGTCCATTTTGTGCATAAGTAGATATATGCTCTGGGAATTTCGTACAGCAAAATACACTTACAAGGTATTACGCAAATTCCACAGAGAACAAGTAATCTCTGAGATGTGTGTATAAAATCTAGGCATAAACCTGATAGAATAAATATTTGATCTGTAAACTCCTTTCTCCGTGTTTTGCAAAAAAGTGTTTGTGGCATATGTGCAACATTTTATCCTAATTAATAGATCACTCATTATGCCTGACAATATAACTGAACATTTTTCTTGCTAAGAAAGCAGTGAGAAAGCTTCTGTTATTCAACTGGCTTCTTATCTTTATCAGCAGACACAGTTTTCCAGAATATTTCCACAATCATAATAAAGATCTCTTTATCTAGAATACAAATACAGTAAGAATAAGAGACACAGTTTTGGAAATAGTTTTCATCCTATGGTCGTAGAGCCACAATGATACTAGCTGAAAATAAAGTGCGGAGTTAACACTTTGTGTCACCCCTGTGTCTAGCAGTAAGTAATCTGAGTGCAGATGCTGTTCTTCACAGGGGTCTGGATGCAGTCACTGAAGTTAATAGGCATTCTGGATGAAAAGGACCTCTAGAAATACAGATGGATCTGCTTTATCTGATTCATCCTAAATTCGAGTGTTTCTGAGTACCTTTAGACCTTTGAAGCTGGTGTCCTCCCCAGTTCCCTGTGACACAGAGGAACACAGGTGTTGTAATGGATAGAAAACCCTCCTGGGGCTCCTTTCCATGCCTGAGACCTTATCCCAGATGGCTCATGTATGGCTGTACAGGATGCAGGTGGTGAGCTGGGCTGGAGTCAGGGTCTCTGAGCCACCTCCAAAACCCCTGACCCTTCTGTCACAGCATGTCAGTCTTTCACTTAGTGTGAGGAACCCAGCTTTGAAAATATCTACACTGAATATGTTATTCAGTGGTGAATTTGATGACTGGGCTTTAAAATAGCCAGCACTTTCAGAAATCATTTCACTGGCTTGTGACTGTGTCACAGGAAAGAAAAGTGCAGTGTGAGTGATAGCTCAGGGCTCCTCTCTCAGGTAACTGCCCTCGTTTGCATCTCTCAACCTGTAAAGTGATGTGTCCTTGTCCTGTGGTGCTGAGAGCTCTTCCCTCTCAGCCTCAGGCATGACATGTGTTGAGCAACAATGCTCTGGGTCCAGCCTTTGGCAGTCCTGTGGCAAGGCAGGACCCGCTGTGGTTGAAATAAGAGTTCACCTATTTAGCGCAGAGAAAACCTCATAGAGAAAAATACACAGACTGGAGCTTATCAGCGAGTCCTTGTAAAGCTTCCTGTTGATAGTTCTGTTCACTGGTTAAACTGGTTTCTTTGGATTTGTAGGTCGTGGCTTATTAAAGGAGTTAGAAAATTAGGGTTTCTAGACTGTGTTAGTAAAGGAGTCTTGTAAAACAGCACAAAATAAATTTTCCCGTTTAAAGACAAAGACAAGTCAACCCTGACATACAAACTAGCACAGGTAGCCACCACCATGTGGTTTTACCCACTTGACTCAGCACGTTTATTGGTGATAGCCTTCATAAACACTGAAGGAGAAGATTAGCAAAAACAAGCCACCGAAGCGGCAGCCTGAGCCACCTGAACGAACAGTTCTGGTGAGAACGGGACAAGAACAACTCTAGAGTTATCGTATAGAGCAGGTATAAAAAGCAGTAAAACAACGTTCCTCTCCCACCCCCATGCCATTGCTTTCTCAGGTTTTTTTGTTAGCAAACACATCTAAGGGAACGCCAGACACCATCATGAAAGGTCTCTTTTGCTGCTCTCTTAATTGCACGCACACGTAGACTAAGAGGTTGATGGTTGGCAGCATCCTCACAGTTCATAATTACTCTCAGCCACCTTCTAACAGCCCTTGAACCTGTGAGACTCCAAAATGAGGGCTGCTACCCCCACAGCATCCATGGTTTGTGTGTTCACCTTTGTGTGCAGGGCCGTAGAGCCCTGGCAGTCAAACATCATCAGTGAGGAATGAGAAAAGAGGCTACAGCATTCCACGTGTGGATGGTGTATATGATGTGTGTCACACTGCCTGATGGCAGCCTTTTGGTGCAACACAATCAAACCTAGACAGATGCTGAGGAAAGCAGACATTATTCTTCAAGTCTAACAAATCACTGATTCTGTTGAGAACTTTGTGCTCAGTAAGTTTTTTTGTAGTATACACCTCATAAAGAAATTGGAGGATTAGCTTTTACAGCCTTTGCACATTGTCAAAACTCTCTTGCAAAATAATGGTTGCTTTGAGCCATAATAATTAGTACAGCTTTTCTGTGAAACATGAGAATGAAAGAGTGAAAACCTTTTCATGAAGTGGTTTTAAACATGTCTATGTGGCACAGTTGGAATCGGGGCATGTAAACACTCTCACACAGCTGCTGAGATAGCTCCTTCAGAAGTGTGCAGCATCGTAGATGCCCTTTGTTGAAGAGTTGAAATCCAGGAAAATACTTTTCTCCCGTAAGCAATGATTTGATTTTTTTGAACAGCAATGGACTTTCACCACAACTTCTTCTCCAAAGCATGCAAGTTTCTGGGTTTTCTGCCCCAGCAAACCATTGCAGGCCTTCAGAAATTTTTTTTGCTTCCATGCATGTCACCATACATGAAATGCCGTTTTATCCCTCCATGATGAGGATCTGACCACTGCTTTCCCTGCTTCCTTTTCAGTCCAGCTCCTAAAGCTGCTTTGCCTCACCCTCCCTTAGCAGCTTTGCAGATGAGGTTTTTGTGGCATCCTGGCAGTGGAGGCCGTGGGTTCCTCTCACGCTCTGCCTGGCAGATCTTTGTTTAAAGAGGGTCCGCTGGTTTATGGAAAGAGAGGCGATACTTGGGTCCCAAGGGAGAGAAATCTGAAAAAAACAGAGGCTGGGCTGGTGCTTTTTATTTCCTTTCTTGTCTGATTCTTTCTGATACACAGAGTTCTGGGTAACTTCCTACTGTTGTCTTTGCTCGTGGACATGGAAGCACCAGTTTGTTTTTCTTTTAAGTATTAAGAGTTGAGTGGTATTTTTAGGGAGGTGTAGGGCGTTGGTGGAAGAGCTGTATTTCCAGAAGCAACCAGAGGGAGGGGGATAATATGCTTAGTGGGTACTGTGGTTTTCCGAATTCAAAGATGCTTTCTGATGTCAGCCTCAAGACCTGTGCCAAGTTTCATACATCAGCAAACAAGGCTTCCAGTGAACAAGCAAGCTGTTGTGAGTAGCAACCATTCAGCAGTAAGCAGTGGCAAGCACAAAATTAATCATATGCCAGGGTTTTTTTGCTTGTGGATTGCTGTTCTGAAATCTGAGGAAGAATTATTCCTCCCTGCTCTGTATCTTAGTGCTGCACCATGAGACCATCTTATAGGATCTGAGACGTTTCCCTTAGGTCAGGAGTATTACAGCATTCAGACAACAATGAAATTTTACTTCATCTGCCGCAGGAGAACTTCCTCAAGATGTATGCATGTTTATTATTAGAAACCCTTCTTCATTAAGGGTAAACCCTTCTTTGCCTTTAAACGGGCATTTAAGGAAGAAAATAGGATTGCTATAATGGAGTAATTCAGGAGAAGGACAATCGATCATTCTGCATTTTTCCAAGGATTATGTGCAGCAGCTCTCTTGGGGAGCTAAACCTTTTCCAAGAAGGATGACTAAGCTGGTCCCTTAAGGAAACAGTGTTCTAATAACAGCGTAACTGGTAGGAGTTTCATAGGTGTGTGTGCTGGTTTTTGGACAGCAAAGAGCAAAAGAGCTTGCTAGGGTTTGTTGTCCAGCTTTGACCAGTGTAGGATAATGGATGAAAAATTCAAGTTAAATCCTCGCAAACAGATCTGTGGGACACAATGTCAGAAAAATCAACATCGGAGAGGGGAGCAAGGAAGTGCAATAGCCCTGAGAACCAATGTAGTAGTAGGTCCTAGCATTTTCACCACAAGTGGAGGTTTTTAGAAAAGTAAAATATCAGTAAATTCTAACACTAATCAGATCAGAAAACAGCACAAATTGCTGTCACTGTGTCTTAGAGGAATTTGACATGGTGCAACCTGTTGCCCTTTAGAGGGAAGAAGGGTCAGTTGTACAACTGTACAATTCTTGGTGTCCTGAAGGTAATAAGGAAGAAGGGTATATTTGTAAGCAGTTACTTACTGGCATTTTATATCTTACTTCTTGATCAAACTTCTCTTGGCTTCTTGCAAGTCTACATCTCCCAAAACCTAAATAATGTAGCTACTGGCATTCCACTCTGTTTTAAGGAATGTGGGTCTTGACCTCAAGGTGGTTTTGATGTTCCTTAATGAAATGTCAGGGCTCAATGGCTGAAGGCAACAGTGTGGCTGTGTAACAGACAGGTTGCTCCAAGCTATTTGATTTAAAGAAAATGAACTCCATCCGAGCCGAAACCAGGACAGTATCACACAGTGACTTTGCAGATGTTGCAGAGATTTGGAGACTGGTTAGAAATACAAGGCATTTGCTCTAAGAGTGTCCTGGATGCTGAGATAAGCTCTCTGCAGGCAGATAATGTATGCTTTCATGTTGCCAAATCTTGAGCTATTGCTCATGAGCCTATGAGGAATAAAGGCAAGCCATGCTTAGAGGAAGAGGGTTTCAGCCCTGACAGTGACCGAGACAGATGTGGTGCTGGAGGAGAAATGGCAGGGAACTCTGGGATCAGTTATGCCTGGGTTTCAATGCAACATCGTAACCAAGAGGTCTAATGTGATTATTGAGCACAGAGGGTGGCAGGGTGTCACGGCTGTACACTGATCTTAAAGGTAAGACTGGAAGATGTGCAACTGCTGAGGTCAGGGGTAATACCTGGAGACCAAGAAAGGTGATAGGGGAAAAACTGGAGGAGACTCAAGGAGGAAGCTTGAAAACAGTGAAAGGATCTGAAAACTTAGGATAATAGCAAACCTAGCCTGATTGATGGATGAAGTGTATTTCAGGAACAAGAAGCTGACAATCAAGAGAGTCCTTTGGTTTAGCAGAGAAAGGTCACAACCAGCAGCCAGAGTGTGTATCACCTGGGTTGCTGCTGGATTTGTCTGTTGAATTTCAGCCATTACAGTGAGTTGACAGAATGGTCCTGTGCCTCTCTGGGGGGGGACTCCTTTCCCTAAGAAAGCATCTATCCTGGATTCCAAGTCACATATTCAAGATAGTCTTCCTGAAAAGCCTGTAGAGGGAATGGGACTCCACTACTCGTTCACTGCTTGCTTGCTGCAGCACAGGCTTCAGCACTTCTGTAAAGACTCCGTAGCACAATATCTGTGAGACGTAAAAGAGGATGGAGAAATCGTCCATTATGGAAGTTTTATGATTGCAAATTCCTCAATGGTAACATCTGTTGCTTTGCTTGTTGTGGTGGGATTTTTAAATTTTAGTCTTTGATTTCTTTTATTTTCTTTTATATTTTAGAATAGTCCTTATCAGCAGCAGAAGATCCTTCTGTAGCATATTTTCAGTGCTGCCATATCGAGACTGTACCCAAGTCGGGTATGTATATTTATATGTGTACTGCATAGTCTTTCTGGGCCTGCATGTAGACCTGATAACAGACAACAGCATGATGGAGGCTAATGCTTTTACATGTCTGCTCGAAGAAGAGATAAATGCTCTTAGGTGTATTTGCCTTGTGGACCATTACCAGGTTAAAAGTACGGCTCTCAGTCCCCACTTTATTTATATGTGTTGTGGTATCTTTGATTATTAAGCTGGAGAAAACTACCCCCGTGAAATCAATGTTCTTGAAAAATGCACTGTTTTTATTGTTTCTTCTGACTTCACTCATCTTTGACAGAACAAATACTCTAGACAGCACAACTTCATTGTATAAGCCATCTTAGCTTTCTCGTTCTCCCATGCAAACATGGTGCTACTGTGTATAGATTTCTAGAACTATGAAGAAATATTTGGATTTAAACAGAATACTTTTTTATTTAATACTCTTAGTCACTGGTCAGATCATGCAGTCAGTGAGAACAGGTTATTTTAGCCGTAATATTATACAGGCTCATAACTGTCCCTGCAGCTGCCTTGCATCCCCTGATGTGCTGAGACACTGTAACTCTGCTAGAAAAGTTCCTTCGGAATGAAGTAGTTCTCCAAAGACTGAGAAAGCTTTTAGCTCTTCCACTGAAACCACAGAAGTGGAAGAAACTGGATTTGGCTGGGAGACGTGGCCTGGCAGGCTCTGACGGCCAGCTGGGTGCCTTCAGAGGTGCAGCGCAAGGCTGGGACGGGCAGTGCTGGTGGGCAGCAGCTCTGTGACCCTGGGACAGGGGGGAAAGCATGGCCACCACAGCCACTTGCCAGAGACCTGAGAAGTCCTTGTGGTTGACTTAGTGACTGCAGAGCACAAAATTCATGGGAAATAGTCAGTTGATATGCTGAGGTGGGTTTGAAAGATCCACAGATCATCTAGAGTCAAATCTATCCACTGTATAGAAGACGAATTTGGCTCATACTTTGCAGCCATCTATTTAGTTCTGGAGGATGATTTGTCACAATCTCCTTGTGCACCAGTAATTCAAAACAAAGGGAGATTATTTTTAATGCACAAAGGAAAGGAAGCACCTTTGTTGGAGGGTTGACTTGGTCTGCTCTCTTACAGTAAATTTTAATTAAAGTGTGATGACACATCAGACAAATTCTTGACAGACTGGCAGATTTGTTCTTTGTTCTTGAGTATACTGTCATTCTTTTATGGTCATCATCCTGTGGAAATTGCCTCTTTATTGAAAATTGAATATATTTTGAAATTCTGATGACTGGTTTTACCTTCTAAATTACACCAGTAATGAGCCCAGCTGCAAAACTAAATATTATTTCAGCATGTCATGTCTTGTACTGTGCTTGCACAGCAAGAAGGGCATGGGATGAGAAGGCAGCAAGTGCCAAGACACAACAATCCAGCCCTGTTCCTTCAGCTAAAATGCCAAGATTTAAAAAAATGCCGTCTGTCTTTCTTCCAGAGCATCAGAGGAAGAGAGAAACAATTCAGTGGCACCTCCTTCCAGGAACAGCTGGTGCAAAGAACAGATGAGGCAGTATAGCATAAACTGTAGCCACTCTGTTCAGGCTGCACAATACTTGCTTACTTGAACATTTTGGATGTGAAGGAGGAACAGGGAGAGACACTGGATACTCTTACGAAGTACTGTAGTGACAGCATCCTTTAGCTTTCCTTTCTCTGAATCCCTGGATTGCTGATGTCTGTCCCCAGGCAAGATGTCCCAACGGGTTTATGTTCTGCAAACATCACTGAATAGTTAATGAAAAGAAACAGGTCTTTGCAGGGGACCATGGGCACATCTGAAATTTGACTGGAGGAAGCCTCTGCAGGAGTGGGAGAGTAGGATGGATGAGCAGGCAGGAGGAGCTGTTCTGTGTTAGAGGAGCACATAGTGGAGCTGTTGCTGCTTCTCCACCTCTGCTCCAACTCACAGGCACTGTGGCCAGTGAGGAAATCTCCAGGCACAGCTGTTTTGTGGAGGCTGCCAGCCCATGCTGTATTGTAGGCAGTGCAGAAGAGCTGTACTCTATCAGTGCTCCTAGATACAATCTGCAGGAGCAGATCCATTATAAAAACATGGTAAAAGGCACTTTCTGAAGTCACAGCTCAATGTACCTGTCCTGTGTGGATGGGGCAGCACACCCCTCACCAGTGAGGTTCAAGCACTGTACTCTAGACTGCAGCCCTTGCTTGCCTGCCTTCCATGCAGGGGTCAAACTACAGCAGCAAGAACCCTCCCCAAAAAGTTTTTAAGTGGGTGTATCAATACAATTGGAGGTCTGGGGTTTGCGGGGAGGAGAGTCATAGAAGTACATGAGGGGATGAAGTTTGACGTGCCCCTGGAATAAGTTTCCTAAATGCTTACTTTTCTTCCTCTATCTAGACCAGCAGAGCAAGTGTGAGAGCAGACATAGCCAGGTGAAAACAATGTAAGGAAAGCTACATTGCAAGTCGGGAGCTGAAGGAGGTGCTGAGCATCTTGCCTGCTGGCATTCATTGGCCCATCAAGTTTTTCTTGATGTTACAGCCCAAAGTCATCAGACCCTAGGCAGGGTTTAGTGGTAGCTAAGGGGAGTGATGCAGGTTGTCTTGCACCTGTGAAAAGACTTGTAACAGTGTTGTTGCCTCTGTTCTTAATTTAACAGACACAGAGAAAGATCGACTGAATGTTTGGCTTTGATGATGTCTTTATATATTGGTCAAACCACAACACTTCATGACACACAAAGTTATGCACAGGTTAGAGGCAAGTGTTAGTACTGCAGGTTTGGTTTGTGCAGCTGTCTCTTTTCAGTGTATTGGAAACCTTAATGGATAAAGGGTTCCTCTTTCTTCTCTAGATACAGTATTCCAAAAGACGTAAGATTTACTTTGTGAACGGTGTTGAAACTGCCTCAGTATCCACTTGATATCTTCCTTGCCACAGATAAGCATTAATCCCCATCTAGTTCTGTAGACGGGCAGAAAATTGGAGGTGATGACCTCCCATTTTTATCAGAGGTGCACCTTGTGCATCCCCTGAGCTGCTGTGGCACACACCTCCTCTGTTAGAGGTTGGTTGTCACTCTGGAAACTCACAGCAAGCGGAGTTAAGCCTTGATACTCTTCCACTTCCAGGACAGGGGAAGATGCCTCAGGTCTACCACAGGTAGCTGTCCTGCCACACTCACTCTCAGCACAGCCATGTACACCCACATGCTGATGTGCTCTGGGCCCTCAGAGGGGATTTGTGTCATGGCAAACCAAAGACTGAAGCCATTTGCAGATGGATTAAATCAGAAGGAATTACTCATTTGGAGATGGGCTCCAGATGGTTTGAGGTGAATTGGATTTCAGCCCTTGGAGACAGGAGACAGGGGATCAGACACAGCAGATATTATCCTTTCAGCCGTTAGGCAGGTCATGCTCCGGACACTCGAGTCCCCAAAGAGGAACTGTTACAGCCAGACTGCGGGAACGTTCCTGCAGGTTTCTGCCCACCCCACTCCCAGCATGGCGTGTGCAAGGGCACTCTGTGGACCCACCATGTGGCCCCAGCCAGGATGGAGAAGAACCAGGTCCAACTCTGCCTACCCTGGAAAAAGCAGATATCCTGGGCAGGGGAGGAGGGAATCTATTCTCCATTGCTTGCCTGCTCTTGAAGTTTCTCTGGGCACCACTTCTCCATCAGCTTCCAAGGAGATGGTACAACTCTGGCAGCGCCCACAGATGTTGAAGTTGCTCCATGTGGCCAGCAGGACACGGTGGCCTGCAAAAATTCTCTGCGTATGCTTGCAGCCAAGTGAGAACAATCCAGTCCTCATTAGTATAGCCTAAGCAATTTCAAAAAAGGACAATGGCAATGTATGTCTGTCACTGTTAAGAGGTGTAATAAAGGAGGAAGAAGGTACCATGTTGTTTTTCCCAAGGATAAAAGATATTGCAGTTAGTTGGGTTTATAGTTCTGTTGCGTGCTTTGTTTTTTATCTTTGGCATGCACCATTATGCTTCATGATTTAAAAGAGTGTTTTGGAAAAGGGACTTTTTAGGCTTGTTTTTATCAGTGGCAAAAGCATTCACAGATTGAAATCATACCTGTTCTGATGATAGTTTTTGTGATGTTGTAAGAACTCTTTCAAGAGCTTCCAAGTTCTTGTGAAGTCCTGTCCAGAAGATGAATCTGGAGGACCTGGGGGAGGAGGAGAGCTGGCAGTATGACACAAATGCAGCACTGCAGCCTGGTTAGTCTTACATGAAACACTCAGAGCTGGGCTTGCAAGTGACTGCCTACTGACAGCAGGGCTGGAGGTGATGAGGTACAGGCCAGAAAACTCAGAGCATCAGATAGTGCACATCCTTATAAAAACGGCCAGTTCACCTCATCTTTTATTCTTCATGGCATTGAATTCATTAAGTGTTTAGAAAGTTACCTGCAGCAGGCATAGCTGCTGAATATTGCTGTCTTGACTTAAATACAGGTATTCATCTGACAAAACTTGCCTCCAGCTAGAGGAAATAATGCAGTATGAGTAATCAAATGGATTGAAGCCCAGGAAACAGACAATTTTTCTGAACTAAAGCAGCAAGTCATTAGATAAAAAGAATTTGTGTCCTTCTCAGAAACGCTACTAACCAGCTTCAGCCAGTTTCTAAAGATAAATCACTGCTGAATTTAACTTGGAATTTAACTAAATGCTGACCAGTACAATAATGTGTTCAATGATGCCAGGAGCAAGAGGTTTTCAATTCTGTCAACCCAGATAATATCTAACCAAAATGATCAATTAGTCCATAGACCTGGCATTCCCAACAGCCTTCTTTACCTAAACTCTGCAGTCTTTGTTCATATTTAGTGTTTAAACTAGGTAAGAAAGTCATATGCAAAATGAGGCAAGAAGAAGGACTTATGTGAGGTTGTCTTGCTGCCATCAGTTATTTGGCAGGTTAGTGAGTGTGGAAAACAGGGCAATATTTACAGGAGAAATGAGAGCATCTAAATTGCCATATGGATAGTAGCAATAAGCAGACAGCAAAGCAGGATACTCTGTTACATCCTTCAGATTTGTTACCAAGTTCCTTGCTGTTCTTCCCCGACAGATTTTGTATGCGAGGCAGTTTTGATTAAGCCATCAATCTTGAGTGCTTTTCCTGAGCGTTTATCATTTTGTAGGCCTGGGGAAGAACAACTATCTGTTTTTAGCCTGTGACGGGGAAACTGAAACATCCCTGCTTTTCTTTCATCGCCCATTTTCCTGCTTCTCACAAACTGAACAAAAAATGAAACCAAGCACATATTATCTTTACAGGAACACACATAAATCTGAGGCTTTTTTTCTCACAACAGGACATTTTAGAACTAATCATCTCATGTATGAATTTTATAGAGCCACTATTGCTCATTCTTGTGAGTTGCCCTGTTTCCTTAGAGTGAAATTAACCAATAAATCTCCAAAAGCTAGTAAGTTTAAATTTTGAACTTCTACTCTGCGTTGGGCAAAACATCAGGAAAAGAGCTGGCACTCTGGCAGCTAAATGTCTTTGGAGAGAGAAAAAGGAGGCTGGCCCATCAGAGCCATCTTTCCAGGAGTTTTTTTGCTCCTTCTCCCTGTAAATTGCAGCTGGAGTTGTTCTGGCAACACTAATGGCATTAGGATCTGAAAGCTCTTGATCAGTTATTGCAGGCAGTCTCAGGCAGCGGGAGATCTGCTGCTGGACTGACTGGCAGTGCATCTTTTCCAGAGCTGTCATTGTCCTTGTCTCTATAAACAGAGATGATAAGTAGAAATTATTTACACTGACGGGTGAGAACAGCATCTTTTCTTGATGTCTCATAAACTTCTTTTGTGTTTAGAATAAATCTTAACAGTCGGGAATAGCTAAGCATAAAATATAGGCACAGAAGGCTGACATCTCTAAACAGCAATTATCAGATTCCTCTTTGCAATAAGCAGAAGGCTTTTTCATGTATCTAGAGGTCTGTTTAATATTTCATGGACTCCTAAATTATTCACAGGTTGCTCAACTGTTACTGTCATTTAAAGAGCAAGTGCCCAGCAGGAGTATTGCATGGAACTTTGTAGATCACGTCAAAGCATAACATTTGGTTCATTAAAGAAGTGTTATAACTTCCGAAGGTAACAGCATCCAAGTTATACTCTGTTAATCCTGGCCTGGCTCATAAAAGACACGATGAAGTTTCTGGTTTTGGTCCTTATCTATCTGCTCAGTAAAACTTTTCACCATCTGACAACAAATCTGGGATCCCATGTCACCTGGTATGGTTCCAAGAAAATCTGTGAACTCTGTTAGATGGAGAAACTTTCATTTTTTTCTTGCTAAGGAAACTACGCAGTCTGACCACTCAAGAGACTGCTGGTCTCACTCCCAAGGCCAGAGACCTTCACTGCTGGGACTGAAGCCCCTTCCCAGTGGGTGGCTCCAGTGACCTGATGGGTCCCCACTCGACTCCTCCCTCACACACCCCATTCAGACCAGATTTCCTCACTGGTTCAACCCCAGGTTTCCCATGGCAAAGACTCAGGTGTCTCGTTCCGTAAAGCCATTTACTCACGGTGCAGTAACACAGAAGCAGCCCGAGCTGTTGCCTCTGAGGAGGATCCACAACCAAGGAACCCCTGGGCTTTTATACCCTCACAGTCTCCCAGAAGTCTTCTCTTCCTTTGAGTCTCTGGCTCCTGCCCCCCTCTCTGTGTCCATCCACCTTGCTGGCTCATGGTTTTTATCTCTTTTGTTATCCAAAAGGTTGCAATTCCTGGCCCTCCCTGTGCTTCCCAGTGTCCATTCACCTGGCTGGTGTCACCCACCTTCATGGCCTCTGTTATCCCAAAGGCTGGCAGGTCATGGTCTCTCTTCTGAGGCTCCTACCCAGAGCTCTGCATTTCAATCTGCATCTCAGTCTGCAGCGTGTGAGCCCGGCTACTTGGACCCCACGTTCTCCTCAACACTCTGCAGTCACGGATAACTAAGCCAACATATTTAGTTTTGTGGGTAGTTTCTAACACTGCTGAGCCTTCCAGAAATTGTACCCATGAATAGAATATCTAGAGCTTGACATTGATGTAAACCAGGGTAACTCCTCAAACTTTGTCAGAAACTGGGATCTAGTTTTTTGCCTCCTAAGGAAATGTTATCCCTGATGTTCTCATTTTCTCTAGCTTTCCCTGCTCAAATAAGATGAAGGTAGTAAAATTAAGTTCCCATGATTTATTTTTAGTTTTGGGTGTCTGCTTGAATTCCTTGAAGTTTCTTAAAAAGCACTTTTGGAATTAAAGCAGGAAAATCAAAACTGAGGAAGAGGGGGAAGGAAGTTTTCTTTACTTGAATGCCTCTTTGGCAAGGACTGTCTTTCCTACTCTGCATTTTCTAAGCACCGTTTACTACTGGATATTGGTTTGTGCAGTTCCTCAGTCCCATTGGTAATTTAAATAACTTAAACAAAGTGAAAGCTTGATTTGTTTTTTATATGAAGTGCCTGTCCTCCATATGCTCCTGCCTCGCAGGGCCTCTTGGCTGTGGTGCCATGCTGAGGACATGTGGTGTCACTGTGGTGGCAGTGGATGGCCACACTGGTGGAGTGGCTGTACCCAAACAACTGTCCTGACCCTTCCCCAGGCACAACTCACCCATCTGGAGTGGGCTAAGGGAAAGCATCCCCCAGATCTTTCCTAGTTGTTCTTGGGATGTTGGGGCTGTGGGGAGGAAGCAGCTGTTCTGGGGCTCCCCCCAGCAGCAGGCTGGCAGCCTTTGGTCTTGCTCTCCCAGCAAGAGCTTTGCTGAGGCATTCTTGACCTCTTTAATAGGAGTGAGGGAAAATAAATAAAGGCTTGTCATGAAAAAATTTTATTAGCTTGGTGTTGGTCATACTGATAGGGAACTCAAAAAGGATACAGTAAAGTTGCTTAGGAATTCCTTATGAGGTGTCAACCAAGATCTTTCACAAGAGAGAGGAGGATGTGTATAAGCCAGGATGAGCCTTTCCATTTATACGCTCATAAGACACTGCACATTGTTTAGTACTGATTTTCCTCAAGAGAGGGAGTTTAATTCTGTTTTATGGACAGGTTTCTCTCCAAACAATAATATTTTATTACTCCATTTTACAACACAAGCAGTCATATACTATCTAGAAATACAGAGCATATGTAGAGAAGGGGAACACCCCAAGCAGCCTTTGCAAAACAGGGAGAATTACTGCAGTGTTGTTCACAAGGTCCTGAAAGGAGAATCCTCTTTAGAAACATCAGAAAGATGGGGAAATGGAGGCATTAATGTCCATCGATCTTCAGCTGATGTCCAGGAATCACTCCTGTGTGTGCTTGCACTTGCCAGCTGACCCTGCTCCCTCCTTCAAAAGCACTGATTTCTTTCCAGTCCCCAGAGCTGCTCTTTATTTTTTAAAGCTGCTGTGCTGACTCTTCAAAGGGTGATGGATTTCTGTTTGATGAATGGCAGAGTTATCTGTCCATGTCTGTTAATTACACGGAAGAATTTCTCCGTGACGTGTTTTCAGAGTTGTAACAGCATTATTTATTGCTCTGTGTCTGTAAGGTCTTGAACGGAGGGAAACTACACTGTTCTGGTTTCAGGTAGTTCAGATATTTGTTTTCATTTTGGGGTTCAGGGGCTTCCTCAGGTTCTGTGTTTGTTTCATAGATAAGACCTGCTGAAATAGTTACAATTTGGTATTTATCTCTTTGAGAAATAGTTCCCTTAAGCACTTTCTGTGCAGGAGCAGAGGGGCTAATACCATGCTTCTGACAGAGGGTTATTTTTACATAATTATTTGTCCAGCCCCTCAGTAACATGATATCAGGAAACAAGAATGATAATATGACACTGTGCTAAGTGAACTCCAATCAAGAAACTAAGAGGACTTTGTTGGGATTAGAAACTTGATACAGTCTTTTCCTTTGTCACTGAAGTATGTTTTCCAGCAGATAGATGTGTTGGATTTTTCCAGGAGTGAGGTACATGACTTACTGGGGACTCAGGATAGCAGTGTTTCAGAGAAATAAAATTTGTGGTAGGTTGGAGAGGAAAGACAAGAAAAGATGGTGTATTGTATGTCACAGCAGGAGATAGCCCAGCCCTGCGACTGGGTGAAGAGCCTGCAGGGCTTCTCCTGACCTCCATGTCAGCATCTCTCCACACAGAGTTTTGAGCACAAACTTGAACCTCAGCAGCAGTCAGCCAGGAAAATACTGCAAGATAAATATGATGGAGTTGTATACAGCTGTCATTTGTGAAGCACAGATTTGCTCCTAGTCTTTTTTACCTTTGCCCACATTGTGATCATGAGGCTAAAGCATGGGATACAGCCTGCTTGTCTCAGGCATCTCATTTATCTCCCAGTGGAAGATGTCGGGTGGGTCAGTCCTTCTAAAGTAGATCCCCAAGTTTCCATGCCAGGGTCATGGAAAACTGGGTTTCTCCTGTCATCCTCCAGCAGAAGGGTCACTGGGCTTTGGCCACTCTCCTGTGTTCTCAGAGGAGCAGGAATCCTTCCTGGAATCTTCCATGGGAAATTACCTCTGTTTCACGTAGGGGAACGTGGGTACGTGGTCTGGGAACACCTGCCTGCCGGATACATGGCAGTCAAGTGTTCAGGCTGGATTGTTGTATGTCACCTGAAGTGGACATGACTTCCAGTTCCTTCCCAGTGCCAGGTTCTGTCAGAGGCACCCAATTGATGGGGAGCCTTGCTCTGCACCATAGGCTGGGGTATGAGCTGCAACCATGAACAAAGTGGGGTTTTCTCTGTAAAGTGTTTTAGACAACACGAGTGCTTCCCATAGGAAAAGTTGTCTGGTGTGTGCTTTGCATTGGCATGTCTGGATTAATGCTGTGCCTTACTTCAGCACTGCGTGGTGGAGGGTGAACAAGGTGCGTGTATTCAGAGCTGTTTCTGCTCTTCTTTCTGCTTCCCAGGGATATGAAGCTGGATGGTGGACGCCAGTGCCATTCTACTGGAGTGTGTCTGAAAGACATAATTGGTCTTGAAGGTGTGGAGCTCGGAGCAGATGGGAAGGTGGGGATGCTTCAGTTCCTACTCCCTTACGTTTTATTTTATAAGGGGAAAAAATGGCTTAACTAATAACAAGTGCAAATATAACATGCAGTGTAACCCAGTAGTTAAAGCACAGTATGTGCAACTGTAAATAAGCTGAGCAGAAATTCATGAAGACTGCCCAAGCTGTCAATGCAGACAACTCTGTATCCTTGAAGAAATTTGCCTCTGGCAATATCTGAGTCTGTGAAGCATTACTGAATTACACAGCCTTCCCCTGGCTCTAGCAGGAGGTATCACTGCAGGGTAGATTGTCAGGAACTTGAAAATAATTTCTGGTGAGAGTTGTAACTGTAATTCTCTTTGCTTTCGATTGTATTTAATAACATTTTGCTTAATAATATATTTTTCCAAAGAGCAGGAAGACAGTAGCACAAATCTGATGAGTGTTTCAAAATCCAAGAGTTCACTGTCTTGAATAGAATAAGCAAATATGAATCTTTAGGGAAATGATCCATTTTAAAGACGTATGTAGAGGAGAGACAGTTTTAATCATAGAAGAAAACATTTCTTCTCGAAAGCCTGATTTACTTTCTGCAGTTCAGTTTACTCAGCCTGCTGTCATATATGGATTTAAAGGCCTTGGGTCAATGCTGCTACACATGTTGTACTCACCTAACCAGGTGTCAGGCCAGACCACAGGCTGTAAATTCCTGAGGACAATCTGTCTGCTTATAAATAATGAAAGCTCACATGTTTTATTTGATACCTGTTCTGACCTCCTCGTAAACCAGTCTAGAGTCTCAAACTAATTTTTTTTCTTCAATGCAGTGTTATTTTTGGAAAATAAGCCAACGAGAAGGAAGGCATAGCTTTTTCTTGGCCAGGGGTACAAGCAGAGAATCAGTGCACTCTAAAAATAGTTCTGTCACAAGTTACTCATTCACACTTATTTACAACACCCCATGTTGGGGGGTAGTAAATGATCTCCCACAACCATTGCTGTGAACTGGAGCTCACTTATTGCATCAATAAGACTCTGCCAGACAAAGTCCTAAGGAAGAAAAATAGCAGACAAAGTGCTTCAGTTTAGCAATGTTTAAGTGATTTGCCTCTGGCAGCTGTGTGCTGAGGGACCCATATAGATGATGCTAGTTCAGTAAAGAAGCTGCTGAAATGTGTTACAGAGAAGGCCCACTGGAAAAAACCTGACCAAACTGACATATTTTTAAATCTGACTCTTGAGTAGGATTTGGTAAATCCAGTGTATTAGAGCTTGTGTGTGTGTGTTTGTTTTGCTGAAGAATTAATGCCTTTGCAAAAACATTTTTTGCCTGGATAAACTGACTGCACTGAAGCAAATGTAGGTGACTGGTTCTTATTATCTGTGCCTAACTACTAAATCCAGAAGGTCCTCCATTAATTTGGCTTCTCTTGCTTCCAGATGCAATGCACCAAAGGCATCCCACTGCATCCAAGCTGGGCTGAAAGTAACTGTCTGTCCATTCTGACTTTTTTTTTAGACGGTTTCTTATACACAGTTCCTATTTCCCACCAATGCTCTGGGAACTCGGAGAAACACAATAGATTCCACCTCCTCTTTCTCCCAATTTCGCAATGCAAGCCATCGTAGCCTTTCTTTGGGAAGAGCTAACAGCACCCAGGGGAGCATTGATGCAGGTAACTTCTCAAGTAGCTCATTTTAATATCCTTGGATACCGTGATGGTAGGCAGTTATTGCAAAGGACTGATGTGTTTTAGTCCCCCCGTTAGCTTAAATTAAGTAAAATACAGTCTTGTGTTGTGGGTGAAACACAGTTCATTCTGTATTTGCTTAGAAAGCTTGCTTGTGGAGGGTGGAAGGTTAAATAAAGAAGCACGCTGGTCATATCGACAGCCCTGATGGCACCCGGCGTGCCTCCTCCTGTCGTCAGCATTGTTTGTTCCTCCTGCATCAGGCTTACCCTTACCTTCCTTTGCTATGGAAAATTTACAGTGGCAACACAGTAGTCATAAGCTGAAGGTGTAAATTCCACGTGTGACCTTTATTAGGCTGGAAAGGGCTGTGTTTACAAAACCGGACACAAAACATAAGCCAAAGCCCTATCTGCTTAAGATATTTTGTCATGATAAATGGAACAAATCAAAACATTTGCTTGAACAGATGAAAACTCGTTGCCAGAAATAAAAGTCATTGCGGAGCTTTATATAATGCCGCAGTTCTCTAAGCTCTAAATTCACATTTACCAGGTAATTTGTAAGCTGTAGGTCTTCTATATCTTGGCAAATCACATTAGTATAGAAATGTGTAGAGTTGTCAAAACTTAAAGCAATTTTTCATCTCTTTAAAAAGTCTTGAATGGAGATAATATTGTGCATCATCTGTGAACTCGCTTGCCACTTCTGTTAAGTGCAGGGATTTCTTGATGTAACTAATTCCTTTCTTCTGTATCTAAACTGTTGTTTTATAGGTAGTGACCTGGGAGACTTTGTTGAATACGACCCAAATCTTTTAGATGATCCCCAGTGGCCATGTGGCAAACATAAGCGGGTTTTAATATTTCCTTCATATATGGTAAGTGATTCTGTGTAGGACACAGACATTCTGGTAACAGAATTCTGAAGGCTGAGGTTTCGTTTGGCCATATTTTAAGAAGACTGTTATTATTTTTAATCTACTAATAAGAGCTGTTCGGAGTGCTTTGTTCTAAATGACAGTTACTTCTCAAGACATGTTAAAACAAACTCGTGGAGGTATTACAAAAGCAAACACTTTTATTACCGCTGTATTTCATAAATGCTTTAGATGAAAGGCTTGTTCAAACAATGCACTCATTCTCTGGCATTCAGAGGAAAATTTATACTTCCTCAAATTGGCATCTATTACAAAATAGGAGGATGCCCACTGGGGTTTTTCTGAAGTTATGAAGCTACACTGTGTTTTGATGCTAATCATTCATTCCTCTGAACAGCTTTGTTTCCCAGGTATTTATTTCACCATGGGATAGTCCTTCCTTTGATTGCAGCAATTGCGAGCAGAGTCTGTATATTTCTCACTGTATCCAAACCCTTAATGATACAGACACATAACTGTTCCATGGTCTGTGCTCTGACTGAATGTTTTCTGTGGTGACAGACTTTTATAGCCTTTTTTTTTTTTTATTCCAAGTCTGTAGTCTGTTTTGGCAGGACTCTTGCGAGATGCAGTGCAGTCATACGCGTGTGAGCATGTATCTGTCTGGATTATACATCCAGAGTCATGGTGGCAGTAGGGAAAAGATTCTTCTTTTTTTCCGCCCAAAGTAGTGACCTACTACTCTTACCTATATACAGATATGATGGGATTTGAAACATTGAGGTCTAGAGTGTTGTCCATGTTCTTGTTTAATGTGGAACAGAAGACAGTATTTAAGAAACTGCTAGTGTCTGTAAAGATACAGCCTTTGTATGTTCGCATCTGCCCCCCACCCCGGGGGTAATTTGGCTCTTGGATGCGCCTTCTTCAAAATAAGCTCTAAATGTTTCATGCAGATTGAAGATTATCTCCTTGCTAGCAGGAATGTTCTGTCTGTTTCACACAGAGGCTTAATTGAGTTCTAAGGCTGTGTTTATGCTAGATTTTCAACTGGGAAGTCCAGAATGTCCTCTGCTTACTTGCTGCCAGTTTTCCTTTAAGGATTGGAGAGTTACTTTTTGGCTGCCAACCCACAAAGTGACAACCTTTTATAGCAGCTACATCTGTGTGGGAAAATATTTGTCAGGTTTTGATATGGTTACTGTCATGGACAGGGAACTGTCTTCCCTCAAGGAGAAAGACATTGTTACCCAACATCCAAAGGATGTTCTAGCAGTTCTAGCAGTCATGGCTGTGTTCCTGACCTTCCTCAGGCTGTGAGTATGTGCCAGGCAGTACAAGTCCCCTAGGATCACCTGAGATCTTTGATCCCTTTCTAACTTGATGTTGTCATGGACATAGTTAAATGAGTCAAAATGGGGCAGCCAGGGTGGCATCCTGCAAGGGAGTTCTTCATCCAGGAGTGGGTGTTCAGTGCCATTCTTCTCCATATGCTGGTTGACCACAGCATTTTGAAGTCTTATATTTGTACTTTTGTTGTAAAAAAAAAGGAGTTGCCTGGGGATTTGACAGGGGTATGACTAGATGCCCTAAAGGTGAAAAATGAACTTCAAGGACAGCTGTTAAAATCAATGTCGTTGTTTATCTATAATATATTTGCATTGACAGGGATCTCCCTGCTTTTTAATTTTCTCTAGGGGTTAATTACTGCTGTGTCTGGAATAATGTCTTATTTCACAGTTGAGGGGATTTTTTCCTGAATTTGCCTTCCAGACATCACCTCTTCAGCACTGCGTGAGGGTCTGAGGGACTCCCACCTCCCTTTCTGAAGGCAGGCACTATTCTAAGAAAGGGGTGAAGAACATTAAGTGCTCTGTTTCTTTTGTTGAGGGGAATCACAGGCAGGTGCCAAGGGCTCTCTCAGCTGGGGTTTTGCCTGCCCGCAGCCGAAGCAGCATAGCTGTGACGCCATGCAGGAGCTGTACGGCTTTGCAAGAAACCGAGGGGCAGGTGGTTGTTCTTCAGTGCTCAGCTGAAAGATTTCACGAGGTGCTGGTGCTTCCTTCAGCCGAGAGAAGGGAAAAAGGGTAGTGCTGGAGCGTCCTGGGAGCTTGTGGGTTAAATAGGATTTTGCAGTTTGGGCAAGGGCTTGTGCATAGAGCTGGTGAATCTAAGGCCATATTGGCTATGCAGGACACTTTACTCACATCTGTTTTAGACTTTCCTGACTATTGGCATTCCCTCTCCCTGCAGTTCACATCAGCGTGAGCGGGAGCATAATAGGCTTATGATTTCAAGTCATTTTCTTCCCCCCTAAATACAAAAATCAGCGCACACTGCAATTAAAGCAAATTGCAGTCTGGGGCCAGCGAGAGACCTGTGGTCTTTTCCTGAGCGTGCACAGCCACTGCAGCAGTGCCAGACCTCTGCCAAGTGACCGCAGAGTCCGGGAGCAGCCGCTGGTCCTGGGCGGAATGTGGCTGTAATTGCTGCCTCTCGCAAGTGCCGGAGCAGCTGAGAGCGGCTCTGATGTCAGCGCCCAGCATTTTGTTGTGCGCGGAGAGCTGCAGCTTGTAATTAAAGTTTCGTTACTTGGCCAGGATTTAGCATTAATGCTCGACAGCTGCAAGCTCGTAGATATTCCCCTCACCCCTCCTTATGGATGTCAGAGCAATTAATGGGGGGAAGGTGTGGAAGGGGAGTGGATGCTGGGCTGCGGCACTGCCTGCGGGATAGAGCTGCATGCGCTGATATTACTCCCATGAGCCTGGCTCGTGCTTTGCAGGCCCGGATTTCTCCGCGGGGAAAGCTCTGTTGAGGTCTGTGTGAATGCTGCATTAGTAAACACTGCAGGCTTTATCCTGAGGCATAGACAGACAAAATGTGTGGTCCGGCTTGGAGTTTACTCAGAAATACATGCAGCTAGCACTCTGTGTGCTCAATTTTTGTGGAGCCTGAGTTTATCATCACTGACACTGACTGTATAGTCTTTTAATTCTACTGAGCTGAATTAGCCCTGACTCTTGGAGAGAAGTGTTAGCTACAAGTCCTCAGCTGTTTTCAAGGAGGAGCTGAACTTCCTCCTTGAAGATAGCTGTGGAGAAGGAGAAGTGCTTTTGGTTTGGTCTTTTTTTTTTTTTTTCCTGCAGTGAAGTCCCAGCCTTAAAAGAGCATACACTTCCCTGTTCCATTTCTAAAAGTAATACACACAAATTGCCTGTCAGGGGACAAATTTGAAAGTATTTTTCAATACTTTCCCAACACAAACTCTATGGCTTCTATTAATTGTATTAGTTGTATTTAAACTCTGGTCTGCCCTGGAGAAATTATTTCATTTTGTGTTGTTTTTGTAGGAGAGTCTGCAATCTCTGCTGCAATATAAACAGTAAGAGATAGAAAAACTTCATGCTGGGGGGTGGGGGGAAAGGGAAACATCATGTCATGTTTAACAGATGTCTTCCTGGCTGATACTGCTAAAACAGGAATTCGTGCAGATTCTTAAATCTCTCTAGAACAGGAACTTTATCTACCAGACTGAGCATTAATTTCTTTCCTCGAATCTCATGTTGACTAACATACATGCAGACTCATCAATGCCCCCCTGGTCTCTCTGCATTCTTTCCAGCAGGAACTCCTTCTGTGCTGAACTAGAAAACTCATTCACAACAGGCCTGAGGCTGATCCCACAGTCCTGCTTTTGTTGGTAACACAGAAACACAGGACCGTGTTAGCTGGTCACTGTGTGCTGCCAAAACTTGCAGCAAAAGAAGAAAAGCCCAGATCAGCAGCACATTGACTTTGAGTGACCCTTCTGTAGTTGCATCCCTGAAATATCCATCCATCTGTGCTCAAGGGATACACGTGGAATTAGGTTTGGGTACTGAACTACAGTGTCACTGTGTTGGTTTTATTACATAAAAATAACTTGACATCTCTGCACCACGACTAAAAAGAGCGTGTCACAAAAGTCTGCAGAGCTGTCACAGTGCCTGTCTGCCCGCCTGCACTTGCCAGGTACCACGTTAGCGGCGAGCACAGCCGGGCTGCGTTATTTAATATTAGTCCTCCAGTGTGATTTTAAAATTAGAACTGCTTGCTGCCGCGGCCCTCTGGTCTAACAAAAGCCCTGCATGATGATATAATGCATTTGGTCTCTCGTTCCCCTGTTCTGTCTTTCATGAGGAGCAGCAAGGTCAGGAAAACTCCACTACAGCCAGTGTCCTTCAGTGCTGTCACCCTATTCTTCGAGCCACTTCCGTAGCTGTATATTAAGTATCTCCAGACTGCTTTTTTATCAGCTACTGACCTTGTACCCAAAAGTCTCAGGGAGCAGAGGATTGCAGTGGTAGATAATCATATTTAAATCCTGTGCTCTATGCATTTGATGCTATGTTTGGCTGAGACTCCAATAAACAATTTTTTTGTAACAGTGACACACTGTATTAATTGAGAATAATTCCAGTGTTAACAATATAAAATAAACTGGTGTCCTTCCATGTACTTAATTTCAAAGAGGCAGTTTTGAGACTATTTGCCTTGTGAAATTCAAAATCTTTCAGTTTGAGGTCCTTGAATGTTAATAACTTTATAACAAAAGAAACATCTTATTTTAGTTTATTTTTTCCTTTTTTAGAATTTTAATTATAATTCAGAATCACTCCCATTTTCCATCACAGTTTAAAGTCTCTTCTCTATCAGGAATTCCCATATATGTCAATCATAAGCCATAAGTATATGAATTAGGTTACTGGCAGTTGATAGGTACATAGCTGGTCACCTACGGGATGCATTAAAGTAGTCAGAGAATGCAGAGTCATTTACTTCTTTTCACTTCTTGTGTGGCTGAGAACTTACCAGTGACCTACCGAAAGTCTGTTTCAGGTATCAGTCTTCCGTGTGCTCTCTGTGAAGTAGATTTATCAGGGGTACACAGTAACAACAGCTGAAGAGAGCCTATCATATATTTTTCATTTTATTCACCTATTTTATTCTGATTTTATCCTTCTTAAGCTAAGAGATAGAGGCATCCAAGGCTGGATCATCTTTTACTGGTGGCATGCCAAAGTAGGATTTATTTTCAACAATATTTCATCCTGCCAGTCTTTCCAACCATTTCAGGCATCCTCTCTCCTCCTATATTTATGAAACTATATATACAGCTTTCCTATGAGAAAGCAGCTGCTTGAAAACGCTTGTGAATAACACACGAGCTGAGCTCCAAGTTCAAAACTGCCAGCCATGCAAAAAGTGTGCAGAGTAGAGACTTGGGCTGAAGCGTTTATCACGCTGTCCAGGCATCTGTCAGCTACCATATATCAGGGCTTTCATTTGTCTTGTGCCTTCCATCACCAAACTAAAATATACATACACAGATTTGTATACAGAGAACGTAACAGAGCCCACGAAGGAGTATTGCTGAATGCTGAACTGAAATGTGTTCCCTGCAAATAAGCTGTGAGAAACAAGACAGACGGTTCTGGATGACAGAAGTTAAAAACATTGGAGATCAGAGTATGAGAGAGACAGTTTAGTGGTTCCCAGTGCCTTGTTCATGTGTCTGACAGCTCTGGGAGTACCGAGTGCCTGCCTGGTAGGGAATAATATTATGTATAAGAAAGCATGTTTGGAGACAGAGAAAAGCTGTGCTCCTTTTAGGGAAATATTTGCAAACCCTTCATAAAATTTGGACCATCAGTATTGATCAGAGCCGTGACACAGGCGGTACCAGAATTGTCCTGGACAAACAAACAGGCTCTTCACATGGCAGCTTCATTTGTGACACGCAGGCAACTCAAGTGCAGTGACACGGCCTAAAACAGAAGAGAAGTGTAAACGCTGAGCAGGGAGCAGACAGAGAAGGATGGCGTTGTGTCCGAGCCCTCCCCTGTCAGGTCCCAGCTGGTTCTTGTGGGTCACTGGACCACCCCAGAGCTTTCCTCCACTCCCTTACTCATGGGCAGGGGTAGCAGTGAGGGTTGCTGCTCAGTGCCAAGCTGTTTGCAGGGTGCATGAGGTGCCCTGGGCAGGAGCGGGGTTGGGGACCAAGATTTCTTTGTAGCCTCGTGAGTGCTGTGCCCCAGCAGGAGGGGTACTCAGGTGCCTGTTCATTTGAACGGGAAACTGATTGGATCACTCAACAGATGCTAATTCAGCATTGATTTTAAATTACCTCTCAACAGATACTCTTCAGGGTTTTTTTTCTGCCTGTCTTTCTGGTGGGCAGGGTCCTGCATGCACAGGATGCATTTCTGTAGGCACCAGCTGGGCAAGCAGCATCCCAGTGCTCAAAGTCCAGCTTCTGCAGCAGCTACGAAGGAAAAAAAAAAAATCAAGGAACAAAAAAAGAACTTGCACAAATCCTTTTCTTGAGAATAAGGGCAGTTAGCTGAGCTCTCCAGCATGGCACTGACAAGATGAGACAGCTGCCTTAGAGCCAGTGTGTTCAAACATGCTGCCGTTATCCTGTTACATGAATCAAAACCAGCACACACCAGCTTTCATCTGGATTTCATTATTGTGATTTATATCGTAGAGACTGTTGTCTCGCAGGAAACGGCAGTATTCAGAGTTGGAGAGGGGGAGATTCTTATCAACAGGACGAAGTTGACAAATCTCCTTGTTTAAAAATAACCATACCTCTTTACTGTTCTCAGTTTTAAGCTGTCTGCTTAGTCTCAAGCCTCTGAGCACTTTGCTTTAAATGAAATTTTTAAAAAGAGCTTTTCTCCTTCCAAAGAGAATTTAGCTGAATTCTGGCAAACCTCCCACAGGCTGGAGGAGTCCCAGGTAAAACAAGTCGATGCCTGCAGAGCAGCCATGGGGAAAGGTGCATCCCAGGGGGCTGCTGCTGCTGTGTGGCAGAGCCCAGGGCTCGCTCCCCCTCTGCACAGTGGCCCCCAGAGCTGGGGTCACCCTGATACTCACTTGTTAGAGGTAAAAACAGCTGAAACTCGCTGTCTGGCACAACTTCTGTGCAGCCCTTCAGCTGAGCCTGGAGGATGGACAGGCCCTCCCTCCGCTGCTCTTCCCTTTCTCTTGGGAAGTGGTTTCTGTTGTGCACACAAGCAAGGGAAGAAGATAACCTAGAGAGAGCTAAAGGCAAGTTAATTAAGATAAAACTAGGAGCTCTGTGGTAATGAAGAACAAACAATGGGCACTTAGGTTTGTAGTGAAGCATGAAATAAGATGTCAAGTAGCTTTGCACAGTAACACTGAGCTCGGTATTTCTAGGATTGCCCAAGACAACCAAAAATTACTGGTAGTAACTAAAATCGCCTTTACATTTAGTAGGATGTATGTGCTTAGTGTCTCTTGACTCTGTAAGCAAGAGCAGCATGGACCCGTGTTTCTGTACCCTGAGCAGCAGACAGCAGTGGTCTCATTTAGATGTGGCTTGTTTTAGTGTCCTCTTGTACCAGTACCGAGAGGAAGCCTCTTAACACATACAACTCCCGGCACATCTGTGTGTCAGCAGCACCCAGCCTGCTGATGATCCTTTGGCAACAATACCAAGGAGTAGGCAGGCAGGCTGCAACATTACAGAGAAAGAAAGGAAAGGAGTAGTTGTTAAGACCTTAATTCTTCTGCTTTAGAGGGCTGAGCTCTGCCAGGTGAGACGAAGCACGTGAGAAGGTGTCTGCGGTGAAGAGCCAGGGCTGCACAGTGCATGCATACATCCTTCCAACCTCAGCAGGGTTAAAACCAGGCAGGCCCACACATTCCACTGAAGGCTTTCCCACCGATCCCGGGTAGGGCAAGGCTTCTCCTCCCCGTCTTTCCCTCTCTTGCTTTTCTTCAGGTGTGGCAGCACATTGCCTGCTTCAGCATCAAGGCAGCTTATGAATTTTTAACCTCAGGGGCACTGCACTGTCTGCCTGAACCTGCAGTCAGACTCATCCATACACGTGCAGGGCAGCAGGTGTGGCTGAAGAGTGTTGATGTGGCAGAATGGCCATGTTTTAAAACATGTGTGACCATAACAACACCCTGTGGCAAAAGCTTGGTTTTTCCTCAAATACTGCTGGGCACTATTCAGGGGAAACACATGCTCTACTCTGTTTTTAATTCCTGTAATTCCTAATAATTCAGTACCGTATCTCCTAAATAAAGTGCAGGAAAATTTAGGTGTGTTTTATTCTCCTTCATGCTTATTTTGGAAACAGAGAACAACATGACTGGATAAAAGGAATTGTCTGCTTTCTCTCTAGAGCCACTGCACTTTGTATTCCCTGAGCCCTTCCATATATTATTTTAATGATTGACAAAAAGCCTGAAAACACATGCAGTCAGTCTTTTTGGCTGATTTCGATTCCCATGAGGATATATTACAGCAAAGCTCCACCTTCTATAAAGGCATAACATGCAGCAAGGGTTTTACGTGCCTCTTTCCACCTCTTGTTGTTCGGTGTTAACAGCCCTTTGCCATAATACAGATTAATCAAAACCAGAAATTAGAAGGGAAGTATTATTTTATGAGCAGGAGATTGCACTGCACTATACACTGCTGCTCTCTTACACACTTGAAGCTGGCAGGGAGCTGGATGCCTGGGGACCAGGCTGTCCCCAGGTGCCCAAGCTGGGGCTCTTCTCCACCTCTGTCCAATGGGCAGAACTGCCAAAGCGTGGAAGAGAATTGACACATTCCCAAAATAAAGGTTGGTTTGTTGTTGAGCTGATAGATTTTGGCCAGGTGAATGGTGACAGAGGATTTGGGCAAAGTGCTACCTGAACAAAGACTGAGGGAACGAGAGAAGTGCTGGGCACCCACAGACGCAGATGCTGTGTTGGCCAGGAGAACCCTCTGCAACTTGGGGAGATTCCTTAGGCTGTAACAAAAAGGAACAGGAAGCTCAAAGGAAATAGACTGTATACTTTGAATGTTGTCCTGACTCTTTTGTCCACTTACTGCCTAACTTATGACAGCATTACTGCCTTCCACTCTATTGAGTGACCTGCCATATAAGTTAATTACTTATTTTATCATAAATGTATGCTACAGCAGTCAAGAGTTTGTACCAGTGGTTTCCTTGAAGAATCAGTTTGAGAGAAACTCAAAATGTGTCTCAGAACGACATGGAGATATGCAACAAAATCTGGTCATCAAATCAGTTTTTGTGATGAATTTTTTTTGTTTTACAAGACTTCTCAGGTAGGTTTTATCCAGCCACATTTATCTTAAACTCACTCTTAGCAATACTTGGAGGATGTTAATGAGGTATGTATTGTTCAGGGCTTGTGCTGAACAGGTCAGTTGTTTTGTCAGTCACAAATAAATAGATGCCTTCTTTCAAACTTAATTTTCCTGTCTGCTGAAAGCATTGGGACTGGCTGGCACTTGTTTGGTATTCTTGTTTCTGGGAATCGAGTGATCTTCTTTGTTACAAGCTGAAAGAGTACTTCTCTCCTGACGTGTTACAGACCACGGTCATCGACTACGTGAAGCCATCAGATCTCAAGAAGGACATGAATGAGACCTTTAAGGAGAAGTTCCCTCACATCAAGCTAACCCTCAGTAAAATAAGAAGGTACGTTGCAAAGCTCGATAAAGCTGCAACGTGATGCAGCTGTCTTATATTTTAGTGCAATTCCTGCTGTACATGAGGGGAAGCAGAGCCCTGATTGATCTTCCAGAAGCAGTGACCAGCAGAGGTGCAGAGTAAGTCAGATGATTGCTTTGATTACTGGGATGAGTAAACAGGATAGAGGAATGTACAAACACACACTGGTCAGGTGTCAAACACAGCATCTAACAGGATGAGGGTGAGAGCTGGGCATGCACTATATTAAAATACCCAGAAAAATAACACAACAGAGTCTCTACGCTCATGGCAATTAGCTTAAAAACAGACTGAGAAAAGAGAAGTGCTGACTTTTGTGCCTTGGCCAGAAGCAAAAAGAGTAGTTGGCTTCACAGCAAAGTTGTAATATTCCATCTCTGTTTCCAGTGTAGCAGGCTAGACATATTGCTCCACTGAAGTAATGATAATTTCATTTGACCCTAGTGGCCAGAGGACACTGAGCCACACTGCTCTGTAACCAGAGTGCTGCAGTACATGGACAGAACTGTCAGTTTGGATTTGACCAACCATAACCAGCAGCAAAAGCTGCATACAGAGCACCAGTAATCAAAACGTTGTTACTAAACAAATGGTATGCAGCATAGGACCTCTGATGAAATATTGTTGCTGAAAATGTCAGAGCTTTTTTGGTTGCTTTTATAGTTTGACACAACTGTCTGTTGGGGGCAGTGAGGAGGAAGGGTGATGTAAATATGTGCCGTGAAATGTGCCCCCAAAGCAGCACAAAGATAGCTGCCCAGTAAATTATGTTTTCCTTTCCATTTGATTAAGGAGGAATTTCTGAAAGCATGGCTCTTGGGGTGAAATGAGAAACGCTTTAAAACTCATCTCACAGCATACTTGTCTGGTCTCTTTACTCAGCTTGAAGAGAGAAATGCGCAAGCTTGCTCAAGAAGAATGTGGTTTTGAAGAGCCCACAGTGGCCATGGCCTTTGTCTACTTTGAGAAGCTCGCTCTCAAGGGGAAGCTGAACAAGCAGAATAGAAAGCTTTGTGCTGGAGCTTGTGTTCTTTTAGCAGCCAAAATTGGCAGTGACCTCAGAAAACATGAAGTCAAGCATCTTATAGATGTACGTATCCATAGTTTCTGGTGTTCCATCTACGTGAAGTGCCAGTGTGTGCTGTGGAAGCCTGTTTGTCAGTGGACATGCTCTGCTTTAGGCTTCCAGATGTACAGCCAGCTAAATATCTTTTTTTGTTACACATTTTTGTGGAAGTAGTAGTGATCAATGTCACTGCAGAGGTACGGGAAGCTTGTTTGATGGGATAGAAGGCCCTGGTGTCAGATACAGTGAGGTTTGAGATGTATCTGACCATCATTCTGTCAATACAAGGCAAAAGGTGAACCCTCAGGAAATTAATTTTGCTTTTAATTATGTTTTCAAGAGAGTCAGTAAGGATTCTCTTTTGAGAATTAAATGCAGATACTAATTTCAGATGGAGTCCAATAGACATTTGGATTTCTTTTACCAAGTTCAGCTTTTGGGCAAGAAAACCTGAGGAGGACACCTCACTCCAGGTGTTTTTTGTAGAGTAGGGGGTTTGGTCTTCCACCCGCTCCATATGAAAGGGGTAACGTGGGGGAGTGTTATGCCATAATCCTCTGCAAGCACCGAGGTACCAATCTGATTTAATGCTACAGAAGGTAGGCCTGTATTTGGGTATGTGGCTACAACCAGCTCACTCAATGGAAGAGACATGGGATCATGGACGGGGGGCAGGACTGGACTCATGCCCTCCTCCCACAGTCACAGAGCTGGGTTGACAGTCAGTTTGTTAGAAAGCCCTCTGAATAACCACAAAAAAAAACAGCCAGGTGGGAACTGGAATATCTGGCCACTCTTGCTGTCTTGAAACAGAGGTCCATCCATAAGACACATTCAACTTTGTAGAAGACCCAGTGGGCAGAGAAGTAGCAAGCCGGGGAGATCCTAAGAAAAGGATGAGGGGGGAAATATCCCTGAGCAACTGGTTGGCAAGAACTTGTAGCGTCCAAATCCAGTGAAAACAGCAGAGCATATGGGAGGTTTAGTACATTACAGCACAAAACCAACTATAAAACCCATCTCATCCCCCATGAGGATAGCAGTTTCTATTACTCACTGTTCTTGTGGTTACTGCAGATGACACCTTCTGCCTCTGAGGTATTAAGATCAAATTGTGGCAAAAATAATTACCCCAATAGGGTGTTGTAGCGCAGTCTAATGCTGAGAGGAAAATTAGTGATTTCAAGCAGTGCAGGAAATTTATGGACAATTACAAGATGCATGTCTTCCATTACTCAAGTGATTCTGATGTTTGCATGAAGCCAGGAATTTCCTGTTGCTGCAGTGGTAATCACTGTGATCGTTAGGAGATGTATCTGCTGGCAGTGGAACGAGTGAAATGACGAACGTGTCAGAAATAGCATGGCTGACTGAGCTTTATGAGTTCACCTTCACAGCAAGGATCCAGTACATCCAGTTCACACAGCTCTGATTTTCTAAACCTGGAGCTGTGCAAGTCAATCAGGACAGAAGTTTAATGGCAGCAGCATGCGTGTTTTGAATAATGTCATTTGTGGGAAAGCACTAGAAAGGCAAAACCCTCATTCCATCTTCTTAATTTTTTTTCTTTTCCCCCTCGGCTGCCGTTGCAGAAACTGGAAGAGAAGTTCCGGCTGAACAGGCGAGAGCTGATCGCCTTCGAGTTCCCGGTGCTGGTGGCCTTGGAGTTTGCGCTCCACCTTCCCGAGCACGAAGTGATGCCGCACTACAGACGCCTGGTGCAGAACTCCTAGCGCTGGCTGCCCTGCGGGGAAGGGGCTCCCGACTGTTCCCGCCTGGCTCTCCCGAGCCACAGTTACTACTGGAAATGCAAAATCAGACTCCTAACACTTCGCTCTCTCTCTTCCCCCCCCCCACAAAACAGTTTTTCTGGCTACATACGGGAAACACTGCATCGACTCTCAGCTTTGACGAATTTATGTATCATTATTTTCTCAAAGCAGGTGAAGACTGAGCTGTTGGTAAATAGTTCATGTGCTGAAACTGGGTGGCAACTGACCCTACCTGTAGGGACTACAGCTATGAAAGTAGGCAAAAAGTAGAAGGGCAGCCTCCATGACCACCCCTCTCTCCATCACACAAACCCTGGAAGCCCACTGAGTGCATTCTCGTAGCGCTTTTTCTACAGACCTGCTGCAAATTCCAAGGGGACTTCTTAAAGTGAAAAAGCTTTTAAAGAAGATATCTTCACTGTGTCAAAAAGAATGTGCCAATCTATTTTTGTATCAGCAATTGAAAGTGCACTTTTTCCTGTGGGGTATTTGTGTGTGTATCTGTGTGTGTGTGCGCGTGTGCGACACCGAACTGATCTCAGTCCAGGTGGTTGGCTTAGCTGTTTCCAAGTGTATCAGTTACTGGTGGTGAAGATCAAGGTGACCTTACACGTTTGCTTCTTGAAAAACCTAACTACTGGAAAAGTGGTAAATGGGATCATTTTTGGACACTTGGGTTTTTTTATTCTCTGATCTTTCCAACATTGTACCTTTGAAAGGATTACACTACTACTACTGCGAGAGAAGGATCAGCAACTGACCTTAAGTTTTCAGTCATGTTTGTGGTAAAGATGAAAGCATTAGTATAAGATTTCCATGTCATGTTTTTTAAAAATATCTTGTGTTAAGCCACATGCATATTTTTAACCTTCGCACTTTTCCCACTGTGGAGATGGTTAGACTTGCACTCTGTAGTGTTGTATTTCTGTGCTCTATGTTAGAGTGCGTAATAAGCACATTTATTGTGCTCTATCTTAAAACAGTGTTTTATTAAAAAAAAAAGAGTAGGGCTCAGCAGTATAACGGGTGTCTTAAGGCTCCAACAGCAGGGGCATCAGCCATTATAGTTTTGGGGTTTTAATTAGGATTGACTGTGCAAAACCTAAAATCTGTGCCCATTGAGATTCAGTTCCTTTAGACATTGCAGTACTGGAGTTTTACAGTAAAACTTCTTGCAGCTTCCCTGGTTCTGACTGGACACCCAGAAAGCTTAAAGGCTTCATCCAAGCTCCTGATGCTATGTCCACACTAAGCTAATGCCATGCTGATGGACGTTGTTCAATTGCTGTTATCGTGTGGGATTCCACTCCTGTCCAATCTTCTCTTGTGCTGGTTCACTTAACAAGCCTTGCCCTCAATATGCCCCACATGGATCCGCTAAAGTCAAGTTATTACATTTGTGGTAATTATAAAATAAATAATAGTCTCAGCTGTGAGATTTCAGCTGAAGCCTTACCTCTCTAAGTTTGGGAGTGCTTGCTCAGAGTATGGAAAGGGCTTGTGAGCAGAACGTAGAGAAGTGGGACATATCAGAGGATGCAAACACACTAATGCTTACTTTCTTTCGTTCTTACTTTAATCAGTTCTATTATTTCCTTCAGTTAGGCCAGGAAACATCCAGTTTCTTTACCAGCTTTGACTCCTTTAAATTCTAGTATGAAAAAAGCCTGCATACGATTGCTCTACAGGATCTGGAAAGGTTACATGTCAGGACAAATGGGAATTTGTTTGATGCTATTGCTCTCCCCCCATTCTAAGGGGGAGGGTGACTATGCTAGCTTACAGTTACTATAAATACTTACCTGATTACTGATATAGATACATTCCAACAGGATTGGGGAGGAGGGGGTAAAGAGAAAAATGTGCACTTAAACCTTACCAGTGTAACGTCCCATGTTGCTGCAACCCACGTGTCACTCAGCCAGCTGCAAAGTGAGGGGAGGGGGACCCTTGACAGCAGTCGTACTCCCTCCTCCTCCTCCTCCTTCTCCTTCTCCTGGCCCACACAGCCAAGGAACAGTGGAGCCGAGAGCCTGGAGCACACCTGGAGCCTGCTGGTTTATTCAGACCAAAAGGTGGTGGGTGTAGTGTGGACCTACGATCCAAACCAGTCTGTGGGTCAGCTAGGAGGGCATCCACCCTTGGCCGTATCCCTTTCCACCCAAATTGTGTACATACGTTCAAGATTTGTTTCTGATTGCAGAGATCTGTTTCTAATAGCGACCACTCAAGGCTGAGCAGAAGCTTTACCTTTCCGTGTAGGCTTCTACCTTTTGCTTTTGAGTCTGATTTTTTTCTTATATTGCTTTATAGCATTGCAGGGAAAAAGCATATTATGATTGCAAGATGCAGACTAAAGAACGACAGTCGTACAGTAGTCTTTAGAGACGCTGTTGAATCATACTGTCACATCTTTTGTCTTCTGTGCTGCTACCCAACCCTGATCTACAGTTTACACAGATTTCTGGGATGAAATCTGATTGCTGGAGACTTTCTGCTTTTCATTGTTATCGCTGTTGTTTTAGGGGCGGAAAAGGGTTTCAGAGTGACATTCAGTTACAGTTTGAATGTGGAATAAACACTTAAGGTGGTGATGATGTTGCACTGTTCACTTAGGAACGTATATAAAGCCATATGTTGCTAGATCTCAGAGCACAAAGCTTGGTCAGTACAATTATGATTAGGACAATGGGCAGGATTTGCCCCCCTTTTCTGCCCAACCCTGGGAAAATTCAGGCTGAAGAGGTAGAGAAAATCTGTACCAAACAAAATACATGTTGATTGTTTTCCTTTGTCTTACATGGCAATGAGTGTTGATTTACAAATTATTTTAGGTTCAACTTTAAATAGTTTGGGAAAATAATCCATTCCATATTACTTGTTCTGTTTTGAAATTATATACCGTACACTCTACCATGCAGAGTTTATTCCTTTTCTAAAAAAAATAAAGTTTTAAAAAAATTGAAGAACACAGACTCTTTTCCACCAGTGACAGTACGTAAAATTATTCTGTCTCTCATCTGTATGTGAAAAGCATTTTGGTTTTGTCTCCCTCTGGGACACAGAGCTGCTTATTAATAACCAGTGGTGGGATTGCCAAAGGACCCTGGCCATCTCCTGGCATTCAGCTCCCTGTAGAGCCCTCACTTCAAACATCTTCCCTCCATTCAAGATTGTAACCTTCTTCCCAGACCAGTGTTTTGGGTTTGTTGGGATTTTAAGCCCTTCATTTTGGCAGCACCTGGAGCTGCCAGAAGCAGGTTCTCTGAGTCCCAACTGTCGATATGCCAAAGGATGAGGCACAGGCGGGCTCTTCAGCACTGTTCATATCTCCTGACCCCTTGTTCATGGGAGAATTCCAAATACGCTGCTTTGGTTTAGTCCAGGTGATGGTAAAACTTAAAACCAGCCCACGTGCCAGTGATAGTTCACAAGCAGCTGCTTCCTCTTTGGAGGTTGAAAATTGTGTTTTGGACATTCATGTATTGCACACCTAATTGCCCACCATGTGTTTGCATTCAAGTTATATTTTTTTACACCTATGACACTCCCTAAATTCAATAGCTAGCTAGGTGGTCTCACCAAACACACCCATTTACTTGCATTTTCATTCCAAGTTAATAAAGTTACGGGAAAGGTTTGCCTCCCTACCTTTACCCATCACTCCAGAGACTCACAACTTTAAAACATTTTTGTGACAATACAAACATTAGCATAATTTACACAGACTCCAGAACATACAAACATACAGAAAAATACATGGCAATCATTTTCCTAAACTACTTATTAACTGGCAGTGGCTTTTTTGGGATAGTTTGTAACATATCTAAATGACACAACTTCAGCTTATTGCTCCAGCCTCCGAAAATACAGAACTCACAGCATGAGACTTCTGTGAGGAGTGGTTTGCTAAGAGATGATTGCACCTTCCCACGATGCTAAAGGATTTTGGCACCGTGCCCCACAATAAACATGTAAAAAAAACACAAACAAGGTAAAAGTAGTTGAGCGAGGTGAGAGACTGAGCAATTGGAGTAACAATGCCAACATCACTAGCGGAGACTGAGATCTGCCCCAAGTTGCACCTCTGGGAAGGGAGGGGAGTGTGGGAAGCAGATTTGAACTTAATTTGTTCATCTCCCCTTGTAAACTCTGTACTGAAGAGGGAGAAAAAAAGAGGGAAAAAACCATCAGGTGCATCCTTTCACAGAATGTTGTATGCAAAGCAAAAAGGCCTTTGTGAAATCCTAAACTGTGCTGCTTCCCACTGACTCCATGTGAGCCTGTAACAGCCAGGGACCCCCACCTCAGCCCGGCACCTGATGGTCCAGATGAGCTCAGAGGAGAGCTCTTCAGTCACTGAAAAAAACCAACAAACCTACACCCTGCCCAGACTCCAGCAGCAAATACCAGGACCAACAGAGAGAGAGGAGAAGCAGTGCTTATTGTGTGGTACTGGGAAAGAACAGGAACTGTGATCCTGGAAAATGGCCTGCATACCTTCAAAGCAAGGCTGGGATGGACCAAGAAGTTGCTCCTGACTTGAGCAGCAAACACATCCCCTTAACAAGACTTAAATATTGGCTACTATCATAAGCTGCCCTTCCTACATTTTCATCTAGCCTGTCATACACCCCTTTCCATAATCTTGTTAAACATCATCTTAAGCCAGCTAGGACCCTTGCCTCTGTTAAACTTTTTAGACAGATGCTCCAGGACTTAATTCCTCAAACCTGAAGAAGTGTTCCAGTTTGCAGTCAAATTTCATTGGTGACCAATTTATAACTGTTTGAATTCATGTCAGTATCTCATCCATCTTGAAACTGAAATTTCTCCTAAGTGAACTCTGGGGTGTGGTGCTCCTTAGCAGCAATCCTTAACAAAGTTCTGGAATTTAGTTAAGCAAGACACTAAAAGGATAAAGTAGAGGCAAGAAAACCAATCCTCTCCCAGGGGCTTCCAGGTGTAGTGAAGTGTTGTCTTGGTTAACATCAGTGGGTATGACTACCGGGAAAGAAGCTGTGCAAGTCAGGTTTTCACAACCACTGATGTGACACCTAAACTTCCCTCATTTTCAGTGCACCAGCCAGCAGCCGTGAGACAGCCTTTATACCCTTCTATCCCTTCTTTCACCCAAAGGGCAAGTTTTTCTCTTCTCCATTGCTTCCCATTACCAACAGCTGGAGCCTTGAGAGTTGACCGGGAGAGCAAAAGGATGAAGAGGCAGACAGGTTTATTTACAAACCAGTGCTAAATCACCCGTGTTCAAAGACTGGTTTACCAGGAATGGATCACATTCACTGATTTAGGAGAGGAATATTGGGATTTTCTCTTAGGTCCTGGACTGAGCTTTAGATAAGCTTTTCTTTGGGCTGGAGCCTTCCAGCAAGGAAATGTTTGGAGACATCTAGACTAACTCAAGCCACCTGTTTTTCTCTCATTGCTGTACCACTTATGTTGCCCACAGGGCTGAACTTTGCTGGGTTTTTACAAAGGACAAAGGCAGTGTTTCGCAGCATAAAAATGACAGGCACAGCATCAGCTTTTAGTCTCACACCAGAAGACTAAAAGAACCCAGTTCTGGTCCCTAGATTTCTTCCCATCTGTGTATCAGGGACCCCTGGGAGTGCATAGGTCTCAGTTCTTTCTCCTTATCTCACACTTCTCCAATCATCACATACATCCAAATTAAAATAAAAAGGAGGTAAGATAGCAAACCTCAACATATTTATAGAGTGCTAAGAAAAGATCAAGCTCACCAAACAGTAAGCACAAGACTTTCATGCTGGTTTTCTCCCTTCTTGCAAGGAATGCTCGTGGTGGTCCCTGGCTGGGGAAGCAGCACACTCGTGACGGCCTCCCCCAGCCCTTCACAACTCAACATGCTCTTAACTAAACAGCCACTCTGGATGGGGAGGGAAGATAGCACGCCAGGAATAGATTCAGAAGAATTGCAGAGCTGAACAGTCTGACAGGCTGCGTGAGGGAAGGAGGAATGGTTTGCAAAATTATAAATACGCAGAAAACAACGGGAGGCTCTGGTATTTCTTGTTGGCAACCAAAGAAGCATGAATATTTGGGTGGGATTTTCATTAAAAAAGGTAAAAAAACTAATGAAGAAACAGTAGCTGTGAAGTTTTAAAAAGACACATAAGATGCTTTTATTTCTAAATTGCTCTCATCCCGCTCAGGCAAAAATGACTGAATTGCTACCATCTGAGTTGGATTAATGGTCTAGACCACGCTGTTTCCCCAGTCCCTCCCCACTTGCCAGCACATCCGTAACCAGAAGCCTGAACCCCAGACACCTTCTTTATGTTGTCCTGCATGTGTGAGTGAGAGCACAACCTGTGAAGCAATTAGCACCTGTCAATTAAACTGCCTCATGTAGTCCTTTTTAATTGGGAAGGATGCGGTTCTGTCCTCAGTGCAGGGCAAGAGCACATGGTGGGCCCGGTTCCCACCTGGGTACGTTGGCTGCCTCTTAGTTGCGTGCTGGGATAAGACCTGGCTGTGCACCCACCCACACCCATTCAGCTTCCCTTGAAAAGGAAACCCAAAGCACCAACAAGAAGGGCAGCAAGAGATCATCACCACAATTGTCCACGTGAACATCCCTAGAGGAAAAGGGAGACGAAAGGAGAACTGAAGCAGTGACTACCCACTCATCATTGTCGTCATTATTGTCAGCATCATCTTCACCTCCGTCTTCATCTCTTCTTAAGAAGTGGGCCTCTCTTCTCCCACCAGCTGTGAGAGGACTAAGAGGGTGCTGAATGAACAGCGTGATTGAAACGCAGCCTTCCTGCATTAGCAACCTTCCTTCTGCCTTCAAGGCCTAAGGTGAGCTCTTCAAAGAGGGCTTAGGGGCTTAGTCTGAGCTTTTTTTTCCCACGATGCAACCCAGGCACTGACTGCACTGGGGCTCCTTGTGGAACACAAGCGTTTCGGCAAAACATCAAAGCACAGACTTAGACATTTTAGGTGGACAAAGTCCAACACATTGCCAAACATCAGTACGTTGTGACGATGTCAGTCTCTTCTAGCTGTGAACATTTTTCCTAGTCAAAGCTAGATCAGCTCCAGCGTATAAGCAACCCCAAGGCATTTACATCATTTACATCATTTACATGCAGATCTTCCAAAAGCACAGCATGTTTTTGAAAGCTCAATATTTAATGTCTTTTTCCAGAGCAACATCTTCCCAGCTATCCTGAAACATCCTCCCATGAGCAGCAGGAGACTATGGCATCAACATCTGGGGTATTTCCATGGGCCAAGATGGCAATGCACACAAAACCAAAACCAGAACTGCAAGTGCTCATCTCCTACGATAGCCCAAAAGGTTCATTAATGTTTTCTGAATACAAGACTCTGCAAGCTGCCATTTGCCTACCAGGGTGACCTGTGTATCTGTACAGAATGGAGGTGAATAAAGACAACAATCCACATACAAGAAAAAAATGAAGAAAAAATTGCTTTCTTTTTTTTTTTTTTTTGTCTAGTACATGACCTTTCATTTCCTCAAACCTGAGAAATATCGTGCCACCACTCAGACCTCCACCACTCAGAGGAGCATAGGAGGCATTGCATTCAGATGTACTTTCTAAGGAACATTTCAGATCACAGTTTAAATTATGGATCGTGCAGATGATTTAAGAACTAGATCGCATTTCCTCTTTTATTCCTTGTTATGTGCTTTTCTCTTGACTGCTGCTGTTTAGGCATCTTATTTTCCTTTCCCCCCCCCTCTTTTTTTCACCTTTTATTATTTCAATAAGCACAAAGATAAACAGAAAGAAGCTGATGCAGTGCTGGGAGTTGGGTCTGGCTGACTCTTTCACATGGTGCATCCGGAGCTGCAGACTCCACCCTTTGTCTGATTTATTTTAAAAGCCTGCTGTGTCCATTAATGGAAAATTGGACCCTGTTCAGGCTCTGATGGTGTCCATGGACAGGAAAATGGAAAGTTTCGGATTAAAGCTGCAGGAGACCAGGAAGAAAAATATCTGGAGAATTTAATTGATGGTGGCAGCGCAATAATTGCAGACAAATATTAAATAAATGGCAGTCTGTGACCCAAAGCAGATCCCTGGGTCACAAGGAGGGGAGCATGAACGTCTGCAAGGCCACAGGGCTCAGAAATTAAAATATTCCTCACCAGCAGGAAGTTCAAACATTTCACAAAACTGAACACATAGGGTAGAACCACTATCACTGTGGTTACATTTGCTAACCATCCAAGTTATTTGCCTCCTAAAGATGTGAGACTTATCTGATGACACCCATCTGATTTGAGAAAGTGGTAGGAATCTTGGAGACATCATTCTGCAGTTTCATTAGAATAAACAGCTTAGAGAAGTCACCTTTACTGAAAACCTGATCAGACACCGGAGAAGCCCATCAAGGCACGTGGAAAACAATCTACACCTGGGTTGCTGCTGTCTATAGAGCAGAAGACAGTGAATCAGTGAAGAGACTTTTCAAATCCCAACCAAGCTTTGAGCCTAGCAATGGGATTCCTAGGGGGAAAAATAAACATGTTAAAAGCTGTAAAACCAAGCAGAATTGCAGATTTTAAACCCACTGATTGATATAATGACAATACTGTCCTCATATGATGTTTTTTTCTCTTTTTTTTGCAGTTAGCAGTGTAGCAATAAAGTAAAACCGTAATTATGGCTATTTATATAAGACTACTATAGAATACAGGAGAAGAGGAAACCAGTATGATGAAATGGAAACTTAATGCATTCTACAACCAACCTCCCCAGTCCCCCCCTCCCAAATTCCAAAACCTTAAAGAATGTTCTAGCTGAAATCTCATGCCATGGTCTTGCTTTATTGCTTGTTTTTAAACTGTTACATGGAAAATGATGATAGCATTCTATAGCAGGAACATATTTTTGGAGTGGTCAAAAATATTTCGGGCTACTTGGTACCTTCCTATTAAGGCAAGACAGCCAAATCTCCAGCCCATGAAAGAATTTGTCATGAAGTGAGCTCATGAAGTCTTTCAGAGAGACCAACATGAAAGACACCAGCTCTTTAAGAGCATGTTCCCTTCTCTCCTTTCCCTAAGAAACACAAACTCTTGCTAAACCTTTCCAGTCTTCACCTTTGGATGAAACGATTGCATGGACTGGGAGCTGGTCCAACATAATATTCCATTATTTTCCTCCTCCTAGATGAAGTCACAGCCCAAGACATTCCCATCAGCACAGCCATCTGTTTACAGGAGCTGTATCTAGCCTGAAGCCCATACAAAGTGAAGAGAGGAACATGACTGATACGGTAGATTTAATTTGCATCAGTTTAAAAGATGTGGCTTATTAGCTCACGGTGCAGAACACCTTTAGTGAGTTACCTTTAGTCTAGAAAACTCTCCCACAATCTGTTGAAGGCCCAGATGCTGGCAGCAAGAGATTACACAATCATCTCAGCTGTTTTCCACTGCATATACTCCTTTAAAACAGGCTTTCCATGGTTTCAAAGAGGGGTTTGAACCAGAATGGTGCCTTTGTGTCATGTTTTCAGAAACAAGAAGAGTAAAAAAACATGAGAGAGAATTTGAAGGGAAAGGGGAAGTTATTCTCTAGCTTTTACAGCAGTTTCTGTAGCAGGAGGTTACAGGGTTCCTCTGTCAAAATTTTCAGTGGCACTGCCTTTGCAATTCAGCATTTGCTCTGGTGAACTACACTGCTTCTCTCCAAACATTTCTGAATCACAGAGGGTTTGCTTTATGGGTTTGTTTGTTTGTTTGTTTTAACCCAAAAGAAAACAATATAGTTGAGTTTTTTCCATCTGAGAGAGTGCGGTAAGCAACTTACCCATACGGACAGCTATTCACAACAACAGCCGTTCAATTCTTTACTCAGCAATTTTAATATTCCCCTTTGAATACAGCTGAGTGACATGCAATTCTGTTGTGTAAGGCTCTCCTTCAAAGCAAGAGATTTATTTTCTTTGGTAACAGCTCATCAAGTCTTGAGTCTACAACCATCTGTGTTAATCTCTGCACAGTCTGTTCTTATTCATCATCAATAATAAGACCAAGGAGCACCCATGCTGAAGACAGTATGAACAGACAACTATAATAAAGAAATAAAAGCTGCCTTGTTGAAATTTTTAGCTTCTGTGTCTATCCTACATCCTAATTCTTTGACCATAGCTGGAGACATCAAATGAGGGAAAACAATTAACTTCACCCCGAAGGAACATAATGTTTGAAAGAAAGTTCAGCTATGTTTTCTGAGTGGCCATTATGGGAGTGATTTGCAGATCTCAGGCTTTGGCAGTGGGACAGCCAGCAGCAGAATGGCAAAGAGAAGAACCTGGAAGCTGTTTGCTTCTGCCTGCTGAAATTTATTTTGTCTCTTACACTACAGCTATGGGGACGTTCTCTACTAACTGCTGAAGCTTCCTGCACAAGCAGACCAGGTCGTTCAACTGCTGGCAGGCGAGATCCAGGGCAATGCCTGCAGAGTCACATAACAGTGTTACCTCCAGCTTGATCTCCACTGACACAGAAATGGCGTTGTCACTTCTGTCGTTCAGCTTAAATGAAGAAACTCACTGTAAGGGCTGATCATGCTGAGCATCCTTGGCAACATGCTGATAATCTTTTTCCTGGCACTGGACTGCCCACAGGGTTGCAGACTTACGGGCATGAAGGGTCTCAATTAAAATTGCTTCTGTCTGCTCAAACCTGAAGGAACTTAATTTGCTAACTTGTGAACTTGTGGTGGTAACTGGCACAGAGACCCCTTCCCTGAGAAGGCAAAGAACAGACCAGTTTCTAGGCAATCAGTAAGGGAGAAGTGACTCCTTAAGAGATGTTTTCCGTGACTTGTTTGAAGCCAAAGCTCATCCCTTGGTGTCCCAGAAGGTATGTGCCAGAGAAACAGCAAAAATCCCTTTTGGTTCCTGTCTCTAGCCAGGACTAGAGGGGATAATTAGCCAGACTTGCTCGGTCTCCACAGCGTTCAAAGGAAGGTCTGAGAAATATTTGCCTTGAGGTATTTCCCACCCCAGTCAATGAATACTTTCTGCTTTTGTGATGTGACTCTGAATTACAGCCACACAGTTCTTACAGTGGGCATCTGCAAATCCCCAAAACGTTGCTGCTTAACAACAACTTCATGCCTGAACCACAGTCCTCTTAGCAGAAACTCCAACCCTCTTGTTAGTCTAACTGGTGTCAGTGATACTCCTTCTGTGCTTATGCATGGCAAACAGCATTCCCGGCTCTCCACCTTTCCTTTCCATCTTTGTTGCCTAATGACCAGTTTCTCAATCTGAATAACCATTTCCTCCAAACAACGTCAATCCTTCTCCTTATCAGTTTCAAAGGGGTTGTGCTGGTTGTTTTATTCAGCCAGCTTGCTCCAGGGAGGTGCTGTTCTTACACGGTATCATGAGGCACCGGTTGCCCGCAACTCCAGCATAAACAAACTTGTTGGTGCACCAGCTTTCCCCATCGGCAGTGGTACAGAAATCAGAACTTTAAGTGTAAACAGGGATCAAACTCCTACAGGAAAATGGGCCTTGCCTTTGATTCCCAAGCTGTACTGGCCCTCAAGTACTCAAACCAACATGAATCTTAGTGTAGAGCAACCACTTCTTCACCAGCCTCACCTATAAACGTGAAAGTTTTCCTCCCTCTCAAAGTGATGTTTGTCAGGAGTCATGAAAGGTATAGGACTGCTGATGGCAAACAGGAAGCAGAAAAGCTTGAGCAGTCACAGGGTCTCTCACAGTCACGTCTGTGAGTGCAGTTATGGGATTTCACCCATTGCCTGGCAGGGGCACAGGGAGAGACTCACACTCATTTCACGATATTCTTCTATATACAGCCTTCTCTATACGGGCAGCAAGTTCACAGCTGAACACGTTCTGGGCTATATGTTTTCAAATCTAAATAACAGAGAAAAAGATAAAATATACTAATCATGCTCCCAGTGTGGCTTTCAAAAGGGTTTTCTATACCATCAAATCAAGAACTTAACATGCCGGCTGGCTACTCCCACCTACTCTGGAAGCCAAGACAATTATTAAAAGGCAGAAGAGTAGTGTGACTTCTTCCCATGACAGATACTAAAGAGGAGGTAGGCTCCCCATCTTGGTGATCAAGAAGAGAGCACAACTTTTTAACCAGCATTATTACAAAACACAGTCCATTTGCTAGAAGAAATCAAGGCTTACACAATGACACTTTAGTTTAAAAAAGGGTTAAGCTTCTCAAACCAGGCAAATAATATGGAAATAGTTACACAACCTTCATAGGCTCCTCTAATTCCTTTTTGGGACTAAACAGGCATGTATTTGTAATACACCCTAATTTAAAAAAAGCAAAACAACAAACCCACAAAGAAAAGCCCCAACCCCCACCCTCCCCAAACCTATGAATAAGAAACACATTTTCAGAAGCAAATCTCATCCTGTTTTATCTTCTTGTACAAAAGTATTTCAGCCTCAATTTTTTTCAGTCCTGCCCCCAATCTCCTTCCCCTCACCCACGCCTTCTTTTCAAACCAAATGAGCCTGTCCCTGTGTCTATCCTCTGGAACAGGATTAAAGTTTCACACTGAGCCTGTTGCCTGGTTCACAGTAGCAGATGATCTGTTTGAAAGCTGTTCATTCAGCTCTGGGCAAGGCAAATTTGTTATGGAGTTTTCTTCAACCCGCCATCTCCCTTAGCTTACAGGTAAAACAATGCTGGGGGAAACCTTTCCTCAGCACTCAGTGCACTAGTTTCCTCAGCTCCCAGCAACTAACTTCTCTACAATACTTAATAAAGCATCCTTTTCAAAGCATGTCCTATGTTGACATCACATTTCTTGAATTCTTCAGATCTTGTTTGAGGGTAGGAAACAAGAATGTAAANCTCAGACATAGGTATTACAAAGAGTAATGGTAAATCAGAATTCTATCCCTTACCAAATGTTTTAATAGGTCCAGTGTTTCTTCTAAAAATAATTGTAAAGGTTTTCTTATTGCTTTTTGCTAAGATCACTTGCTCTGCAGATTTTCAGCTTCAGTATTGAAAGACTGGCATAGATTCTCTGCCAACACAATGCAGTAATAAGCAACAACAGAATCATTTCAGTGTTAAGTATCAGGTTCATTTAATTCATTTAATAACATTTTCTGCTGGAAGCTATGTTACAGCAGCCAGATTGTTTCAAAATAGAATCCCTGTTGCCTGCATTTTTGTAATCCCCTTGTAGTCCATATCCAGCAGCTTTACTCTTTGAGTCTTCTTTTGATGGCACTTGGCTTTAAGTAGAGGCTCTTTATGATGAAGGCCAGCCACACGCATGAGTCATGCCACTGCAGTGGGTAATACAAGCCTTGTCCCAACTACTTTGTAAGGGAAAAAAAAGATGCTTGGAAAATAAGTGTAAGCAAGGTAGGATCAAAAAGGTGTGATGTGATTCAGGACCATCTCTGTCAGTGGTTTGAACAAAACCAGTAGATGTGAAAAGGGCATGATGGAACGGCCTCCAGCACCTGCTGCCTCTCAGAAAGACCAGCAGACTCCAATTTTTCTCTGTAGTCTCCTGTGTTGACAACCCAAGAACAGTAAATTCCTTAAATGATGGATACCGATAAATCTGGAGGGTTTTGTATCAGCTGAGCTACAGATCCACTGCTTTGCATTCAGGCATTAATTGATGTCGTTGCTTCTCTGCAACGTAAAGGAGCTCCTCCTTCCTCAGAGCTGTGTGTTCGGCACTTTGCATTTTTGACCGACTGGAAAAAAGGTCAGATAGATATAAATGGTCCACCCTTGCATATTCCTGCTCTAAATTACTTAACGTAACAGTTCACTAGTCTTGCAAGAGCCATTTTAAGCTTGAGCTTCTGAGGGTTCCTGCTTTGAAGATCACTTTAACGACCCTGAAGTGTGTTCTTTATTATGCAGCATCCCTCCTTCTGTGGCACAGCTGAATTGAAGACCAGGGTGCTGCTTTCTCAGGAAATCGCCAGGTTTGCTCTGTCCCCTCCCCTCCAGTCCCCAACCTCTGCAAGCAGCCAGTAGTGCCTGTCCTGCCCACATTCTTCCTCTGCTGCCATTGCCTGCTCGCCCAGGGCTGTGAGGACCAGGGAGCCCACCCAGCACCTCTCTGTGTCTCTGCTCCCTTGGGTGTCGCTGGTGGGAACACACGCCTTCCCGAGGGCAGTGGTGGGGAGGCAGGGTCTTCTTGGTGCCCTCTCACAGCTGACCTTTAGGTTTGTATGACCTGCTCTGCACTGGAAGCTGAGATGCCATCTCGGGGCTTTGCAACTGCTGCAGGTCACCATTTCCTGGCTGGCATCCCCACCCCAGCACACGTGTGTTGAGAAAGGCATCACTTGTTCCAACAGCCAGAAGTCCCCCAAGGGCTCTCTCCCCACCACCTTCTGCCCAACCACAGGGCTGACTGACCCTTTGACAGCTCGCTGTTAGCAGTGCCGTGAAGCAGCCCTTGGCTCACAGGACTCCTTCAGAGGCAGATGCCACACTGGAGCCTGGCTCTGCTGCTCCTTCTGCCACAGCCTGAGCAAGAAGACAACCCAAGCCTTTAGTACCTTGAGACAACTCCAAATGTGCGAAGATAGATTTTGAAGGCCACTGAGCTCTTTTTCCACCCTACTCTGAGTTTTCAACAAGACTGATGAGCCTCATGCTGGTCGGCAGGGGTCACCCTCACCTGAAGCAGGTGGGGTTGGTTTGAAGGGTACTTCTTCCCAGTTGTGTTTGACAGATGACCCCAACTTCACTAACTCTGTTTCTTTGATTTGCTTGTCTAGCAACCAGTTTAAACCTGCACTTTTTACTTTACCTCAAGCAGAATCTTAGACATGCAAGCACATTGCACTAAGGCACAAAAAAATGCAAGCAGAGGTTAAAGAGTTCAGTGTTGTTTAACATGCCTAAGTTAAATAAAAAGGCAGTTGCCTTACTGTGCAGGGGGATACTAATGCAGTATCTGCAGGGACTGAATTCCCCCAGAGCCCAGACAACATAAAAATGCCTGTTGCAGCCAAACAAGCTTCCTGCAGCCACCCCAAGATGCCCTCTGATCAAACTGCTACAGCAACCCTGGCTGCTGGTTTGGCCTCTACCTTTCCACCAGCAAGAAAGCAAATGGGTGTTCTGCTTTGGTACATTCCTATGAACAGCACAGGCAAGATAGAGGAAGAAAAAAAAACCAGACTGCAGCCTATCCTTGAAAGTTATGCAAGAAGAGAGGTACACGATGAGCTTTTCCCACAGCAAAGGTTCCAGCTACGATTGCAAAACCTCGGCAATCACGCAGGGACTCTTCCATGAGGTCTCCTAGGGTCACTATTCACTCCAAAGTCAGCAGAAAGGTGGCGTGGCAAGGATCTTACTGTATTGCCACAACTGGCTGGCAGAGAGAGTTGTCTGGGGAAAGCCAGAATGCTGCAGCCACCACTCCCAGCACTGTCTGAATTTACAGACTGGAATGCCATGAGGAGCCACGGCTGGCTGTGTCATGGCTCACTGGGTGTGAGTATGGGCCCAGCTTCCCATGTGGCTCATTCTGGTTTCAGGACTAGTGATCAGGTTTGAGCATTTATTTTTTCATGCTTGTCCCTCTCTCCCCCTTTCTTCCCAAACCTGAGTTTTCCACCTGGCAAAAAAATGGCTCACTCCAAATTCAAGGCAGAGTGGGACCCAACACACATGGACAACATGCTGGTGTAAGGAGACCTTTTGTGATAAATTGAGATAAGCTTAGATACAATATAGACCAGAGTACTTCTCTTTTAAACTACAGCATTTTTTTTCCTGAAAACCAACTAATCTTTATCTAAAACTCTCCAGTCATAGAAACTGGCTGCAAACATTTGTAAAATTTACCTTCTTTGCTAACCTATGGTGTTTTATTTGAAATTAAAATGTAGCCATATTTTCAGGCCGGTCTGGTGGAGTTTGTTAGATTGAAGCAGATATGCCTCAGGTAACTGTAGCCTTGTAGAAACCATGTGTGTTGTCTAGACTAGTCACCTAGTTTCTATCTACAGAGAGACATGTACTTCCTAACACAGCAATCTATTCAAGAAGGATCATCTCTGTGAGGACAACCCTCTTTCCACTGACTATGAAGGAAACTTGGTCAACTTAGATTAAGGGACTACATTTTCCATACCAAACATCATGTGAGACAAGTCCCTCTCCTCACTGAAGATTTATCAAGTTCCTTTTACCATGTAGACCTTTCCCACAATCTTATAAACTCATCATTGAATATTATTTTCACATAGATTGGAGGCTTTAATATATCAAGACTTACTTCTAACAGCCATTAAGCAACCAGAAGTGAAATTATTTTAAGAACTTTTGAGATTAATTTCCTTACACTCTTTGTGACATTCATTCAAGGTTCATGTTCTTTGTTTCCTCTTGCAATAATTTAAGAGACAAACCACTGCTGGGAACAGTACGTGTCCCTCCATCCCCTCCAGCTGACAAAAACTGGCAGAGTTCAAGAGAAATTTTGGAGAATGGGAGAGGAAAAAAATTCACAAAGTGCAATCACTACAGATATTGAGATTTATTGCTGATTTTCCCTTTCTGCAAAGCTGTCAAACTGCCACAATTCCAGAAGGGGATTATCTCCACAAGCCCCTTGGCCTCAGTCCCTGTGCCTGTTCAGACAACTTGACTAGAGACCTGTGTGTGGCAGCTTGCTGCTTACAGAACAGTTGGAGGCAAAATCCATCCTTCCAGATCCTGAATTTATGGCAGGATTTGGGCTCTGACATTGTTTGGTATGACCTGCTGTCTGCTTCAAACAAAAAAAAGACCACCAGGGGCATCCAGTGGGGAATGCTGCTTTTCCTGAGTTTAGTTCCCTGTGCAAGAAGCTGCTACTGAGTGGTTCTCACACAGAGCCATCAGCATGAGACAGTGCAGTTTTTTCTTTACCACATCAATCTGATATAGTTTGTCTTGTGCTTTGAGGCAAAGGCTCCTTACCATCTTTGCCAACTGTGCTGCTCCTTTACCAGCACTATTAATAGCATGGGTTTTTTTCTTAATTAAAAGAAACAATAGATCCCTTTCCTCATGTTTGGTTGCACTTCTTCATTCCTGCTGCCGCATTCTTTTCATGGTAGTGTCTCTAGGCTGCAAGTCAGCTCTTTTCCAGCTGGTGAAGTCTGGTTCCTCTTTATGTGCCTGTCCTTTCAGTGTAAACAAGCAATGCTTCTCCAACTCCACCGATCACAAGGCTGTAAACAAAGTATATCAGCAATTTAGCATCAGGCAAGTCCTTCTTCTTGATACAAAAAAGGTATTATTTTATCTAAACACATTTCAACCTAGAGACAGTAACCCAGGTGATTTTTTTCATTTGTCTTGCTAAGAAAATGCTGACACCCAAAATATCTTATTTAAATTATCTCATCAGAAACTACCTTTCCTGTGTTTTAGGGCTGGTGGTATTCAGTTAAAATGCACAGACAGGAATCTAAATAGAGAAGGTTGCCCCTAGTTACAAGAATAGCTGCACACCCCTACATTAGCAAGAATAGGAAAGGAAGGCAAGAGAGTTTGAACTTCATTAGCTTAATGATTTCCTCTTACAATTTCTGTTTGTGTTCAAGTTTTCCTGAAAATTTGCCACTTGTCAACATTAGGAGGAGACATAAAGCCTAGGTTTTGAGGACAAGGGAAATCTGGGAAAACCCTTTTGCCCTGGGGTGATCCCATTGGCATAGTGAGGCCAGTAGAAATTCCTGTGTTTGCCTCTCTTGGTGAGGAGCCTGCTGAAAGGAGCTGCCCCAGCCAAAAAGGCACACGGGCCCAAGGACTTCCTTCTTGTGCTGCTCACAGCACGGCGCTGGCACTAAGGCTGCTCCCCAAGACTCAGCCTAGGGGCAGGACTCCAAGTCAGGATGAATGGTTTTACAAAAACCTTCACTGAAATATGCTATCAACCCACTCAATGCATGCAATAGTTAATAATCCCCAAGTCTCCTCTGTTATCTCTCACAGCTGACAGGAATATGGTAAGATGCTGACTCTTCTCTCCATTTATAACAGTGCAAAGCTAAGTGTACTGACCTTTCATCTTAGCCCCATGGCTTAATTAGCTTATGAAACAGAAAAGCTCCTTACTGAACTTTATAAACAAAACAAACTTCTGTTAAGTTCATTTCTAAGAGTACTATTTTTTTTCTTGGAAAAAAATGCATGTAAAGCTGAAGGCTCTTTGGTCTAATAGCATTACATTCGCTTAAATCTTAGCTTTGGTGAGCTGTTTTAAAAACCACATAATTGCCCTTGTTCCCGAGAGGAAAAAAATATTGTATAACAACAACACAACATCTTACAATTACACAGTAAACAGCTCTGGAAAGTAGGTGCTACAGACAGTCTGGGATAGTCCACTGGCCAGACAGAACGGCTTTGGTGTGGAATTACCAACAAGGAGCAAAAGGCTGCAAGCTTTTCAAAAATTTAAACCACTGAGTCTGGTCACCTGCAATTGGTAACAACCTCTGAGTGCTTTTTTTTCTGGAGAGGGTTAACACCCATGCTTATTTCAGCTCCAGTTATAAACACACCCTATGCATTAACTCCTTTGGAAGCTAAGGTTGGATAATATATTCTTTATCCTAAAGAAAAAAAAACAACACACTACATACAGAAGACCTAAAATTTAAAGAGCCTTAGAATTTTTTTTCCTGTTTCTACAGATGTGTTGTTTTTTAATTTTTTAACAGAGACTTTAAAAAATTAACCTATTTCTGACATACCGTTCTAAAAATTAGACCGGCAATTATGTATAAAAGATAGTAAACTGCCCAGCCTTGTTCTGTAAAAAGATGCCTGCACCTAAACTGTTCTTTAATACCAGATGTCTTACATCAGAGAAGAAGAATCCATTTCTGAAAGATTTGAAATCTTGGGTATCCACATGCCCATGCAGTCCAAGTTACTAGGCAAATGGAAACCATTGTTATATCTTCAAGATGAAGCAGAGCACAAACCATGGCTAAATGCCAACCCTTGATTTTACCTTCAATTTACCATCTGGCAAATCCTCCAGCTTCTGTTTATAAGGGGGTGACAGCTAACTGCATTTGCCCATCTTTCAAAAATTAACATATGATATTGTCCATGACCACACTGGAACAACACTAAAATCCTCAGTGATTAATGTTCTCATGAGTGCTTTGCAGCTGCTATCATCCAACAAACTATTTTCAGAGCTTTGCTGATAAGCCAGGGCACTGCCAATGCACAAGCACTAACAGAATTAAATTCAAAAAAATAAATTAAAGAAATTGTTTTCTTTTTGAATTACGACTAACAGTGGCCCATGGGCTAAAGCAAATTTTCTTTTAAACATACATATGTGTTCATCATTTATAGAAGTTTCAGTCCATATAGGGCAGGTGGCATGTGTGCAACTATATGGGTCCGTGTGCTCACATTAACAAAGGTACACATTAATTTTTAGTGCACATGTCAGTGAATACAGAGGTATAATCAAAGCCTAACTCTAGCACACACAACAGACCTGCACAAACACATGTAAAACATGGTGAAGAGCAGCAAGTAATGGCATAGATTAGAATGTTGTAGGTGCATCAATATTAGTTAAGTCTCTGACATGCACAGGCTGCATGTATTCCTAGAGCTAAAAAAAATACACAGCTTACTTTAGCATTTGAGATTACCTGTGCCTAAAATACAGATAGGGATGCATATTCACACGTAAGTCAATGGGGCCAGTCTGAACTGGAGATTCTCCTTTCTGTAAGGCTCTTATCACACCTGAAGAAAGGATATGCTAATTCCATTCAGTGAAGAGATGAATCTTTAGGATGGCAATCAAACTGAATGAATCATGAATCAAGAGGGAAAAAGGAAGCTTAAAGCTTTTCAAAAGTAAGTAGATTTTTTATTTCCATTAACAAATCTGTCCTCAGAGACACATGCCTAACCCCATACTGAGATGTTATTCACATGGCAGAAACATTTAGGAGCATCACCCATGCTCTGTGATTCCTTTTCATTGGGTGCTATACAAACATAGGTCAAAACCACTGCCTCTGACCAAAGGAGTTTGCACTCCCATCCTTTATATTGCTACCTAAAAAATTCAGATTAGGTGATTTGTAATGTGTGGCCACACATTACACAATCCAGATACAGCTTTGGAAAAAGTTTATTATCATTATTTTTCTACTGTTTTAATTTTATGCATTCACAGCGCACAGTGTGTTAGGGAAACTTGAATGCACCCTTTTGGTTAAAAAAATGCTGTCAGCAAACCTTAAGTCCTGTGTTTTACTTCCAGTTCTGCCACTAAATTGCAGCACGACTTTGAATGGGTCATTTATTTGCCTATTGGATCCATTTTCCTCAGTGTAAAATGTGCTGAGTGAATTGTGGTGAGGCTTAACATCCAAAATGTCCATGTTCTCCTACAGAGGCAGAAGAAACACTCTTCTATTACTGTACTGCATCCATCATTGCACACCTGGTTCTCCTTACATGCAAAATAATACTGACAGCAATAGAACTTGACATTTAAAAGTATTTCCACATGAAGCACTGTGTGAAAATTCATCTTTACTGTTAAGCAAAAAGCTCATGTAGGCACTTACCAAGAAATTGTTAGTACATTGGCAGTCATGACAAAGAAGAACGGTGATAAGCTAGCAGTGATAACCTGTTAAATTGAAAAGAAGGAAAAAACACTTGGTGAATTTGTGATATCACGAATGAAAACTTAAATACCTTTACTGAAATTTAATTCCCATGCATGCAGCCATATTTTTTTATTTTAGCTGGAGAAGATGGTATGGTAGTCACACATCACAATTCGATTTTGACTCCGACAGAACCAAGGACACGGCAGAGGCAGGGCAGGGAACCAGAGCAGGGGATCCCTTATCACATATCCTAGCTGGCCTGGCCTAGAAGCCTGCTGGCTTTTTCTTGCCCACAGCAGACTGGGGAGAGCAGTTGGATCCCAGGTTTGGAAAGCCTTGTATTTCTGAGGAGAACAAGAGCTTGAAATGTGTTTATAGATGTAGAAAAACCACACAAAAATTAACAGGGCATAGGGTAAAGAAAAACAACACAACTTCAGTAGGTTTATATTACAAATCTCTCATTACCCCCAGGTGTCCTGGGCAGAGAAGCTAGAGACAAATGACTTTATACTTTCCGAGTACTGGTCCCAGAAACAGCTAGATCCTGACATACAATGGTTTGTAACAGATCCCTGCCTCAGCAGCTATGGAGCTACCACATCTGCAGCCTGCGTGCAGTTTTGGATGTTTTGTTGCCAGATGGATAATGTAAAATGGAAAGAGTTCAAAGAACAGTGACAGAGTCATTAGATGGGGGGATTGATTTTCAGTCAACAGTTAGGATAAGCAATGCCTGTGGGAAAGGAAGACTTGGTAGTGGTTTACAAATACTTGGGAAACACAAGCACTGAGGAATGAAAGGAACTATTTAGGTTAATACAAAATTGCCCAAGGAAAAAGATGAAATTAAAAACCAAAACATTTAAACAATTATCAGCTAAGATTTCCTAATCATTGTTTGCCTAGTTGACTCCCAGGGGAGACAGCAGAAACTTCATTCTGTAATCTATTACTTGTTAAAGCATTACTACATGTGCAGTAGGGAAGCAAATGCCATTTCAGAGTAGATTCTGTGCACCAGAGCTTGGACTAAGAGTGTGTTAGTCAATACCTGCTACATTTGTTACGGCCACATTTTAAAAGGTAGGCTTTGAATCTGCCTGGAGTGTAATCAGTGCAGGATCACAAGCAGCAGTGGCAGGTGAAGAAGAGAAGGTTGTGTGTCCTCCCTCCAGCCTCACTCTGAGTTAGGTCAAGAGGGGACAACAATCTAAATGGAGCAGTGAGACCATACAGTGGCACAGGAGTAAAGGTGTTCAGTGGGGACTACAGAAGGAGTACCTCCTCTGGCCTCTTTAGGGATGTTTTCTACGTCAGGGAGATTCAGGCGTGCAGGTGGCTTTTTTTCTTCCTAGACATTGCCATAACTCACACCCTGACTGTTCTCCATGTGCCTATAGCCCAGGCACCTGACAGAGGAAAAGAGGCAGGAGAAGGACTTGATCCAGGCAGGATAACACATGACTGCAGACCCACTCCATTCCTGGACAGCAACCAAATTGCTGGTACCAATACAACCACAGACACACTGATACAAACTTCATCTGACTTCAGTGTTTTCACACAGCCACAGCAGTGTACAACACAGGCAATGCTGTATAGCTCTAAGCTGACACAAGAAGTGAGCTCCCACTCCTAGGGAAAATCAAGGATACGTATCACCTCTACTCCTATGGTCTTGTATCTATACATGTCTGCAAGCATACAATTAAACATATATACCCAAAAGAGACTGACAGAGGACAAGGACAAGTCACAAATGGAGAGTTATGCTTCAAAATTCAAGATCGTATTGCAACCGTGCATGTTCAGTGGCCTGTCCCATAGTCATTTGCAGCCAGAGAGAGCTGACACCTACTCCAAATAGTGGAAGTTAACCATTCAGGAGCTGAATCTTTCATGCACTTTACCTCAAAACCAGCTGTGAGGCTGAATATCCATTAGTTCAAAAGCAGTGCTCTAAAATACGTTTGCATTTTGTTCTAGTGGGCCGGATTCTCCCTTTACAAACCGTGCAGCAGGTCAGATGCACTGACCTACAGGGAACTATTTCTCATTTACGCTGGTGTGAATGCTTGTGGAATTAACTGTACTGAGCTTACTTTAGGTTAATGCTAACTTATTACATAAAAATATACAATTCCAGTTACTGACCATGTAAACAGAAACTAACGAAGGATGGCAGCTATGTTATGCGCAGAGCGTTCTTTTCTTTAAGCTCTTCTCCTCAAAGAAACTGAAGTGCTGTATCTGAGAAGTGGCATAAGTTAAAGTTGTGTCACCCACTCCCTTGTAGAGAGTCCTGTTTATTAGAAACTTGAGAAGAAGCCAAGAGCAGAGAAACAGGCATTTAAGAACCCTCCGAAAACAGGCCCTATCAGAAACAATACACCATTCTACTGTGATCATCCCAAACCTCTGCAAAAATGCAGGCTGTAGCCTTTTGGACTATTATAGCTGAACACTGTTGTATTTTTGAGAAATTATGTAAGAGTCACTCAGTGCCAAAGACAAACAAAATGTGGGTTGGAAGAGCGCATGAAGTAAGTGTGTGTAAGGAAAGAAAAAACAAATCACAAACAAACCAAAAGGAAAACACATTGCTAAAATGTCTACCTTTGATTGTTTGTCTAAAAGAAGAATATGTTTAAAAATGAAAAACAAGTTTCCAAAGAAGCTAACCATGTAATTTGTTCCAGGGGAAGAATCTAAATTCTAGGGACATTGTAGAGAAAGTAATTTTCTTTTAAGTACATTTCAGTATTATCTGAAGTGTTTTAAGTGCACATTTAGTTTGGAAAAAAACCCCACCTACACTGATGTTCTGAATGGCCATTAAAAAAAAAACCAACAAAACAAAATCGCAACAAGCTAAGTGCAGTAATCTCTCTTTCTTCACTTTAAAGGTCACAGTTGTCCTCCTAGGTATTCAGATGCCTTAGTAAAACGAATGAGATTTCAAGACAAAAGAAAGCAAGTTAAAGGGCAAACTAAAGTTAATGATTTCCAAATATATTTTGATGATGAATCTTTAAAACTAAGAGGTGGAAAGGAAAATTTTAATTAGCTATAATATGCCTACTTTGAACAAAGCTCCCCGAGATTTTGACAGACAGTCACTAATTCTATCAAATGATACAGGCTGGATGGTTGAACAGCAACTATTTTAGAAACAGGAATAGCTCTATGGACTCTGCCTGCTTTTAAAGGAACTGTGACCAGTCAGTATTACGAAAGTTACTTTATAAACATTTAAACCCTGAAATTTTCTTACAAAATTCTGACACAGCTTTCCATGATTAGGACAAAAATTCAAGCGTAGCATAATTTAACAAAACATTTCCGTGTGAGCTGAAATTTTTCCTGAGAAATCATTTCAAACCCTTCTTTGCATGAAAAAAACAAAAAACAAAACAAAACAAAACAACCTCCCCTTCAAGACTGTTACTTAAAATAAATCACTCTAAGTTTAATCTGTCATTCCATTGTACTGTGAAAACAAGACCCATTTTAAAGGAACACTTCATTAACACCTATTTGCTATTTCTGTAGTTCCAGTCACTGAGTTATTCACAAGTAATTTTAAAAGTAATCAAAAATCTTGGCATTTCAAACTGTGCTTCTTACCTCAACCAACACCAGTTCTAGTTATTTACAATGTGTATCAGCATTGAAGGAAATAAGTGTATCCTTGTATATGGATACTTAACTGGGATGAGGTCTGAGGAGAGTGGACTCATCTCCTCCACGTAAGAGATTGGGCCTGAGTAGTCAGATAACAAAACACGTAAGTACTCTGGTATTCTTCACATAAATACTCTAGTACAAGGGCTGGACAGGAACCAGGAGGAAAAACAGAGAGCAACTCAGCCAGTTAGAGGTTTCAAACTTATTGGTCATAGGAGATTCCCAAATTCAGGTCCCCACATAAAAGGGTGAAAACTTCAGTCGTCCCCTTTATTCTGGGAACCAGAGACAGGCTCAGATGCCATAAAACATTCCACACACTGCTTACATTTCCATTTACATTTAACAAGCTCCTCTCAAGGACGACACAGCACCCAACTTCAGGATCCAAAGAGATTTGTTCAATTCCAGATCTCCAGTTTGCCCATTATCAGGCTGAATTACTGGCAACTAGAAAAACAATGGCATCCTTGAAGTGCTGGGTAACGGACTAAGATCCATAAAGCAGAAATATCCCAATGTGTGGAAGAACTTGCTGCACAGTAGGGACAAATTCAGCACATAAAATCACCTTTGCACAGGAAAAAAGGAGGCATAGGAAAAAATGTGCTCTGATGCATCCGCTTTTTCTGAATCTGCTTTAGTGATTCCTGAGTGAAGGGAGGCACAATTACCACTAGTTTTAAAGAGTTCCCAAGGAACTTTGGTAGACAGAACACTGCACAACTCATGACATGAATGATTTCCTCCTTTCTCCCTATCACATTATGGTCAGATAAGAAAAAATTTCCGAAGAGAAAGTAAAATTTGTCTCATAGATGTTGCTTTAAGAAAATAGGGAGAAAAATTGAATTTATTTTAGAATAAGAGGCTAATTTAGTTTACAGATAACAAAATGAAAAATAAAGACAGGAGAATTTCTTGCTGTAGACCTTAAGAACAGGCAAGATAACTATTGAGCCAGCTTCCCTAACAGATGCTTTTCTTGAACATATAACATCAGAAAACTCTGATAAGTCTGACATGAGGCTTGAAGACAGGAGATGGCATCCTAAGGGTTCCTGGTCCTTGACAAAGCAGGACTTTGATCCTGGGAGATAGAGGAATGTGGAACTCTGCATTCTTTGCTGCCTTGCCTTCTCCACTGAACAGCTATGGTTATACCATAGCCTCTGGAGTGTCCAATCTCGATCGGGTCAAACCAGACAGCACTGGCCAGATAAATGTGTCATTCTTGACCAAGTTATCATGGTTCCCTTTCATCCCTGACTTTACAATCACTTCAGAGAAAGATTTTCAAGCTGCAGAAGCTGGCTGTAGATTTTGAATATTTAGCATTTCTGAGTTGTTCAGGAACACGTTGTTTATATAGCCAAGAACACAGATGAGGACATTTTCAAAATTTAGATTCTGATTTAATCTTCCTATCTGGAATGGAAAGATATGATGGGGATTTAGTCCTGACATGACCATGATTTGTTAATATTACAACTCTACTTGTACATTCCATATAAAACTATGTTTCCTCTGAAACTTACAAACTGCTAAGAAGTTAAATGTCGTAGTTCTCACTATGAACACAGAATACTTTACAAAAGTTTTCTTTAGTTTGTATACACAGAGCCAATCCTTATAACTTCACTTCCCCAAACTGCCAAAACCTCTGTCCTTACAAAAATGCATATTTTTTCCAAAGAGACTGTTTTGAAACAGCTCATCAAGTTCACTCACTGTTCAAAAAAAAATCATTCTGTTACCATCAGGTCATCTTCTCAAAACATCAGGAAAAAGATTCTGACGTACGTAACCTTTGTGTTCATTCTACTGTCAGAATTAAAGCAATATCAAGCTTTTTATAGACATAATATTTGTTTTGTCCCTCTTCTGTGTGGTTTAACCAGCTGCTAAGATAATCATCAAAAATCGCCAGGGAAATGGATCACTCTTAGTGCCACTGAAAACAGCTTCATCAAGATAATCCAGTACTACCAAAAAGACGAAAATTACAGCAGGCAACTATCAGTAACAACACATACTTTTTTTCTTGAGGGAGAGCCACTGAAATAAATTTCCAGATTTCAGAGTTACATCTCTTTTGTAGATACATTTAATTCAGAGTAAGCATATGTAACATGTGCACACAAAATGTTATGCCAGGTATGGAAATACGGAAAAACAAAACCAAAATCGTCAGAATAGAAAAAAGGAACAACTAATATTTTAATGCCACCTTTTGTATTGATTAATTCACATGAATTTTCTAAGCTATTAATACAATTTCTCTTTGTTTACATACATTTTCCATCTCAGGTGGTCTATGAACAATTTCTATCTAGCTCTCCTCTGCTTTCCTTCATCCAAATTTAAGGCAATGTAACATTGCCGCATGGGTAAATCCTCTGCACCTTAGCAAGAATACTTTCATTCACAGACATCCAGCAGCTACAGAACCAGATGAACAGATGAAGGCATTGACTGGGACAGCCAAATACATGGAAGAACACTGAGGGACTGGGATCTCCCCTGTCCAAACCCTGACTGAAGTGGTCCAGCATGTACTGACAAGTCTTTTTGAAATAACCCAGACTTGAGAGGAGATCTTAATGGAGCAGGTGCTGACTGTGAGGTTTCAAACAGCAAAAAGTCAGCAATGAGCAAGGAGAGGCACCAATGACCACCTGTAAGCTTCCTGATTGTGCAAGGCTGGTACTGTCACTGGAAATCTGCCATTAGTTGGCAGCAAAAATCCCTGCTAAAGATGACAAACATGGTACATATCCTGCCTCACAAGAAAGAGAGGATAGGACTAGAACTAATGTCAAGTCTGACTGGATTGCTGTCAATTAGGACAGGGAAAAAACAAATACAAACAAACAGTGTAGAAAAAAAACAAAACTATTTTTTCCCCCTGGTCATCACACAAAATAAAGCACCGTTAACAGCTGCAGATACTGTGCACAGGAGATGTCCTCCATTGTGAGCAGAATTAATGTATAGCTCTGAATAAATCCTGCATGCCGAACCAGACAAAATCAAAGTAGCATTTGCTGTTTAATTTTAGGTCAGCTTTAGGGATGATCTACCACAGAATTAAAAACTTCCCTGGAAGATTTCAATTATATTGACTACTGCAATGACTAAACTTTCTGTGCAATCATTAGAAGCTCAAAAGCTCTTCAAAAATTGTTTTTACAATACCAAGGTCAGTCTCTAGTTCAAAAAGATACAGCAAATTCAGGAAAAATTCCTCTGACCAACTCTCCTTTAAAGTCTCCTCCCCCTAGATATCCATTTAGTTGTATTAATCAATACAGTGAAACAAACTGTGAGAGTTTTTGACTTTGTTCTGAGGGTCTGTTGTCACCAGTCAAAATATGCTGCTCAACCTAAGGGCTTCAGGTGATAATGCAGCCCCTGAAGGAGCACTACTAATAAATCCACTGACAAGGCAGGATCTCAATCAGCCGCACAACTTTTTGCAAGGAAAGGTAATGAAGCTTTAACTTTGAACCACTAAAATAATGGCTCTTCCCAAAGGAAACAGCAATGCCATGATCCTGCCTGAAAAGCTGAGCAGCCCAAACAAGAGAAAGAAAAAACTCAAAGTGAAACAGATTGGAGGAAAGGGAACGCAAAACAGGCTTTACTCTCAATTCTGCCCATTAGTTTAACACTAACTTGAGCACATCTGCTGTGTTACCCTCAGCCTGACCAAAGTGCAGACGTGCCCTGAGGGATTTCATCCCGTCAGACTTAACTGGAGACTGTCAGTCTATGAAATTAGCAGACAACGCAATGAGTGTGTGCATTACAGCATACTTAGGTGCACGTTGCTCATAGGAGGACTCTGCTCAGCTCTTCTGAAGGAAGAAAACCCTTTAACCCTTCTGAAATACAAGCTGTTCCTTAAAGGATAACCCAGTGATGCTGGCACCATGGCAACAGTGGCACCATGGCAACGGTGACAGAGCCAGTAACTTCATGATCCACACAGCTTTGATCCAGCCACACAGAAGTTTTTTCAGCTGCTGTAAATTTCTTTGAGAACCTTTATTTCATATTTGCCTAAATGCCTGCACTCATCTCCATCTTCTCTAAAGCATCTTTTTTCTCAAAGGAGGTTTTGGTCACTCTCTTCTGCCCTTTCTTTATATTTTATATTTTTTCTTTTTTTTTTTTTTTAGCATTGTAAAAGCAATGATGGCCAATTCCAGGGGTTAAGAACACAATTAACTCCATGTATTGTGACTCAAAAGCAGCCAGGGTTTCAACATGCCTTAGCAGTCAAATGCCTAATGATAACGATAAAACTTAGTTCTACTGTAAATGACTCTATCTGGTTTTCATAGCAATTAGCTTCTGACAAAGCTTAAAATCACCTACATGTTACATTTAAAATATAGAACATGCTAAAAACAGAGGGAGAGGGTAGATCAAACAACAAACACAATCAGCAACTTGCCCTCTAAAATGTTTTCACAACAAAAGCAAATGCTTGTGTCTAGAAAAATCATCAGATATTTTTGGGTGGTTTTTCTTTCTTACATTACAAATACCTAAACCAATAATCCCTGTACTGCAGAGGAGTATTTCTATATATTAGCTTTTCAACTGCTCTAAGAATGTAGATTTTTTAATTAGCCCTAGTATGTATGCCCTTAGAGGGAAGACAATCCCCTGCATTTCTATGGCTAGGTACCAATATACAGTTCCAGTATTTAAAGAATTAGGTATCCATCCAGTACTTTCTATCAAATTTATGAAGATTATTTCAGTGCTGTTTTCTGTAAGTTCTTTTTGTTTCTAGGATTTGATGACCAGTACAACCATGATGATGATCATGCAAGTGCAAGGTTGGACCAACAGGTGGTTGCATCCTTAAAGTCATCGAGCATCCTGTCTTACCAGATTAATACACAAGTAATGTACAATCCATTCAGATTAATATGCTACAGTAACTAGCTTTTAACTCTGAGCATCATGTGAATATCAGAGGAACTGCTGAACGGCTGTCTAATTTCATCATTTTTGAATTCCATATAAGACAAAAGTGGCCAAGCTATTGTGCTTGCACTGTATGCATCTCATTAGCATTTTGGCTGCAGGAGAAAATGAACCATTAGGGGGATACTGAAGCTGTGGTCACTAGGTCATTCTGGAACCCAGCTGCATGCCCAGCCCCATCCCATGGTTCAGAAAGGGCTCAGAAAAACCTATGTTCTCGCCTTTGAATCGCTTCTAGAGGATCCTCTGCCTTCACCTCTTCGAGGTATGTGGCATCTGTCTCACAGCTCTCAGCCACACCAAGATTTTGAGTTTAGCTCATGGATAGCCATTTTGATTCTTGGCCTTAATTTCCTTGTCTCTCTCTTTTCTTAGCTTTACAAGAGCCACCACAAAGATATGACAATTATTTTATGTTGCAGAAACACCTTACAATGCTAAAGTACAGTAAGGAAAGAAGGATATATGGGTTACAGAGTGCAATTAATAGAATCTGTGTGAGAAAATTTTCCTCTTATGAGAAACAGGATATCATGGTCATATTTACAATGATCAAAGAGGAACAAGGCAAGACAAGCCTCTTCCTTTTCAGAAAGGCCTACATCTGTCAATGTGTAAACATGTATGTATATACACATTCACATATAAACATGTACTATATATATGCACCATAGAAATACATCAACCTTCATCACTGCTGAGCTAGGACTGAACTATTACAAGTACATGATAACTTATTTTGCTTTCCTCAACAAAAGTGAGACATTTAAAGCAAATCAAAACTCTTTGCTCCTTGGAAAATACCACATTAGGTTGAAAATTACGGTAGGGATTTCTTTCTGAACATCAAGTAGCCGCTTCACACTAGCTTCACTCTAACATAAAGATCAGACTTTCTGACCAAAGCCAAAAGAAGAAGTATTTACCCTCTACTATTGGAGATAACGGCCAAAACATCCATTTCTCCTTCCTGTGACTGAGACAGCTGGAGAAGGGCCACCAATCTTCAGCCTATAAAGTGTAGAGTGGTTATAGTACAGAACACAACTTTAAGAGTACCTCTGCTTATACTTAAATATTTCTCTTAAATGTTCCCATCCGTAATCCAGATACTGTTATTACTCTCAGAGTTGCAGTTCAGTGCTAAGGACACAAAGGGAACAGCCTGCACAATTCTTGTATGCTGTCCCTAAGCGTGCTTTGCTGATACGGAAACACGATCAATCATGATTCAAACAGGTGTGTGCACATGCACCAGACTAACAGCACCTGTTCAGGTCAGTTCTGCAAATGAGAGGCACAATCCATGCAGCTGAAGCTTTGTCAAATAAGGACAACAAAAGTAATTTAACAAGGGTCACAAGAAGGCTTCTTTATACCAAATAAATTAGATTTTCTTTGAATTTGCTGAGAAGCATTTTGCCCATTCTTGCTATTTTACAAAACTTAAGACCCAACACCTCCTGTTTCCTGTAAATGCTTCATGCATTGTAATGCTTAACTGTACTTTTCCTGTATCTTTTCAGTCTGTCAAGGAGTCTCTTTTGCTTATATGCTGCCTCATTACTGCAAAGGCCTTAAATGGCTCCTGACATTTAGCCTCTCCCCTGAAACCTCTAAGTTCAGAAGCTGACAGGGCAATGTGATTCATCATTTTGTTCTTATTTCATGAATTATTAAATATTTGTGTAATGGAATAAGCATTTCAACAGCAACAACAACAACTGTAAAATGTTCTACCTACTAGGATCACAGACACAAACTGGATTGGACTAAGGTAAGGTTTAATCAAGCATTGGATGATGGCAGAGAATTTGGGAGAATTTATGATTCTCCCCTGATGCAGCAAGTCTGGCATCAATGTGCACATCAGAGAAAAGGAGGTATTTGCATTTTGGCCTTAGTTGATACAAAACTTACATCTCATGGCATGCAGTTTATTAATCTTTCCCCTTCTGTCCTAGAAAACTTTCCATATAATGTCTACTGCTGCTGAAATTGTTCAGTCCCTGGGACCTTTTAAGCAGATCCGAGCCTGTTAAAAATATACACCTCTCTTTACTTTTACTCAGTCTCAGTATAATCTTCTGTTTGAGACATTGAATTTTACTGGTCAGTGATATGGTACACTGTGTAAAATAATTACCTTTTCTATCTGATTTGAAAAGTATTGATTTTCAGTTTGGGGCAGCAGTCAGCTGTACTAACCCTCTTCTGCTGTAAAATACCACAATGAAATACACTTCTTCTTATGTTAAGCTCAGCAAGAGCTAGCCTTATGGCATTCCAAGTTATTCCTCATCTCATGAGATCGTGAAGATAACCCAGATAAAATGATTGTTCTTTCTGTTGTCACACATAGGTGGTCAATTTAGCAGCCAAACTGACAGCTTGCTACATATAGCTGGTACAAAAGCAGCTGCCTCCTTGGGAAGGAATGAGGTCAGCATCTGCCTGTGCCTAACTTCCTCCCAGGTGCTAGATGCCCATGGGTGGGCATCAACCAGGAATTGTTACTATAACCGCCTTGCAGGAGAGGATGCACGTCCAAACTCCTCACAGGTGGACCATGACCTCCACAGCTGCAGTTCAGTGGTGACTCAGCTGGCATTCAGGAGAAAAGAAAAAGCTGGCCCCAGCAGACGGAGTGCTTTTTAATAATAGGCTGTGATAACTCTTCATCATTTAGCTACTTCATGTGCACCATTTTATAATTTTTACTGAAGTCCAAATTAACCAGGCCAATTAATTCAATCCCCGTCAGTCTGATCTCTTTGAAAGTGCAAGAGATCATAGTTCAAGGACCCACAACTTCTGAAAGGTAATTTCAACAATGAGGTGACTAAGGCAAAAAAATGGGGCCAAATGCAGATGTTACAGGCTACATCAGCATGTTTCCAGGCATCACAAAAACTGTATGTCTATTCAAAAGTCAGCTGGACACTCAGCCCAAAGCCATGTGCTTAGGTGTTGCCCTATACCAGATAACAGCGTCACAAAACAGACCAGAAGCCTGAGAGCAGTAAATGCCCTCAGGGCAACCTGGAAAGCCAACAGTGAACTTTTCTTTTCCACATAGGCACCAGGAGGGTGAACACCCACTCAGCTGTGCACCCCGGAGTCACTGCCACAACTGGCTCAAATGACCCATATGGGGACTAGCCCAAGACTGATCACATCTGGAACCCTTTGCTGTAGAGGGGGGTGTTGAGTGGGATGCTGCACACATTCTCAGAGATTGCTCTTTCCATGCTAGATTGCCTGAAGGTCTCAGGCTGAACACTGCAGACGGAGGCCATTGTCAGTTCAAGATCTGTGCATTTCTTGAGTGCATTTTCAAAGGTCTCCTTGCCCCCAGTGTCACTGATGTAACAGATTCCAGGAACAGATCCTACGAATGTGGCTTTACTTAATAACGGAAAGCCCAAATGCTGCTGAAAGGGTTCAAGGGGGCTGTGAGAACCAATGAGGATGCCCAGCTTAAGGGGAGTATTTTAGTGAAAAGCCATGCAAGGCAATTTTCCATTGTTACAATCCATCGAAACACCTGAAGTGCCTGTGTTCCTTGCCAACATTACCAAATGTAAAACATTTTTCTGTCATGACTAGCTCAGAACTCTGTGGAGGATATCAGCAGTATCAAAATAACATAGGAAACTTTGGGATGTGCAATTAAGCGTTTTTTTAAAAAATCTGTTAACAAAAATAGCAAGTTTCCATCAACCTCTCTCCCAGATGACACTTAGAGTTTTGGTATTTCTATGCATGTATGAAGTCCATTTCCTATTGTATTTCCCATCTCACAACTCTTTTGGGAAAACCTAATTCATAAACAAACAATTCCCAGAGCAGATAACTAAATTTCCCTGCTGACCCCTTTCCATACTACCCAACAATAACAAAGGCACAGTCTCTGCATTGCCATTCTTTGATGTGTTTATGCTGTTTTAGTAATGATGTAATGGAAAGAAAGTGACATGCTATTATTACTATTATTGTGCTAAGGACTGCAAGGAAGAATTGGTATTCCGTAAGGTTTTGTTTTTCCATTTAAAAATGACAGTCTTTCCAGGGCTTTCTAACCATTAAATGTTCCAAAAGGTCAAAATTTTCCACCAGAAACTTTAAAAAATGTGATCTGTGAAAATATGGTTTTTTGAAAACTTTTATACAGCTGATCAATTTTGAGGAATGCTGTTTATGAACAATGTCACAAGGTCACACACTGTGGGCCTCAGCAGTCTCTGTGTGTCCCATGCATGGGAAGACAGTGACAGAAGTGACTGTAACTGACTACACTCTTGGCCTCCCATTCCCTCAGAAAGGGTTGGGAAAGCCTCTGCAAGACAGACTAGTTCCCTTCTGACCCCTTAGAACAACCATCCACAGCAACATGCATGGAGAGAAGGCTGGACTCTGCCCTCTTCCTCTCCATGCTGGCTGTGTGTAGGTCAAGAACAGCCCACAGTCATCTCCTGAGATTGTCTGAAGCCTATGTGACTTCCCTGAGCACCACATATTTCAGGAACAGGGCATAATCCGTTTAGCCTGCCTCCCCTAGAGCTCTGTGGCTGTTTGCTGACTTCTACTGAAAGTCAAAATCTAATCCTTAAACAAGAGTAGGGAGTTGGACTGAGAAATGAATGAGCTTGAGGTTTGGCAAAGAGTTGGTATGAGTTGGGGAGGAAGAGAAAGACATAGAGACCTGTTTCAGAGAGCAGCAGCTAAAGTTTCTGAAGGATGCTACCTGAAGTGTGACACCCAGTGCCCATCACAGACGTCAAGGCTCAAGATATATGAGACAGCCTGGAGACATTTCACCCATGAAGGTATTTAAAAGTCAGCAAGGCACATCCTGAAAAGCACAGAGAACTAACAAAGGAGAAGAATGTGGCTATATCTTGCTCGTTTTTGGAAGCCCAGCCTTAGCTAGCTTTGGAACCTTCTACATTAGAATGTTACAGAGTGCACAGTTCTCCCACGTAATTTTGGCATTTACATCAGTGCATTAGCAACAGAAATGACTTCCAAAACAGTTCTCATTCTTTTGACTTCTCTTTGTCACAATAATGATTCATCTCCCAGCCTCAGCTCTCCATATGTAAGTAACTCCAAATAAAAACATGGGAGACCAGGAATCTATTATGCAGAGGAACAAATGAACCTGTGATCTATGCAATTCAAAATTCTGTTAGATCTGGAAAAAATTACTTTTGAATTGTCATTTTCTACTATCAAGCATATAGAGATGGTTTGTCAAGTGTAGGGATGAAAAAGTACCTTCCAAAGACGTAGTCCAAGCTCATGGTTCTACCTTTAGCTTTACATGAAAGCAAATGCCAATACCAAATGTACACTTCAAATGGATATCATAATAGATAAAAGGAAACAAACTATTTCAGAGCATCTCTTAGGGCTCAAAGTTAATGTCTGCTGAGACTGGATTTATTACATTGAGCACAGCTGAAAATTGTGCTGCGATACCACCCCCAAGTCACAACACATAATTTTATGTACTTAGTTGTGTGACGTGCCATGCCCAAAAGCTGTGTAGCTGGCATTTTCAGTGGACACACAATTGCAGCCATTTACACCACCCTCACAATATTAAAATTTTCCTTTACCTGGAGATTCAAAATCTCCAACAAGTCTCAGCTGTTCTTACAACAGAGCGTCCTTAAATTGCAACAGTGCCTCAGGGAGCCTGTGTCACTTAGCTTAGTGGCCATGCAGCACATAATGAAGTTGTTATGGAGACTGATGTCTCCCCAGCAATTATATGGTGTAATTAGTGTTGGCTGCTACAATATAACTATCAAGCTGTCTCTATGGAAACTACCCAAAAACCGGTATTTTTACGGTTTCAGCAACTGGTCTTTTTAATAGAACCTTATGATGCAGTGAAGTTCACACTGATTGCTTTCTCTGCTTGAAGCTCAGCTGAGAAACATATTTTATTTTCCAAGGTATTTGCATAGTTCCCATGGTGACTCATAGGAATCAACTATGTGTAGCAAGAATAAATGTACATATTTCATAGAGTGAGGACCAATCACAAAGCAATAAGGATTTTTACCATTTTTAATTATCTTTATCCATATATGTGTGCACATCCACATGCATGGCAATGCACAAGGTGTGTAGACAGAACAAATTCAGTTCTACTCTTATGAACCCCTTCTTGGAATCATTGAAAACTTCAGGGTCACAGAACCTCCCTCTCTCAGATTAGAGATGCACTTCTACCCACACTGGTGCCACAAAGAGCTCCTACCAGTAGAGTCCAGATGGGTCTAGCACACAATTCTCCCTCTCTCCCAGGGCTTTGGCTTGCAGCTGCACAGTTTTTCCAAGTTGGGAGAGCAGAGATCTTGAGAAAGTCTTGCACACAGTGCAGGATCTTTGCCGAATGAAAACGCACTGTGTTTATGGAACTTCAGTGCGAGTTTATGACATTTTTGCCTAAAGCTTTATGAGGTCCAAGCCAAGAAAGCAATGTGGTTTTCAGCCAAGAATCTCACTGTCACTTTTGCCTGAGCCCAGCAGCATGCAAAGAAGACACTGCTTCAGTCTACAATATAACCAAGTGGGCAAGTGCCAGAAAACCAAACACATTCTTGTTCTAGTTATGATATACATATAAAATTTTTAAACAGACTTTTAAATTCCAGAATCCTGTTCCATTAGGGCAGAGAAGAGCAAGGGAGAGACATTTACTTCAGAAGGTACCCATGGCAGGACTCTTTTATAAATTTCCTGCAAGTAAATAGCCCCCAGCAGAATATTTTCTAGCACTTGCATGCTAAGCAGCAGTGAGAGAGGAATTAAGAGGTATACAAATTGAAGCACATGCTCTGGCAGAGGTTTTAAGATTGCAACAATGTGGAAAAGCATGAATTCATTTTATTTCTCTTGGTTGGTTTGCCCCTGGAATTACAGCAGATAAAATTCTCATGTGAACTGCTATGTGTGAAGAGAGGTGCAGTGAGCATAACCAGGCTAGGAGCCCCAGAAGACCTGCAGTTGTGGCCTCTCCATTTTACGAGAAGCAGAAAAAAGAGAATTTCTGCTTTAATAAAAACATCAGTACTTTTCCAGCCATTAAGATGGATAAAACAATTTTTTTTTGCACTGACGTGAAGAGGGATCTAGTCTATCAATTCTCTTCAAGAAACCATGGGGAGCAAAGAAGCAGAAACACAGACACAAAATATAAAATCCAAGACTACAGGAGTCATTCTGAATAGCAGGAGGGATTCTGAACAGCCATTATATATTTTGGGGGAAGACCAAACCTGCTGGGGTATTAGTACAGTGGGCTACAGTTAGTACACAGAACCACAGATAAGAGATGCCTTTAGACACTCCTGCAAAGCTGCTTTCCCAATGTCTGGCAGCCAGCATTAAACACAGGATGACCTGGGGCAAACACATCTAAAGTTAACAAACAAGGAACCAAAGCAGCTGTCAGAGGATGCTTTTATGTATTAGCGAGCCTCCAACACTGTTCAGATAAACTATAGATTACATAATAGTGCCTGGGATGGTTATGTAGAAAACAGTTGCATACTCCTGATCCAATTATTCTATATTTCCTTCCAACTCATGCATAGGAAAATCAGTGTAAACCTCAATGCAACTTGATTTCAGTTATTCAATTTCCTTTCTTCAGGTGAGGGAGGAAGAAAAAGAGAATTCAAAATCCACTGACCTTCCCATTTGTTCTTCTTATTCATAACAAGCTGCCTCAGTAAGTTCCTACTGGAAACAAGCTGAATTCCCTATTACAACTTACTAGGATAACATTAAACTCAATATGGGAATATGAATTCATAAGTAACCAGTATCTTGCTGAATTTTTCCTTTCTATTCATGATTTAAATTATTTCTGCTGCTTAACTTTTAGAGACCCTAACAGGCTTCATCACCAGATATAGATTGGCAGCCTTAATCAAAACAAACTCACTGACAGCACTGTTAGACCTCATTAGCATTCTCACCAGATGCTTCTGTCTGTATATATGAGCAACTCCAGTTTTTCCTTTCCTTTCCAGTACATGACCTATGATAATAGCACAGCTTTCAAATTAAAACAAGAAATCTCAGTACAGCTTCAAATCCTTGCTCTTCTGGGGATTAAATCTGTGCAGGGCTATGACAAAGCATTTCATATTTCTTGGACTTCTTAAAAACTTTTTTTTTTTTTTATACAGATCACTTCACTGATTTTTTTGGCATTTCTCGTGAATTTATACAGATATGACTAACACACACACTATTCGCTTTCACAGAAAAAGTGCAGAGAGCATTTGTCACTATAATTATCACACAGGACTATATACACAGATGAAACCTGTGCTTCATCTGTCTCTGCAATGCTCTGACACGAAAGCTGTCAGAAATGATTACAGGGAAGAATTTTAAAACCTCATGCATTGATTAAATTGCCACAGCCAAAGTAAAGATCATAACAACAAGTTACGACCCAGCTCCAGTTTTTACGTGAATGAAAAATTAGAGGGTAGGGAGGCCAGATATGTGGGCTTCACAAAGAATGTGTCCTTGGATGTGCAAAGCAGAGCTGATCAGATCTCATGGTTAGTTTATTGGAAGTGAAACTGTGACAACGATCTCAGCCCCAGCTCATCAGTCACATAGGTACAAAGTATCCAAATGCAAAACAGATTTTCCGATTCTCTGCACCTCCCTAGAGGCCTGTGCTGCTGTCTGAGGACTACAGCATTCTCCTTTCTTGGCTCATTTGCAAGATAAACATATTCTGGCCTCAAACACTGCTCCTTTCCAACTGCTGGTGAAAACTCCAGCCAGTCTGAGAGATTAAGAGGATGATCTAGGGCACTACTCAATCCAAGAAAAATGCTCATGTGGGAACGCAAAGCTGTTGTTGTGACCAGAGGTGTTTTTTTTTTCCCCGCTGGATCCCATTCTGCAAGTCCAGATACAAATACTTTCTATCTTTATCCTTTATCCACATTAACTTCCTTCCTTTTTATTTTCTTTTTTTAAAGGGAGGCAGGCGCTTAGACTTAAGCAGATTTTTACAGTGCTAGTTAAATGCTGCTTTTCTGCACTTACAATGATTTAAGATGTGACTGACACAGCCCTCATACCTGGGCAATGCTGAGCTGGATCAGTACATAGTATTAACACTTTCAAACACCTGCAGGAAGTAGTATTAATGACCAGACAGATGGGACTCAAATCTTAACTGCATAGTACATACATTTATAGGTCCTTGTAGACACAAGGTTCCTTGGGAGAGTTTTTTGGGAGCTGGTAGATCAGGCCCTACCCTTCAGGCAAGCTCCAGTTCAGCTCTAGCTTTCTGCCTGCCCGTCTCTGTCTCTGCAGTCTCTTTTGATCCCTGTTCTAAAACTGATGTATGGTGCGTCCAAACTTTTCAAGCATTCACTGACTTCTAAACCCAAATCAGCTGCATTTCAGCACTTGGAGCAGCAGTTCCTCCATGCTCCTCATGCATCCTCAGACAGGTATGATAGAACCCTAAATTAAGTTGCATAGCAAGCTTTAAAACACTAGTGGGAGACATTAGAGAAACTGCTAGTGTTGATAAAATTATTAGTGCTACAGACAGATCTCATGTCTTCATTACTTATTGCCCTCTTCAAACTCAAGCTAAGCCATATAATTTGAGCACTGGGTTAGAAGCTACAACAGGAAAAGGACTAACTGCTCTGTTACAAAAACCTTCCAAGCAAGAAAATTAAACCATGTACATTAAAAAGCATGCACTTTTAAGGCTAAAGAACGGATTAAATTCTCACAGTGTCACAGGGACAAGTTTTTAGTTGCTACAAAGGCACATAATTTCATTGACAACAGTGGCTAGAAAAAACTTTGTATCATTTATGTCTAGAGATGGCCAAATCCCCAGAAATCTAGAAACCCTTGGACTCTGGGAAAGATTTGATCCAGTCCAGACATTGTGGCTCTGATCCACTTCAGCTGGGATGGACCCAAATCTGCTTAAAATGTATTTCACAACACATCTTTGCCTGCATTTTTTTCCAATAGGTCATAAATACCACATGTAGAACCATTTACCCTCATTCACAACACCTACTAGCAGAGCCAGCTATTCCAATCTCCAAACCAGAATGTCAAACAAACACCAACGAAAAAAAAAAAGGACTCAAGAGCAAGTTTTAGATCAGCTGACTTTGCTATGAAGAAGCAAGAAGAAAGCTAAGGTGCTAAAATCTGCACAGTCAGAATGTTTGGAAGAAATTCAAACTAGTGAGAAACTCCATGTGACTTGTACAGTGCGGAACAGCTTGCAAAGCACAAACCAAGCCATATCATTCCATTCTTGTTATCCCCAGAAAAAACAGACTCATTTGACAACAGTTTCTAAAGAAGCATATTATGCAAATCTACGGGTTTGAGGGTTTTTTTGATCCTGTAACAGCTTCATTCGTTGCAGTAGGAAAGGTGAGATCACAAACCGCACAGGAAGGTTGTGGTTTTCAGACTACCTAGCTGAAAGTGATGAAATTAAGTAAAATCTAACCAGGGAAAAGGAGTCTGACAAGTTCTTTTGACTGCATTCACCACCGATAATTTAAAAACTGAGTTGTTAATAGCTTAAATCAAGTACGGCCAGACCCTAGATCCACAGATCATAGGATAATTCCAGTAGGAATGGACCTCAGGAGGTCAGACTGGGTTGCTTAGGGCTTTAGCCAGTCTTGTAAACCTTCAAAGACGGAAAGAGCACAGCCTTCTTGGGCAACCTCTGCCCTTGCCTGACTTATCCTTGAGGTGAAAAAACTTTTCCTTGTACCTAATCTGAACCTCTCTGTTTATCTTACACACACACCCCAACGCAGCACTGTGAATAGCCTGGCTCTGTCTTCTGGATGGTTTCTCCACAGCTGCTGGGTGGCTGCTGTTTGTTAGGTGCTCCCAAAGATGTACCTCTTCCAGGCTGAACAAGCCTAGTCCAGCAGCCACTCCCCAAAACGGAAGTGATCCAGTATCCCGACTTTCTTGGCAACCCTCTGCCAAACTCACTCCAGTTTATCAACATCTTCCCTGTACTGAGGTGCCTAAAACAAGGCTCCCTATTACAGATGTCAACCAACAAGTGCTGAGGAGAGGGTCATGATCACTTCCATGAATTTACTGTCTATCCTATTATAAGTACAGCCCAGGATACTTCGGGGTTTTTTAGCTGCCAGGGCACACTGCTGCCTTACGTGCAGCTTGCTGTCCACCAAAATCCCAGATCCTTTTCCACAGAGTTGCTTCCCAGCTGTGCAGTCCTCAGGCTGTATTATTGCCACCAACTCTTCCTTCCCATGTGCAGGGCTTCACATCCGCCTTTGATGTTTTTTCTAAGATTTCTATTGGTTCATTCCTCCAGCCTGTCCAGATCCCCCTGGAAGGCAATCCTCCCGTGTTATTGACAGGTCCTCCCAATTTGGTGTCCCTTGGAAATGTGAGTGCATTCTCTTACTTCCCATTCTTCAGTGAAGATGTTAAATAGGAAGGGACCCAGGACAGATCCCTGTGCCACTGCACTTGTCACAAGACTCCAGTTAGAGTAGGAATCATTAACCTCTACCTTCTGAACCTGATCCTCCAACCATTTTTTTTACCCATTTAGTTGTCTGCCCATCCAGACTCTAAATAGTCTAATTTTGATATAATAATGTTGTGAGACATACTGTCAAAAGCCCTGTTAATGTCAAGGCAAATGACATCCTCAGCTCTCTCCTGCAACAAAAACAGTGAAGAGTTCTGGTACTGAACTTCAGGGAATTAGTTTTAACTCCTGGCTCAGGAAAGACACACTGCAAACAGTGGCTGGTGCACACACTCTCAGAAGGAGTATTCTCCAAAACACCTTTGGAAAGTATAGGTTTGTATTACTGGGATTCAGTAGTCCAAATCCTTAGCTGCAATAATCATCCCAGTTCCATTAGACTCAGTCTATACACAGTATTTCATTTCAGATAATGATCCTGGGATATTACACACCTGATATTTGTTGCCTCAGTTCTACGTGCAGGTTGCACAGACAGGACCTGGAAGTATCAAGGAGGAATAGCAAGAGAAACTAGAGAGATGCAGAAATTCCTCATTTTTCATGGGAGATGCACAGATCCACTGTGTTCCTGTGAGGGTCTTTCTCTTACCTTTGCAAGGAAACTCCAGGCTGCATACTGCCCTGAGGTTGTGCTGCTTTTTAGCTTCACTGTGTGCAACATCAGAAAGAATCCCAACAGTCCACTGCAAGGGATGGGGAAAGCTTGTTAATAAAATCTCTTAATTTCAACTAAACAACCTCTTACAGGCATCTTGGTTTTCCTAATGCAGAACTGCAGTGTTAATCCCATTTGGAGACAGAAAGCTGGTGGACAAGAAGCTTACATTATGTCCAGTACATCTTGGGTTTTGTTCAATCAGCGACTAGAATCTGAGTAAAGTAAGTCTGACGCTCTTATGGCTGGTCTCTAATGCACTTGCATAATCAGAAAAGTAGAGATTATTGAAAACATGAGGTGAAATATTAACTTCAGGCATTGAAATGGCTCTGAATAACAGCAATGCTAATTTCAGCAGGAACCACACGTATTTGGCAACTAACTGGCTTCAACCTCCACAGAGCCTTGAACTGCAAAAATAACCACTGGAAAGTTTCTGCCTGAAGCTTTCAAACTGTTTAAACTTCATGAAGCCTAAATTCCAATTAGGAAGTCAAATACATCTCTACTGTATAACAAATAGATGACTCAGTAGTGCTGGGAACAGGATACTCCAAAATTTTCTGCTGACAATTAAGGGAATTTTCATTCCCAAGTCATATAGGACAGCAGTCCCCAGTGCTCCTGTAGCCAAGAGTTTGCAAGGTCTGGCTCTGGATTTTGTTTCACTTGTGACATACGTACAACCCCCTGATTGTGAACCAGTGGAACGGTGTAAACCAGCAAGCAGGGAACAGAAGAGGACTTCAAAATATGTAAGGAACAAATTACTGTGAGGCAGAAGAGATTACAAAGTACTGTGGGAAGCTGCACGGGAAAGGAGATAGGATCAACACAGCATACAGGTGGTGAAGCAAAAAGTGCTTTGGTATTGGCAGAGGGTATGCTGTTCCGGATAGTGATGCCATGCAGTTCGGCCCCTCTCTTCAACAGCAGGAAGGGTGGAAAATGGTGGCTCCTCAGGTCAGAAGTTCCGTGCTGGGCTCCAGTATATCAGCCAAGTGCTGTTCCCTGCTCAATACATGTGGCCAAGTTCCATCTCAGCCACATGTCCACACAGGCACCTAACAGTAGGGTAAGATAATTTCCCGGGAGTAGAAGGCATTACGAATTTTTGCATTGAGCCATAACACAAGATCCTTTGGAATGTGTGTGAAGTTTGAAGCCAAGGAAGCAGATGCTGCTTTGATGACAAAAGATAAGCCTAAACTCAGCAACTTGTTGCAGAGGATGAAGTGCTGAGCAGTAGAGCATTCTACTCTGAGAAATGACAGAGTTCAACGAACCAACATTGCCCATACTTTTAAGAGTCCAGTAGCTTAAGTTTGTCCCAGATCTTCTGCCCTGCTGTGAAGGGCTTTCAGTCAGAGAGGTTTGAAGATGTTTAGTGTAACTCAAGAGATAAAAAAGTGAAACAGCGAGTTATAATACCTAAAATATTGATGCCACAACACCAATTTATTTCATTAAATAAATTGAGCACTTTGCACCTTACTGCTGATGCTTCAGACATTCTGCAGAGGCAGTAGATTTAGCTACATCAGTTGCCCTTACCTTACACTGTATAAGTTTTCCTCCAAATCCCATGTCTACAAAGACACTACATTACAAAATGTTAAGAGAGCCACTGAGATGTTTGTTTCTCCATCTAACCATTCCTTTGCCCTTCCTGTGGTGTACAGTGCTATCTACTACACGTGTACTGAAGGTGGGCCAATGGAAACAGGAGTGGGAGACTACCACAGTGGTAAAGTTCTAATGAAGTGAAAGAGAAGAATATCTGGGCTAGACAGATATCCATTAGCGCCTGCAATTAGACCTCACCTTCAAGAAAAATAGATTTCACCTACATACAGAACACCTAATCGCAAGTTACTTGTAGTGTGGATAGACCACACTTGGAAAAACATAACAAAAACCTATGTACATTGGAAATTATTTAACAATCATTCTCAATATCCTCTTTCAAGGGAAAATGCAGATATAAGTGAGAAAATCCCTATCAGGAAATATTTTTGCCATTAGTTAGCATGAAAATATCTTTTTCCCCCTCTAAAAAAAACCCCAAACTTTCATTTGGTAAAAGGCTGGGGGGGAAAGACAGGATTTTTTTTTTTTAAATTAAGATCTATGGGAAATATATTTATGTTGTCCTCTGGGAATTATGCTATTACTCAGTGAACTTTTGCTAGTCAAAATAATGGAACACTTTTTAAAGCTTTTCCTTTTTACCCAAAACAGCATTCTGCCAAATAACAAGATGTACAGGCAAATAAATCCATGTACACCCATATACTGCTGAAGACTAATACTTAGTAATCGCTGCAAACAGCAAGTTTGGGCTAATCCGACTTCAGAAGCATTTGAGAGATGCTATGTATCAAAGCTTTGCTACATTGGGTAAACATTATTTTACTGGTGACTGGGAACTCTCACCATCAGAATGCATTAACTCAAGGAAACATATACTTTCAGCATATTTGAATCTCAGGCCATCAAATGCACATCCACAGACATGCAAAGATATATTTTCTGCAATTCTACTGGCTTAGGGCAGCAGAAACTAGTATAAGTAAGGCTTTACATGCTCCAAAATTTTTAACTGAGAGTATAGGCTGGAAGTCAGTGGGATCCCTTATTTTGAAAACATTTACATGACCTGTTATAGAGAGGTTACCTGGCACAGCAGCTGCTATGAAACCTGTAGAAGTACAGGAATGGAAAATCCAAGGCACTGAAGAGATCACCTGAGGGACAAAGCAATATACTCAGTACATGGTGGGAAAAAAAATTACCCACTGTTACAAGCAAGGCAACAGCAATTACATGAACATTACTAGTTTAACATTCCTTTGAGCCTTTACAGCTGGCTGACTTTTCATTTATGATGCTTTCCACATTTCTGGAGTGTTTAATGATTTCTCTCTGACCTTGCTTCCAGCCAGCTCCTGCCTTTGGTTAAAAAAGGGAAAAGGGATAGCTAAGAGTATTCTTTGCTAGTATTCAGAAGGTCCTGCTTAAGCAACAGTTGCCAGTGGACAGACATGTATCATATCCACTTCTTTTATTACGTAGTATGTGATAGTTCCTACTGAAGCAACAGGAAACACAGACATATGGTGGCTGCTTCCCCCTCTGGCATTTGAACTCTGTAACACAGAGCATGTTGAGAGGTTTAAGTAAGTTCTCCTAGGTCTAAGTTGAGCTCTTGAGTATTTGCATTTCCACGAACCTGAGCCTTGGTTGCTCTTGGTAGCAATTCCAGGAGTTCTCCGGCCTTCAGGCTCTACAGATTTGCAAGATGCTCCATCTTTGACTTTTTGAAATGCAGGACTGTTTTGCTTAACATGTATGTCTGTCCTGGTGGGGGTTTCCTATATACACAATCTGCACCACCAGTCAAAAGAAGGAATTTATGTTTCTTTAAATGCTTCCTTCTTTGTTAGTCTGGCTGAATAAATGTCTAATGAAAGCAACAGATGATCATCTTTACCCTTCTAACTATGAAAACACAAGTATGGTAGGAATATTAGCCACCATAAAATATAAAATTTCTCCACTTTTACCACTTGATGTGCTGCTACTTCAAATCCTGCCATAGGCCCAAGCAATGGGATCTGTGTTATGAAAGCAACAAAACAAAATCTCTGCATAGCACTGAGGAGAATGCAGAGAAGGAAATTCAGTTCTATATGGACTGCTGGGACATTGCTCTGAAGAGGACATGCTGACTTAGGGAATCCTTGTTCTTTACCATGCACCACCTCAAAAACCGTTCTTTGTTGTCTGTCTCATGCTGCTTGCTTGCAAAGGGCAGCTAAGAATGGTATTGGGAAATATCATGCAAATTACACCAAGTTATATACCCTTCTCTCCTCTTCCTACATGATAACGTATTATTGGTCATATTCGGGGCTAAAATCCTAAAGGTTTGGTCTCTAAAAACATGCATAGAAAGCAAAAGCAACATGGAAACCCACAAAAGGAACAACTCAGTTCACTTTACCTGCCGGATGGGATGCAGAGGCCAATAGCACCACACTAAAAAAAAAAAAAATTATTTGGATACTACAGAATTTATGACATGGGCTGAAGACTATAAATTGACGGTTTTGTGTTTGTTTTTTTCATGGTGAAATTTATTCCAGTTAAGTAGAATAACTGAGACACAAGTATCAATTTTAAAAAAAGTTGATTGGGAAGGAATGTCTGGGATTACCTAACCAAATTTTTTACCTGAAGCAGGACTATCACAAATATTTGATCGTGCCTTCTGGTTCTGACTCGAAAAGGCATGTCTCAAAAACCTACCAGCATAGAGATTCCACACCTCTCTGGGTAACTTGTCCCAGGGCCACTCTACCCTCCTAGCAAAGAAGTTTTCGCTGTTCGGTTTTTAAACCCCCAAAGTTGCAATGTATGGTCGTTGTTCCATATTATGTCAAATACTACATTAGACAAGTTTAAAAGCACGTGAAAATAAAACCAAGTACCAGACCAAATGATTCACACTTTTCAGAAAGATACAAGTGAACAAGAAAATCAGCTGTGACCAGTTCATTTTCTTAAGTATCACTTAAGTTTTCTGAGGTCTTCCAAAGACCTCACCCTCTTGAATTTGCAGTATAGGCTGTACAGAGCCTTTTTTAGTGTTACTGATCCTTCTTGTAAATTTCTCTTTTTTTTTTTTTTTTTCCAAATTTTTCGCTCCAAATTGTTTCTAAGGTTAGAAGACTACAGAAACATTCTGGGGCACTGTGAGATGGGATAAGCAAGCATGTCTGTAGACCTACAGCTTCTTCCAGTTACCAACAATATACATCCATGACAAACACTAAGGACAAGTGGGAGAAGAAGAAAAGAGTATCTGGAGAGTTTGCTTCTTGATAAGCAGCCAGCACTGCACTTACAGAGCTAAAAAGACATTCATTAATGTTACAAACTCTTAAGCATTCCAGGCCAACTCCCTTTCCCAGTGTTAACACAGCTACTGTTTCCAAACCTGTTCACTCACAGCTGGTCCCAGCTCTCGACATGAACAAGCTTCCATGCTTAGTGACCTGCCCTTGGCAAGCTTTGGTGAATCCCAGCATCCTTCAAAGAGTCACCAGCAGCAAAAGGAACTGCAAAGACCATGGAGATTCCATGGCCAAGGAAGCCTTAGGGGAAGCTTGTCACTGAAATCAGCCACTGAACACAACAGGCTTAAGGAGGAAAGAGGGTTTGTGAGGGACAGATAGGCAGGTATTTTAGGCTTCGACTTTTATAAGTCTTTCAAAGGCATCAGCTGGTACAGTATGTTCACATTCTCAGTATTTATACAAGTTTTTAAAAGATGTTATTGCCACAAAGGTAGTAAACAAGGCAAAGCAGATCACTTACAGTAGGTAATTTGCCCTGCCCCTCCTCCCCACACATGGGTGCTCTCCCTGTCAAGGGATGCCAAGAGTAATTCACAATAAACAGGCCCAGTTCTTGGTAAAGAGAGAAAAGGAAGCAAAGGTCTACTGCTTTTGACTGAATAACAGAGAAAACAGGAGACTGACAGGACAACTGAAACTGTATCAACAGTGATGAGAAGTAGGACTAAACCATGTCTCTCCACTTGCTTTTTGAATTATTATATTTTAAACAAAAACCCACTGAGATTGGGAAATAGTCAGAGAGAAACTTCCTTCTGCAACCAAGAGGAGCTGATAACCCTAACAGACACTTACCACTTGTGTTTTCTTTGGACCAGGTTTTGGTCCAAAGAAAACACAAGAAGAAAACAAAACCTTATTTGTGAAGTGCATGACAGGTTAAGGCAAATGGATTAGATGGCATTACAGCTGCTCTGTAGCTCTGCTCTGAATGAAGCATCAGTAAAAAAGACACGATGATGTTGTAAAACCAGATTAGGGATTCAGAGGTTTCTAGCAGGACAGCCCGGATATGAGGCTGCAGCAAAAACAAATTCCCTGTGCTGGATTTCTCTGCTCCTCTCTTTTTTCCCCCTGTACTCAATACTGAGGGCTGGGTCACTCGTGGTTTCCTTTCTGGCTAAAAAGAGGTTTTGTCAGCAAGAACAGCAGTTTATGCCAGCAAAGCTGCCCTCCCCTATTGCAGAAAATCTACTGCAGCATTTTTAATTCACAAAAGTGACAGATTAGCAGCTCTTCTAGAAGCCAGATGTAGTTTCGCTGCATAGAGTAGAACCTTTACCTCATACCTTTGTCAGTGTCATTTATTCAGCATTTGAAATTCTCCTGTATCTGTTTTCTCCTCACCAATGGCTGCTAGGCCATCTGGGCATGCCTTTGTGGACAGATATCAGATAAGGACAGATATTGGGATGTACTGAAACTTTTTTGCAGGTTCTTCACAAGAAGTAAAATATCTCTACCTGCCTCAGCATAGGAGAAAGCCAAAGATGAGCTACAACCTGCTTCTAAGACATATTTATGTCTCTCTCAAAATGCCAGGCAGGCATTACTACCCCTCCCCTCATGCTACCCCTCACCAGCTAGGGGGGAGAAATATGGCTCCCTCTATGACAAAAAGTGGGGGAAGAGAAAGGAATAAAAGAAAATGTAAGATTACCAGAAAAAACCGCTAGGAAGTAGAACACTAATGCAGAAGTCAGGGTATAGAGAAATACAATACTGCAGTTTAAAAAAGGGGGTGGGATCAAGAGGATTAGAGGCAGGATCTTGGAAGTACATTGACCCTCTTCTCTTCCTCCCTGCCCTTGCCCCAGATGCTTAAACACAAGGGAGAGGGATGAACAGTATGGGGCTGGGCACTGAGAAGCAACATGACCCCTCCCTTCTCTGCATAGCACAGCTCTGCTTTCCCTCCTACATTTGTTCCTGGCCTGGCTCCCTTTTTAAAAGCCATTGAATAATAATGTTGGAAGTGATGAAGTGAGAAGAATGCCACACTTTCAACATCAGCAAATATTTCTTCAGATCTGTTTGATTCTGGAAAGTTCCCATTCATGTACATTTACTTAGGGTGTTCTTCTCTCCCAAACTGTTCCAGATTTTAAAACAAGAAGCAGTGCATGGCATGTAAGGACAGCATATGTTAGGAGACTGCTCATTTCAGTTGCACTTCTGGAAGCGTCCAACAGAGCCGTCTCTTATTTATTTATTTATTTATTTATTTATTTATTTACTTACTTACTTATTTATTTATTTATTTTTATTCTAACAGTGGTAGATTCTAACGTCCAGTAATTTGTGGCAGATCTTTTAATCTGCTCTATGCAGGCAGTCTCTACACTCAGTAAAGTACAACTGTGCTTTCATACTGAACTGAGAAACACTTTCAACAGCCTCTATTACAATAATCCTATGTATTTTTCCTACGTATTAGGAAATATATCTTCACTAAAAGGCTTATCAAGCATTGCAATAGGTTGTCCAGGTGAGTGTCTGAGTCACCACCCCTAGAGGTATTTAAGAGACATGTGGTGCTTAGGGACAAGGCTCAATGGTGGGCTTGGCAGTACTTGGTTAATGCACTCAATGACGTTAAGGGTCTTCTCCAACCTAAAAGACTGGATGATTCTAAACACTACCCAGCTGTGTCCACACACCTGCATGTCAGCTCTCTGATCTAGGTTAGAAATAAGGAGCTTTAAAGACCTATTGATAAAAGTGTTAAGACGAGAAAGTTGCACTGATACCACACTAGCAAGTTCCTTCATAAATCATAGAATAACAAAATCGTGCTTGTATAGACAAGGCCTCCAGTACACATTAAACTGCTCTGTCCTGGAGGTGAAACTGGGGTCCTGTCATGGCCAGAACAGTCCTTGAGAAGGCCTGAGAAGAGGAAGCAGCATATACTTTAACACCTTCTAAATCACAAAATTTAGTGCTGGGCACCCTCTGACAGAGACAATCCATGTTTACAGTAATTCTGACCCAGGCCTGCCTGTTAGGAGTTAGTGCTCATCCAGAGAACATTCCTTTAGTAAGTGATATTTGAAAGTAGTTTTGATTGTTTTCTACAGAAATTAAGTTTGTGCAGTAAAGCTATGTGTACACAGCTTCACACAGCTCTCAAACACACTGAACAGCTTCATCCAGATTTGGGAAGTGGCAGTGATCTCTGAGATAATTACAAGTGCAGAAGTCTGACACAGAGACAAACCCTGCCAGCGCCTCCTGCAGCAGAAGGATTCTAGCCCCATTAGACACTGGAGGTGGCACGTCATGGAAGTTGCGGATAAGGAGAGAGCTTCTGCCAAATTTTACACCCTTTCAAACATCATCAGCTGTTTTGACAAAACAGAACTCTAAAATAAATCAGATGCCACTTATTCCTTTGTCCATGGTACTGCTTGTTTTTCCTAGGAAAGATGAGGTCCAAATGCTATGGATTGTGAGCTTCTCTAACACATAGAAATATACATACAGATACACAGACATATAGCTATACACAGACCCAAGCCAAACAAATAAGCATCCAGTTTGCTACTTCCCCTAAGCCACCTGTTTTCCAGCAAGCTGCTTTGCACCATCATCTTGTAAGCTATGCTGACCGTTAAGCCTCTTCTTGGGGAAAAACTTTGGAAGCTTTGATAACAAATTTTTGCTCTTAAATAGATGCTGAAGATAGCCATCTTCCAATATGCACAAATCCGTTGTTGGATTGTTTGTCAGTTTGTTTTCTGTAAAAAGAACAGTTTTAAAACACTTATACCACTGCACCTCACAGTTCCTTAGCAAGATGTTTCTCCCTTTCCAAACCTTCCAAATAAATAATCATACTTCCCATGTAATGTGTGACTCCTGCTCTCTGCTGGACACAAGTTCACAGACTTCAAAGGACCAAGGTCACCAACTAACAGAGAAGCAACCCAGCCCTGACTTTTCAATCAAAGCTGAAAAATTAAGACCTTCGGACAAAATCTGAATTTAGAAGTTTAGGCCTAGGTGCAATTTTCAACTAAAATGACAACTGAGACAGTCATTTGGCAGCTGCCAAATGAAAAATCAATTGATTTTACTGCTTGGTTCATGATTTCCCTTCAACACTGAGTAGCTACATCTCATTCTAGACCTCATAGGTTATTTCTGCATGTGGCAGCACATTTGCAAATTCCATGACTAATTCTTCCAAAGTTTCAATAAACACACCTACCTTCTTTGCGTAAAATTGATCTGCTTTGCATTTCATAGTGGATGGAAAACAGCAACTGACTTAAACAAGATAACAAGCAAACTGATATTCAGATATTGTCCATAAATGGGACCCTGGTGAATCATAAAGGCAAAAGCAGAGGCCTGCATTACTTACTTATGGAAATAGGAGATTTGATTGAACTAAGATAGAAAGAGATACACAGTGTTATCATACTGATGATGCTCACAAGATAAACGGGAATTGAAAGGAAGCAACTGTCCTATACTGGTGTCCCTGATGTATTCCTATCAAGGATCTTTCATGTGGTCAGACAAGAGCATACATCCATCTAATCAAATAGACTAGCACAACTTCACTTTTGTTATGCTTATTCCCAACTTCTGCTCCCTCCTTCATTCCTTCTGACCACAGAAGGAATTTCTTTGAATTTATTATTCATACTTCATAGTGTTCCCAAATGACTTTAGGTATGAACACAAGAAAAGAGGCCAACATATATTAGATGTGATTACAGATGGAGGAGAACTGAATGAAGTCTCTAGATGCCTTATTTGAAATAAAGCCTCACAAAAACCCAGCGGAAGCCACGTACACTGAACATCCTGGTTTGTGGCTCTTTGAGAAAAGGAGTGGATTTTGAAAAGCAGGGGAATCTGGCAGTGACTCAGGCTCTTTCACTAGCTACAAAATAACAAGCCACTCTTCTATCTCCAAATCACAAAAACAACTGAAAGTCAGAATTACTCAATTCCACTAACGGCACTCTGAACAATCAGTTACTGCTCATGTTCTTTGCACACAGTACTTTTGTAATCACTACCTCCTCTTCTGGCAATTTTGTACAAGTTTTATTTTCTGAAGTGGGGTATTGCCAGGGAGCTACTCTGTAAATATTACTTCTGGAAGTGATAGATCACTTGTGCACGTGGTGATTTAAAAATTCATAATTAACACCTCGTTACCTCCCCAGGTGTATATTGGCATGTCCACCTACAACTGGAGCCAAAAAAATTCAGCTGCTAAGCCATTCAGCTTAGCAGTGTTCTTTCAGTGAGTGTCCTGCTAAATAAATACATTTAAATAGTGGTAGCTATGAGTTTCTTCAACGAGCCACAGTTGAAAATGAAAACATATACCACATAAAACCAGCTATGGTGTATCAAAGACTTATTCATTTTACCTGAATACATAGTTGATGTACTGTTGGTCCAGATCACTGGGAGAGGAGGGAGAGAAAAAAAAGGTGTTTTTTTTAGCAATACACTTCATTTGGTGTAACAGATCAGTATATTAAGCAGTAATGTACAGCAGTGTTGTAATATTACATTATATTAATTAATCTAATATATAATAAGGTTAATATTAGGTAATACTAACATTATATTATAATTATATACATTATATTATAATTATATACATTATAAACATAATATAGTAATAATTTTATCAACACAAATCAATTAATTATCAATTAACCAACAGATTAATTTACTCAGAATTCACACATTATTTCTGTTGTTACTGTCCATGGCAGTTTCATTTAAAGTGAAGATAAAGTGAGACTGATTAAAATTTAGACCCTTTAGCCAGAGATGGAAAATGGTTTTGAAATAAATGAGCTTATCCATGCATGTATACTATACGTCATATGCAGTGTCAATACATCCCTCTCCATCCATACAGACAACTGCAGATTATAGACACTGTGAACATGTAAGGCCACCTCTTGATTCCAAGACTACTGTTGTGTGGCTGCAGTTCTAACATGCACGTGGGATTACTGCAGAGTTTCAAGGTGCTTAAGGTACTCAGTCATTCCTGTCCTGTGGTAAATCACCAGCTGCTGAACACTTTTGAGACTGTGTCACAAAGGGAGATACTGACAGATTCAAACCATGCAGCTTTCCATGTGAACACAGACTAACATTTCCTCTTAACACCTGTGCCAGTAATTAGGGGTTCTTTTTCCAGGGCTGAGTCATCACCCTTGGATAATATATACTGTTTAAAACTAATTCAGTGTTCCAGTTAGCATATAACTATCAGTAACCACATGCTATTGTTACCAACAATAAATAAGGCTTGTCTTGCAAGAGAAGTCATTAATGATTAACCAGGAGTGGCCCAGCTCCTGATCATGCAGAGCTCCCTACATCACAGTCATCTCTTTATAAAAGAATAAGAAAACACATTACCTTAAAGAGCCAGGTTTCCACAACTTGTGAAATACTTTGTAAGCCCCTGTAATTGAAATGACATATGTAATTGCCATATCACGCAATCATTCTGACAAACAACAGCTTGTTTGGCCGTGGTACTGGCAGATGTGGAACCCCTCTGAATTACAGTTTAGCAACACAGCACAAAGGATTCCTAAACCATGAGTAAAATGAACCTATTGCTTCAAATTAATGGTTTTCAAAGTGTGATCAGCTCTGAGCACAGTCATGCTTTGTGGTTCTGCTAGTCCTTCTGAGGACGAGACATCTCCTAGCTCACAGCAACAGCAAAGGAGAGACTGTGTGTGTGTGGTTTTGCATGTAAATACATAGAGAAAAGTGTCAGAGAAGGGGTTCTTCTGCCCACACCATTTTGGGGCTAAGTTCTATGATATATATGTTCATCTACATAGAGCTGTTTGCTCTGAGCCATCTTTCCTATTTAAAGGTCTCTCAGCCCTAGGGTTTCCAGGTTCTTTACAGTCTCGACCCACCCATTTACCTCTTGTTAAGTTCCATTTCTGTTCTGGGTGAAGATTTGGGCACTCATGAAAGAAACAACACAGCTTCAAGCTCTATTTATTCAGACCCTTTCTTCAAGGCTTTGGGGTAATTTTTTTGATTCACAGAGAAAACCAGAATATGAAAAGTAAATGCAGTAGAACACTATGAAATAGATGTCCTCAATTCTGCCTCCATTAGACAAGCTGAAGGGTAGAACACACATCCCTTCTGTAATGCTCTGTCTTGATTTACTATGCAGTAAGTAAGTTCATCTGTTTGCCCTTTCTCGTAGCACCTTCATTTCAGTTGATAGGAAATCTAATTACACAAATAACTTCCAACAGCCATATCAACAACTCTCAAAACCAAGAGATGGAAGGCAGCTATATTTTGAGCATAAACATTATGTTGGCACTTCCTACACATTTCAAACACACAAAAGAAGCATTCTGAAGACTCTAAGCAATTTTCCACCTCCATGACCAAGCACTGCTTTACAAATGAGACCCCTTGGCTTTGAGAAAGCAAGAACATCACTCATTACAGCAAACAAGTACTTGAAGTGGAAAATCCATAGCTTTTATTTTTATATAAATGAGCAAATGTTTGCCATATAATATTTCTCAAAAAAAACCCAAAATGATTTCTTATTTGTATGTTAACAACATTTCAGATGGGGATCTCTACACCTCCCTAGACAGGAATACATATAAACACATTACCTCTGTCCTGAAAATTTTACAGTATGAATAGAAGAAATAAAGAAGGAATCATCCCTAATCTGCAGACAAGACTTAACATATGAATGAGTCACTCACTCAGTATATAGGACAGATAAAAATCAAATACAAGTCCCATATTATCCACCAAAATACTCCAAAAGACAAAAATCTCCTAGTTAAATATTACTACTCTTGTTTTCTTCAGATTTTCTGGGTCTGACTGTTTCTAGCTTTTCAGGGAAGAACTATGATTTATCCAAATCAACATTTGGTCTGAAAAAAAAGACAAAAGAAAACCTGATAGGTTATGCAACTCATTGTTAAAATTTTTTAGAAATGCATATGATTGCCCAAAAAACCCCAGCATTTCAACATCCTTCCTCTGGGACCATATTCCATGATATTTTAGTATATTTTTGTCAGTTTTTAAATAAAATCTGTGTGTGCAATAAAGCTCCAAGTACAAGTTACTGCTTGTTTTTTTCATGTTTCTTCTCCCCTCAGAAAGAAGTCTCTCTCAGTAGGCAGCCATCAGAAAACAACCAGAAAAGCTTAGTGCTGATTAAAATTGTATGTTCATTTTCTCATCCACTGTTAACAAACTGCAATATGTAGTTTGTTCCATTGTTGTTTTCAACATAAAAGCTATAAAAAGAATGCACTCTTATATTTACTGATCTTCATTCTTTCCAAGTGTTTCTTACATATAGAGTCTCAAATATCAGTAACTTCATAATAAAGCTGGTTTCTCCAACACATTTACCTTTCCTAATTCTTTTTCTAGAAGAAAATTACTTACCAACACAGACCAAGTGAATTAGAGCCCATAAATATCCGTTTGGATCAAACTGCAATAAAGAACATCTACATAAATAAAAGCACGATCATGTAAACATACACATTGTAATTTCCCTGCAGTTAGCTTTGCAAAGCAAGTACAGTGAGTGGGAGCAGTGCTACAGAGACAGGGAAGATGACTAAGGAAGACTAGGAAGACTGAAATTTTTCCTGTTACACGTAGGAACCTGGCATATGCCAGTTATTCAGGCTCTCAGCTCATCTTGGCAAGGATAATTTTATTTCCTTCAGATGTGACCCCAGCCTATTTAGTCTTGTATTGACAATCAGGGATGGGCAAGATGATCAGAGGACCATCTCGAAGGTTTTTGTCTTGTCTTCTTTCCCCCCTGAGCCTCTGCAGCAGCTAAGCAGTCTCTCCACAAGGCTCCAACTAAACAGAGTATCCAAAAGAGGGCTTCAAATGGACATCTGTCTGAGCAAAGCAGGCCCTCTTCACAATCAGTAGGGAAAACCAAACATTTTTGAGAGGAATTCACCTGGCATATTTTTGATGTCTGCTTTCAGGTGAGACAAATTATGTACCAAGAGATCCTGCTCTTCACCATGGACTATCATGAGAGCTAGTGCAGGTGCAACACTTCCAGTGGCCACATTTGATCAGATGTATCCAGACAAGTTCCAGACTCATTTGACTTCAGATATTAACTGAGGTGTCTAAAGCAAGGAAGCAGCTTTCCTAAGTCTCCAAAAGAGAATCTCCAATGAATAGATCTTTGCTGGATGGAGCACTCTCTGGAGGTACCTCCTTTCTTTCTCAGGTAGCCACAGAAAGTGTGTACAGTGAGTACAAAACTAACTCAGGAACTTCCTGAAAGTACACACAATTAATTCAAACCTAAGTGATTTGCTGTAAGCCCTATTAAGAAATAAAACTGTGGTTTCCCCAGCCACCACCTTCACCAAAGAGCTGTATGTCCACACGTTACTACGACGCGAACACAGTAAACCCAGCAAGACTACAACACAGCAACAGGAAACATTTACAATTCCTTTGCAGGAATCCTACTCTAGCTTACAAGTAAAAGCTGCCTCCCTCATATGCTGACAAGATGTCAAACATCAAGGCCTAACTACAGCTGCTTTACAAAGCAGAGCTCACCTGCGTGTCACACAAAGGAAGGCACACTGCTGCGGCCAGGAGGAACAGCACACTGCAGAGAAGAAAAAAAAAAAAAGTAAGACCAAAAGCTTTCAACCTGGATTTGTACTCTCAGCAAAGTAGAGGCAATTCCACTCAATTTTACACTGACATTTCACTTGTTTAATTTTCTTATTCCATATTTAAAAAGTAATTTCTGCCACCAAAATTAAGTTTTGCACCAAGCATTCTTCATAACTTGTACACAGCAAAGTTTTGTGAGAAAAGAAGCAGCGCAAAACACCTCAGAAGTGATGAAAACAAGCTTTTTTGGTAGGAAATATTTTTCTTCACTAGCCATCTGTCTTCCCTAGGCTTTTTCAGAAAGCGAAAATCAGCCAATTCCTGGCTGAATGGCTACCAAAAATTTCTTTCATTAAGATGAATTGCCTGTTACAACAATTCCAGTAGATGTGACTCCATTACAAGTGACCCTGTTACTCCAGAACACAGAGCTAGGTGGAAGTGACTGGTATTACACTAGAAATGTCTTAAGGACAGCACAAGTCCTTTCCTTGTCCATTGACTTAGGCTAAATAAATTCTTAACCTGTGGCTGAGTCAGTATTTGTTCAAGCTACATGGAATATACTGATGTGGAATTTCTGTCGTCTGTCACTATTAATACTAACATACACTTGGTTTTGCAGCTTTTTTTCCTACTCTCTAAGGGCATGGGAAAAGACAGAATAAAGATTTTAAAAAAAAATTGTATCCTTGACAATAATCCAGTGGTGAAGACAAGGCCACAGTAAGTCAGATAAAGGAAACAACAGGAAGAAATTAGGAAGATAATGCCTCTAAGTATACTAAATAATAACCCAACATTATCCATTCTTAAGTACAGCTAAAAGATTGCAGGATGTGGAGGACAGCAAATATCCATTCTTCAAGGGGATGAGGCAGCACAGAATCAAATTTTTAACTTATGACTGGTTGACTTCTGCTTGTCCCTTTCTATCTCTTTTTTGAAGCCTAAACAGCCAGGGCCAACAAGAGTTGGTAGCTGCGTAGCTTAATATCACAGAATCATCAAGGTTGGAAGAGACCTTCAAGATCATTTGTCCAACCATCAACCCAGCACCACCATTATCACTCTAAACCATATCCCCAAGTGCCACATCCAAACAGCTTCTGAACACTTCCAGAGATGGTGACTCCACCACCTCCCTGGGCAATTTATTCCAATGCCAAACCACTCTTGTAGTGACATTTTTTTTCCTAGTATCTTATCTGAATCTTGCCTGGTGCAATTTAAGGCCACTTCCTCTTGTCCCATCACTTGAGACATGGGAGAAGAGAATGACACCAACCTCACTATGAATGATTCTAGCAGAAATGGATCTCATCTACCTTTCATTTCTAAGGAAAGGCATTTTTAGCGACTTTCTAACACACTAATTATCTTTCTCTTACTGTTTACAAGTACTCACTGGAACTACAAACCTGGTTTCTGTCTCCTTTCCAAAAGCATTGTTATGAGCACTGCTTTTTCATTCATTTCATTTTTGTAAGGAGAAAAAACATATCTATTCAAGCAATTGTTAAAAAAAGAATTAAAAACATTTAATTATTCCTATGTTGCAATTTAGGCTCATTGCCCACAGGAATGTGCCTTACATTCTTCATTGTTTTGGTGTGCCATTATCTGAAGCAAATACAGAAGCTGGAGCCAAAACAAGTCTGAATCTGAATCTGAGTAGTTTTAAAAGCTTACCTACAGACTTTCAGATGAGAGGTCTGCTGTAAAAAAGAAAGTATGATTAAAACATTAAAATTCAGTGATAAAAATGGTAAAATAGTGTTTTCTCCTTCCAAAAACTGGAAAGTGATGACAGCTGATCTTACTGCACCACACACATTAAAACTTCAACAAGCAATATTCAAAATTTGAGCACTGCTTAACAAATTTAATTTGATAAGGAAGAATCAGGATTACAGATTAGCCTACTCCACCTTGATTTATATTTTCAGATTACTTACCGGCAAGTAAACCTAAAACCAGACATGAACTTTATACCTGCTCCTCAAACTTGAATTATACCAAAACTGTGTAACATATGTACTCAATTATTGAGTTTTCTTATTTAGGTAATACCCCATTCAAATCAGTCTTGATCTAAACTCATGAAATTTTCCCAATTCTTGATATGAAATTATTCCTGAGAAGCTTCCAGTTAGGCCTGTGTTTGCATTATCCTTGTCTGTAGTGCTTTTGTTTTTAAAGAGAGGAGTCATAAGCTTGTGACACAAAAGGAAAATATGAAACACTTTGACAGGAACACTAATCAGAAGACAATGACACAGGGACACGCCATGGTACACTCTGCTATGTCCCTTAGGCATAACCTTAGTGGTTTTTTCTGTTTTTAGATGTAGTAAACACTCACTTATGTTTCTTCTTTATAGGCAACAGATATAATGAATGGAAGATGCCTTGCACAGCAAGCCAGAGGCCACTGTAGAAACAACTTTGTGATTAATTATTTCCCAGTATTAGCTCACACAGCAGCTCTGTAGTCAGTTAGAGAAACATTTCAAGAAAAGCCTAAAAAGAAGGCTCCCCAATTCAGTTAGTGAGAAAAATACCCCAGCTCTTATAAAAGGGTGCAGAAATTATCCTCCTGACTTTCCTAGGGGCAGAATCTCAAGCATTCAAAACAAATTCAAAAATGTACCCTTCCTTCTGCATTTTATGTGGAGATGTGACCTATCTGTAATAATACAATACACTAGATCTATTATACTGATTAGTTCTAAGGACACAGTCCTCCTTCCTCTCAGCTCAAACAATGAGATTTTTATGTGGGGCATGAGAGAGAGGGAATATTAATTTTCAAAAATAAAAAACAAGCAGGACCAATCCAGTCTTAAAAAGGCAGATCAGACTGGTGATATGTATTTGCAGTGTTTCATCAAATAAAGGGGAAAAGGAAACATCAGTACAGATACTTGTCAACAGCAAAAATCTCTCGCTGGGTCTCATTAATGTAACATAATTAGCTATTACAGTGAGTCTAGAAAAGTACATGGTATTAATGCCTGTATTCTATCACAGGAGTTACCTTGACTAATAGATCAATTACCTCTTTCTGCACAAACTTCTGGAACCCGCAGGTTATAACTTCTGCTGCATTGTGCACAGTGAGGAACACCGGGATTGGCTGCCATGGAGAGAGAACAAAAATGCCCAAATCAACCCAGAACAGTCACACATATAGGAAGGGGCACTCCTCTTAGAGACAGCTGTCCCACATGTGTGTGGTTTGGGGTTTTGTTCTTGAAGCTGTAAACCCATGCCACACCGCCTAGGAGAGATTTTACCCATTCCAATCACTACCACATGGTACAGGCATTTTTAAATGCAGACCCTGCTGCAGACCCGCTTGCTGTGTCTCCCACTGCTGAGTGCTCAGTCAGTTTGTTTGTGCACAGCTCCCCCAGTGAAATTTGCTCCAGGTTTCTGCCTCTAGTTTTCCCTCTCTGATCCAGGATCTTCAGCCTCCACAGTAAACAGTTCTCATTTGTTGTCCCATTTCTGTCTGCTGGTACTAAGAATACAGTGTGACTCCTAGCAACAGAACTGTGGGCAAGATGATTTTAGGTGATTGCTTTCAGTTACTGCTAGGAAGAGCTGCCCAAAATTAGGATAGAAATGCAATAGTTCATACGCAAATGATGTCGAAATTATACCCACTGAGGTATCTGGACACCATCCCAACATGAAATCATTAAGAAACAAACCCCAGTGATAACAATAATGAATCAAGCACCCATTGCCCCGGGCAAACCCAACCAGAATTAGTGGTTCTTAATACTTCCTCCAAATTAGATCCATGGTCTCTCAGACAGTTGAAACAGAAGCAATTCTCTGCTCTGATTAAGATAATCAAAAGACTAAGCCAGTTTAGAAAGCAGTATTTCCCCACTAGTGTATAGTATTTAAATCACAGTAGCAGACAATGAGTTAATTTCTCAGTGATGTCCAAGCTTTTAAGTATCAGGTGATATAAGCAGCAAGTATCTCTCAATTGTGACTTTACGTATTTTCTGTAATTTTCTTTTCTTTACCATAAAGCCAGATAAGCATTGCTCATTAAACATTTTAAATCATAATGACAACTGGGGTGGATCCATAAATGCAACAGTTACACCAAGATAAGAATGAAAATCACACAAACACAACTGGCATGAAGTTGTTGGACCTAGTTTCACCAGCACTGAAAACCAATTCTCAACCCTGTTGCTGGACAACTGAGAACATAAACCCAGAAGTATCTAACATAAAAGCACTCTGAGCTTGACACAGCAGTAGGAAATACAAGAAATACCCATAAACAAGGAAAGTTGACAGCAGAATTTACATTCTTCCCTTCGTGAAAGTGAATTTGTTGGGTTTTTCTTTCCTCCCTTCTGCTTCCAGAAGCCATTTGTTGGCTCTTCCAAATGTGTTTTGGAGCCAACAATGGCTCCAGTTTGCCTAGCCCAGTTAACCTTCTCCATATGTCTATTGCCTTTGATGCACGTATTTCTTAAATTTGTGAGTGGGCTTAACGCTTATGAAAAGAAAGGTTTACTGGCTGGGCAGGCAGGGTGAATAGACTCTGTACAGATCTCCCCTCACGGCTCTGCATACTTTTTTTAATGCATCACAGTCCTGAGCTAAGCAGTCCTCCTCCAGTTCTAGCCCTGAATTCTTGGTCTGGGGAGATTGCCAGCACCTCTAGGAAGAGGCACAAACAGAGATTAAAGTTGTAGTTTTGCCAGTATTCAGGAGTGTTTGAAAGTGGGTCCCCTTGGATTTGATAATAAAAGTACACATAATTTCTGCTTTAGGAATAAACCCACTTAGCTCAAATAAGCTGTTGAGATGAGCCAATTCAGCCATGAGTTTGGGAGAGTCCACTTTCCTTCTCACTCTGTCATAAAATTGTTGTACACAAAGCGATTGTAAGTCAAGCTTCTGTGTAGGATTGAATTCAGCCCCACTGCAAGGCAGCACATAATAATTATGGCCTAAGACTAGTCGTCTTTTTGTCTTGTCTCGCAAAATGGCCACAGAATTAGATATCTAAATCCCCATTCATGTGGAACAAAAGCCATTAAGAAATGGAGATGCACCTTAAGAAATGTTTGGGATACAAATCAAAACCCTTCACTGACACTCCAGTGCAGTTCACTTATGAATGACCAGAGCAGGAACAGGAGGCTGACACAGTAACTTACAGGATGACTGGGAAGTAAGAAGAAATAACAGAGACTATGTGATCCATAACTCCTCCACTACCCAGGTGAGCAAGCAGAAAATATGCTGCTGCCAAGGCTTTATTGATGCTTCCAGACAGGGCTTTCCTTAGGGAACTTTGCTTACCTTGCACCAAAGAAGCCCAACAGAACTTCCTTTGACAAGGAACCAAGAGGAAGTAAATGCAATCAACCTGAGACAGAACTAATTGGGGAGTGAAGGGCTTCTGAGCACATGCCTGTGCTTTCCCAAGATTATTTGGGTCCAAGATAAGGCCCCCAGCCTTGCTTATGAGTACAGAGACTTCCTGTTCTTTTCTGTTCTATCTCTCTGCTGAGATTTTCAAGGGATCCCTAAAATCAGAATCTGGTAAAAAAAGTCCCTTTTGATTCTCCTTGGGGCTTAGGAGGTGACAGGAACGAGCTGGCTCTGGAGTTACATTAAGCTGCATTGACAGAATGCAGAAGGGAACACTAGTGCAGGATCTGGGCTTGCAGACTGCATAACAACAGCAAAACATTGTTATTTTTAAATAATTAGTGCCACCAATTTATTTTTAAGGAAGACTATACAATTTAAGCATAAAGCATTCAAGCTTCATGAAAGCAGACTTGACATTCTGCACACATTTGGTAAATTACTGTGATTCAAACGAATCATAAAACTGAGTAATCTAACCCTTCCCATAATCTCTTTCAAACTTTCTATTTATCTTTTCAAATCCTGCAAAGAATCAAAAGCTTCTCACTGAAATGGTCTTCATCAGTTTCCTGGAAGGATTTCCCACACATCCCACAACCCCATTCCTCCTTTTGCAAAGTTACAGCTACTGATTTCTTCAGCTTCTTCCCTACTTGTACAATTCAGACCACTGAGGATCTGTTCATCAAAACACTGCACTCTGGAGAGATGCTGAGTGCTTCAGACTGTCACAAAGATGCTTTTTGATGTTTAGTAGGATTGGACCGCTGCATTAGCTCCATTAACAATGGATCTATTATTTAAACCCCTCCTGCCTCCTTTCCCCTCAACCCAGGAACAGCATTAAACACCATGTATGAAGGGAATGGTTTTTGTTTACAAAGTAGAAGTAATAAAGAACTGATTTCTACTGGTTCATTTCTTACCAATCTAGACAGTGCCCTAGAGCCAGCATAAATAATGCCCACAAAAAGTACTGATGCAGGAAGCCATGACAGGATTTCAGACCTGTGAAAACAATTAAAATCCCATTATTTCACCACATTCTGTTTACATACAGAAAGCAACAGTCGCTTGCAAGGAATGTAATAATATGTATATATGTACATAAATTTCAAACGTGCATATTAAAGTCACTCCCTGATTGCTCAGTGTTCCTCCCATTTACTAAGGAGTCCAAGTCAGAAATTACTCAATTTATCTAATCCAAGAGAAGAACTAACTGCGGATATATTTTCTTTGTTTTACTCTTTCCCTGGCTCCTCTCCCTCCAAATTCCCGTTGCTGGTTTTTTTTCTCCCTTAGAAATTACTCTCATTGGTTTTAAAGGAGAGACATTTCAACTAATTTCCTTGATATTCTGTGAAAGGAACAAAACTTGACAAATGAAGGCATAAAATGGCTCACTTGCACAGACAGCACACATTTTCACTATGTACAAATACACCTGGCCACCCACACATTCATTTCTCAGCCAGATTTACAAAGAGATTCTTCCTAAAGATCAGATTGTCTCTGTGGAACCCTATCTCTTGAGATTTCCTAATGATACTCCTTTGACTAAGCCAAACTCCTAGAGGCAGTTTGACGACTAATGGAGGAATGAAGTAATCAGATTGATTTGATTAATTTTTTTTAGCCATGGTTACTGCAGTAGGGTCAGGTTTCAGTTCTGAGAAAGGGCTTCAGAACTTGCACTTTTCCTATTTTTGATCTTGTTACTTAAGGGAAAAAAGGGATCAGGTAGGTGGTAAATTTCAGAGAGAATAATGTAAGATTTTGGGCAAGGGAAGAAAGGAGTAGCAGTGAGGTAAAGGCCTGAATCAAAGGCTTCCCAGGACTGAAGACATGGCTGCCCCATTCACTCTTCCCAAGCTTTGAATTAAAGTGGAGAAAACATTAGTGATCAGTGCTGGTTCTTGAAACAAAACCAAACTGCTTGTAGTTCCTTAATTTGCATTACACTTCCAATTAACATGTAAGACTTGAAATGCAATTATAGATACTGGTACACCACCACACTTCATGGAACACAAGAAAACAGACCACTAAATTATGAAATCAGAACAGTATGAATGAAGATAAAACGTGAGCAAAGATTCATGTAATCACAGACAAGGGAAAAACCATAAATATCACATTTCCTCCCTTAAATATATATATAATTTCCCAAGATACTCAATCAAAAACCCTGGGCCACAAAAAAAAAATTTTAGATCCTTTCACTGGCATAAATATCTGCTGTGGGTTTTCTTGAGTAGTCACCATAAATTTTTATAAAAACACTGTTTCTTTTGAGGCTATTGACTTCAAATGGAATTTCATCTAGACCAAGATCTAATACTGTCATACCTCATTACCAATGAATTCACATCAGACACCAAAAAAAATACCCCCCACCCTACTGGAACAGCAACAAATGGAAGAAAGGGGGAGGGAAGAAAAGGAAGTGGGTCTGGGAAGATAAAAGGAACACACGATGAAAACCAAATTTTCTTTTAGAACATAAAAATATCATTCTTTCATACTCCCCACCACTAAATTGTAGGAATCCTAAATATGTCTTCATCTCCAATGCAATTCTGAGACGTGCAATGGAAAAGGACTTCAGATGCATTTTCCATGATGTAAGGGTAGAATTTTATGCTGCCAAGTGGGAATTTCAGGACTGAAAAAGAATGCACGGATGTTTGATGTAACGTGTCAGCATCAACAATCTGTCTTGTATGTAAACCAATTAGCAGCTTCTTATGTTGGCAATACAGTGATGTACATGCAAAATAGGAAGAGAACTGATGAGTTTGTGGTTGTTGTAGGGCTAAATCCAAATCCCACGATAGGAGGAGGTTCCCCCAAACAACACTTAAAGTAAGGCTCTGAGCTGCTGCTTAGCGGTGGGTGAAATGCAGCACTACAAGAAATGCCTATCAGAACACATCAGACTTACGTGCCTACAAGAGTTAGGCAGAAGCTGGGCAGCAGACTGCAGCACTGGAAGAATTATGCAGATGCTGCGTGTTCCTCTGTGTTCCACAGTTCCCTTGTTTTGGATAAAAGCTTTACAGACAGTCAACATTTGCTCTTTAGAAGCAATGATGGAGAGTCCCTTACAGTATGTCCTGGGGGAAAGCAGAGGCAAAGCAGATTATCTACAAAGCCTAAGTGAGATTACTCTAAATAATATGGTTTTATTTGGTCTTCATAGTGAGGTTAGTATTCTGGACTTTAGACAAAAATAATTTAATTCTGCTGAGACACTTTGGGATAACCTGACTGGGCTCAGAAAGTATATGAGATCAGTCCATGTGACAGAAAAATCAAGACTTTGTGGACACAAACAAACAAATGGATGGCAGTTTATTATTTGAAGCATGATGAGACTGAAGACTGGCTATGATATTCCTAAGTAGCCTACACATACACCAACCCCTCCTCCCAAAACAACAGACAGATTCAGAGACAAATATTCTGTAAGGGGGAATGGAAATGTCCATATCCCAGTGGTAGCATTAACATCACCTTTGCACATTATGTTTGTTTGTTTGTTTGCTGGTGAGTTTTTTGGTTGGTAGTGCTTTGGAGGTTTAGAGGGTTTCTGTGTCTGGGTTTTCGGGCTGTTTTTTTGTTTTGGCTTTGATTTGTTTTTTTTTTTAATACAGGAGATACACGTTACAAATCCACCTCTGCAAAACATTAAAGCATGTGCCTAATCTTTGTGAAGAAAGACAGGTTTAAACTCATGCTTAAATAGCTGGATGAGTTACAGCCAAAGCATGTCAATTAATTCTGGTTGTTCCATTCAGTCTATTCTAGAACAGGTATTCTGTATTAACTAAGCTAACGAAGAGGTTTGTCAAGAGGGATTCCAACCCCTTTCCCTACAGTGTGCTGACATCTAGTGGCCTCAAGTCTCCAGGGTCAAAATATGAACTAATTTTTCATCAAAACTTCCCTTAGATAAAAACAACCTCTTCAACATCAGAGAGTGGTTCTTTTCCTCTATTTTCTTTAATGTCTTCCCAGGTTTTGAAAAGGCAAAAGTATCTTCTCCAAGATGGGAAAAAAAGATTCAACTTCTTTAATTTTGCAATTTAAAGAAGAAGTAATCATTAGTGATGAAAAGCTGAACTATACAAGAACATTACTGATGGCTGTATCCCTCTAGACTGTTCTGTGAAACAATATAAACTTGATAATAATATAAATATGTATCAGTAACTGCCAGTAAAGCAAGGTTTGGACCCTAATCCTGTCTCTGCTAAAGTCACTGACAGCTTTTATGATATCCTCAGCTGATTGCAGCTATAAAATGGGAAAGTAAATTCCATTTTCATTTACGACCTCACTTATATTTCCATGGTGATGTAGTCACTTGCATGGACATAAAACCAGAACACAGCCTGGTTTTTCTGACATACTCACAGGATTTCATTCTAAGTGAGGAGATTCAATTTTTCAAGCCAGCTGTTTGGATCTCAAACAGAAGGTTCATCAGTTGTCACTTGCTAATACAGAATCACTGAGAAAAAGTTACATTAGAAAGGATGTCTGGCAGTCACTTAGTCCAAACTCTCCCAGCTTCAGAGTCAAGTCACATTACTCAGGTCATTGCCCAGGAAAATTTTTAGTATCTCCTGAGATGAAAATTCAGTGATTGCTGGGCATACATCTTCTAACTGACACAATTTTGCACAATAAAAAAATGCTACTTTCCATACTGCAGAATGGATCCACCTGCGCAGAGTACAGCATGACTACTCTTCTGAATTGTGCTGTCACATTCAGTTCAAGCAGATGATCTTTGTCTACAAAGCAGCATTTCATTTGGAGTTTGATTGTTACATCAGTTAGGAAAAGGTGAATGATCCCCAGTTATGAGACAGCTCTCAGAAAAAGGCAGATCACATTTGCAGACTTCAAAGCCCTGAGGGTTTTGCGGAAGGTTGTGTCAATGCTCTTAACTAACATTACCAAGGTTTCTCTTACAATACTAAAAAAAATTCAGGGAAGAGATATGGACAGATGGTTGGATAAGATAGCCTTATTGTGTTCACTAAGGGCTTTTTGGTTATCTTACCAAGGTTAAATTGAATCCACTTTATATTAGTAGTCGGTTTAAGTGTGTGTCACTGAACACCCACGTGACTAAAATGTGAGTTCTCTTCTACATCTGTGAAGCAGAACACACACAAACACACACACCCACACACACCCACACACACCCACACACACACCCCAACCTCTATTTTAGCTGGTTAGAAACATCCATGACCAACTCAACTATGTTGTAATCCAGCTACAGAAAATAAGTGTTCGGCAAAAACGAAAAAACCTACAATACCTTGAACACAAGTTTATCTCCACCCAGCCCAGCTTCCAGGAGATGTGAAGCAGAAGTCCACCCACCAGTGTTTGCCACCTGAAATAGAACAACACTAGGAAATAATATGAGAGGCCTAGGAAACACGTGCAGATAACTTAGAATAAGTAGCAAGTAATGCACACTGATTTCTTTTATACTTTAAAATAAGTTATCAGCTTTCTTCTTCCTTAAGCTAGTGGTTTTCAGAGAGGTGTTTCAGGTTTCTTGGGTGAAAATCCTTGAACATCTAGCTCAGTTCAGACAGAGATATTGTATTACAATTTTAAAGGACATTAACATCCATAAAAGATATAGAATTGGGTTTATTTATTATTCCCATTTGTTGCAATGCATTTAAGCAATTATTTAAAATCTTTCTCACACATACATAAATAAGCAAATATTCTCTCTATGCAGTGTTATTGCAGTTGGACACTGTCAGAGAAGAGTGAGCTCATTTTCCACATGGATATGGTAAACATTCAATGCTACTATCACAGCTCACTTCACCTTTTTTTGGATGAAGAGCATATGAGAGCTTAAAAGCCAAGTTTCCCTGATGTTTGCTGCAGGTTTGACCATGGTCTATCCAAGCCAGTGATGAAATCCCATCAGTTTTATTGGGAAGAATTTCCTCTTGTCTCAGATTTTAAGGACAGAAGTTGGTGACAGTTTCAGATGCTTAGGACTATGCAGTATAGTCTTAGATTATACAGGGAACAAAACCAAGGACAGTGAACAATAACAGCATGAACTGAGAATTACATTCTTTTCCTCTTTGCTCATCTGTCATAGGTCTAAATGAAAGTGCCTCTGAGCCACTTTAAAAATTTCAAGAAGTCACTTTTAAAAGCCAGAACTTACGGAAAAATATTAAGATGCTGAAATGCATTTCCAAATAATAGAAAAAATAAATAATTTTGGTAAAACAGATGCCATAAGGCAGTTTCCTGCCATTGAAATATGCTTTTCTGTTGATTTATCACGTCTATTTTACACAAATTACTCAAAACTCTTTCCCCATATGATAAAAGCCTTGTGCAAGAGATAGTCTCTGTGTATGTGCCAAAACTGAAGAAAGCATTCACTGCATATTTAATTGAGCTGAATACACTCAAAGTAAGTGGAAATTCCCAAGGCACTTGTTCCTAGAGTTGATTGCAGTCCTGAGACTGCAAGTCAGGCAAAAATGTAAGCCATGCTAAGCAGCAGAAAAGGAAGCAAAGATATCCAGTGTCTGCAGGTTTTAACATTATCTCAAAAGAACAAATGGGGGAAGTCTTGACTTTAAGAGGCCCGATTTTCACTAAATGTCTCATCAACAGCATTGATGGTATATATGGACACTTACCAAAACATTACATTACATTTCTCATTACAGTTATTAAGATATGATAGTGACTTGTGATGCAGAGTTACCAAAAGCTACGCATGAAAAGAAGAACATGGTATTTGTGGATGCTTAAAAATGGGTTTAAGGTTGTTTTTTTCTAGAATAGCAAAAGAATGCACCATAACTGCACATTATCCACGAGGGCCATTTCCAAAGAAGACAGGTTGTTCTGTAATTGCTACTTTTCTATGCTGAAGCGTAAGACTTTAAGGAAAATGAGAAATTATGGACTCTATATATCTTAATTACATCATCTCCATGATGTTTGAAAATTAACCAAGACACTTTAATGAATGCTTTATTAAGGCTTCATGAAGTATGTTCTCTAGATAGCAAAAGCCAGTAATGACAAGAGGTAGTAAAGGTAGCTTCAGCATGAAACAGCAAGACGTTAAAGTCATTTTTCAAACAACTGTATTCTTAAGACAATACTTACCCTTGAAAAAGGGTAGGATAGGTAAATTGCAGGACAGACAGGACATACTGGAAAACAAATAGCAAATTAATGGACATCAAACACCTACAGTTTATAATATTAACGAATAATCATGAGCAACAAAACATACACAAAAAGTTTTCAGTTTTCTTTGTTTTGGTAGAAAAGACAAAAAAAACCCGTCTAGTAATATCTCTTGCTGTGGTGTATTTCCTCCCCCTTCCCTCATCGCATTGCACTATGATCTCTGAAATGCCTGATAGGCCTCAATCTTGACAAACAGCATCTGGGCTAAGTTCCACTTGAGCTTATCAGAAGCACTGTCTGCTCCCAGGAACTTAATGCTGTCCAGCAAGCTCCTGCTTTTTAACAAGCAGCCTTGGAGATTTATTTTTCTTGCCTGCATAACAACCCAAGTGGAACAACATTTTTGTTATTGAACTTTCAAAGAAAGTTACCAACCCGCATTGCAGCCAGGATGGAAAATTACTTTCTCTAAACCCAATTCTCTTGTGACCCTACAAACAGCAGTCCTGAGTGAGACCCTTTGAGCTCTCCTGGACTGCAGCAGGATGCAACCAGCAACCTCCCTCTGAGTGGGACATCTCTCAGAGCCAGCAAACCCTCAAGTCTGCCACACTTGGAGGGTCACTGAACGACGATGATGGATCCTGGCCTGACACCATCCACTCCTTGAGGGTCAACCCTTTGCCTGTGAAGCAGATGCAAAGGCACCCGATGTGAGTTGAGTACTTCACTGAATCTGAGGGGAATTTTTCCTGGGTATACCTTGTACATGCTCCTTTAGGTCTGAGTGTGTGTGAATGTGGATATGCTGTAGCAAGGTTATGATGAATATTACTCTCTTAGATTCTTAAGTACATTAAGTTCATAAGTAAGATAGGCCTGTGACTCACTGTTGTGCCTCTATCAAATTGTATACAAATCTTTTGTTAAATTCTTTAAATTAAGCTTTTGATTAAGAGCTGCTACATTTAAGTGCTGATAAAACCTTTAGGCTAAACTGTTGATCAAGTCTGGGGCTAAGTTTGGCAAGCGGGTCCACTATGAGCCCTGTGACTCAGTGTGAGCATCTTATTCCCTTTTATCCTTACTCTTTCCTATTCTTACTTCCATGTAGACAATTTTAGGTTGATTGATTTTTAGATTGACTGATTTTAGTCTGATTTTTCTCTAGCTTTTTTTTTCTTAGCTTTAACCATCTAATAATGATGTCATAGATGTAATGATATAGTAATGTAATAATGATGTAATACTGTAGTACTGATGGTAGTGAACCTTGCCAACAAACTTTGTCATGATTTCACTTTAATATTAAATCTGCTTTTGCCCATCCCTTTGCCAGTGATTCTTTGACCTAAAACACTCATTTGCTACACTTTCCATGCCAGAACTGGATGCTGGATGCTGCCTCAGTCACTGTGGAAGGTAACAGACACTGAAGTACATGAGGCATGGAGTGGACACACTGAACAATGGAGAAGGCTGTCATCCGAATTACACTTTTCACTTTCTGAACACACTCCATACATCACACTGAATGGAAAAGGATTAACGGGAACAAAAAGCCATAAGCACCAGTCAATTAAAATCATATTGTACCAAAGAGGCAATCTTTGGCAAAACCAAGAGCAATAATCTTAACATAAATGTCTCCTTATGAGTAATGTATCTTACAGACTTAACATTCTGCTCACACACTATTTTGTGTAAAATATTAAGCAGCCCATAAAGCCCACCGGAGATGTAATACCTGAGGGTAAAAAGCAAAGCCTTTGTGTCATTGCTTTAGCCTGCTTTGTCTGGGCCTGCACATATGGATGCTAGTGTCTCTTCACATTATATGTGTATATATGCAAATATGAGGCATAAATATATGTCTTCCAGGTCTAACAACCTCCTGTGAAGAGGAATATAAATACCACTTCTGCAAAGGAGAAGAATGATTGAAGCTTCCTCAGAGGAAATGAAAGGTACCTGCTGTTCCTTCCAGGAGCCAGCAGAAGCTGTCAAGGGCAAAAGGAGAAGCCGAAAGCTTTCAGCAGAGAGGAAACTGTGCTGAGCACCTTGCAAGGTCCAGTTTTCAGGTGTGTGGGGTGTCACTAAGAAGCTGGCATCAATATACAGAGACAATGCATGTTGATTCACAACACGTCCTTTTACACATACACCTGTCAGAACAGCCACGTGCATTTTAAATCAGGACGATCTACCTGCACATAACTGTACCCCTGCTTGCATTTGCACACCACCTGCAACAACTGAAAGGTCTATATTCTGGTTATCTTTAACTTTATTGCACGAAAACCTACATTCAGGTTGGAGAATGGAGGTGCCATGTCAATGTCCCTCTGACTTCCTCTCAAGCACACTTAAGCCAAGTAACTTTCCCAATGCATGATGCAACCTGGCAGCTCTTTTAGCCCCTTTCTGTTTATCTAATCATTGCTCCTAGCAGTCTGTCAAATCAAGTGCATTATCTCTCCCTACAAACTTCGCTTCATGTCTGGACTTCAGTCTGCTTCTGGGCATCCTTAATGGCAAATGTTATCTTGGAACAGAAACTACTGGCCAATGCCCAGAAAAAATTTCATTTTCACCTCTGAAATGCTACTTTTCTCTAATCCTCCCTCAGAAAATTCATACTGATTGCTTAACCAATATTTTTTTCTTTCAGAAATCTGCACCAGAAATACAGATTCTCTCTGATAAATAGGATAGCACAGAGCAGTTACTATATATCCTCCTCCCAGTAAAAAAACTGCTTTCAATCTATGCTTGAATTATACGATTTTATTCACAATGTGGCCATCTTCAGCCTACTTCTTCTGCTTACACATTTCAGCAACACTAATAAGATATTGTTCCACAGTGGAAAACAAAATTCTTGTCCTTAATTTGCAGGGCAATTAAATTGTCAAAGGAACGAAGTTGCCATGGAAGTTAATATTTGTTTCACTACTGAAATAATACTTTGAATAGTTCACATTTTTCCCTTGGATAGTTGATATCATTGTTCCAGTTAACAGATCTTCTTTTGGCAATGAGTGCAGCTGCCAGGTACCCAATAGTGAAATACATACAGCATCAGCGATACTTTCAGTGCAGTGTAACTTCTGGCTCTATAACACTTCATTCATTGGAATGACCTGATGTCAACCTCCTTGCTCTCCTAAACAAGACAATAGTGATACTTATGCGTCGTGGAAAGGTAAAGATGTCACACACTGAGCAAAACGAAACCGGCAGCCTATCCGCAGTTTCGGGAGCACACTGGGATGGGCGGCAGGCTAAAGTGCCGGGGACTTTTTCACTCGTGGGGTAGTCCCGTCCGGGAAGGGCTGGTCCTCCGACTCTCCCTGAGCAGGGCAGTGAAAGCAGAGGGCACCCTCTCTCCTCTTCCTCCTCCTCCTGCTCCTGGCTCCCGGGCTCCCTGCGCTTTCCTCGCCCCCCGCTCCCGCAGCTGCGGACCGGCTGCCCAGCGCCCCCGCACCTCCCTGCGCCCCGCCCGGCCCGTCCGAGACCGGGGCGGCCCCGCGCCCGCGCTCACCTTGTTGGTGAAGCTGGAGGCCAGGTAGAAGAGGCAGAAGGCGAGGCCGCCCGCCGGCCTNGCCCGGCGGCCGTGCCGGGCTCAGGGCGGCCGTGCCGGGCTCAGGGCGGCCGGAGGGCCGGCAGCGTCGCAGCCCGGGCACAGCCGCGGCCCGGGTGGCAGCGGCCGAACCGTGCCCGGCAGGGGAAGGAGGGCATTGTCCCCTCTACTCTGCCCTTGTGAGCCCCCACCTGGAGTGCTGCGTTCAGCTCCGAGGCACGCAGCACAGGAAAGACCTGNGAATGACCTGATGTCAACCTCCTTGCTCTCCTAAACAAGACAATAGTGATACTTATGCGTCGTGGAAAGGTAAAGATGTCACACACTGAGCAAAACGAAACCGGCAGCCTATCCGCAGTTTCGGGAGCACACTGGGATGGGCGGCAGGCTAAAGTGCCGGGGACTTTTTCACTCGTGGGGTAGTCCCGTCCGGGAAGGGCTGGTCCTCCGACTCTCCCTGAGCAGGGCAGGGAAAGCAGAGGGCACCCTCTCTCCTCTTCCTCCTCCTCCTGCTCCTGGCTCCCGGGCTCCCTGCGCTTTCCTCGCCCCCCGCTCCCGCAGCTGCGGACCGGCTGCCCAGCGCCCCCGCACCTCCCTGCGCCCCGCCCGGCCCGTCCGAGACCGGGGCGGCCCCGCGCCCGCGCTCACCTTGTTGGTGAAGCTGGAGGCCAGGTAGAAGAGGCAGAAGGCGAGGCCGCCCGCCGGCCTCTTCAAATACATCTGTCAGCGCGGGCGCGGAGCGCGGTCCGGCGGGCGGTNGTTCAGCTCCGAGGCACGCAGCACAGGAAAGACCTGTTGAAGCAAGTCCAGAGGAGGGACGCAAAGATGATCAGAGGGCTGGAGCACCTCTCCTGTGAAGACGGGCTGAGAGAGTTTGGGGTGTTCAGCCTGGAGAAGAGAGCGCTCTGGACGGATCTTACATCAGCCTTTTAGTACCTAAAGGGGTACTAAAAGCTTCTCTGCAAGACAGCTGTAGGAGGGACTTTTTACATGGGCATGTAGTTGTAGGACAAGGGGGAATAGATTTAAACTGAAAGAGGGTGGATTTAGACTAGACATAAGGAGATGAGGTGGTGAGACACTGGAACAGGTGGTGGATACCCCATCCCTAGAGTGTTCATAGCCAGGTTGGTTGGGACTCTGAGCAACCTGATCTAGGCGAAGATGTTTAGCAGGATGCTCTGGCCTGGAATGTGGTCAAGCAACTTGGACAATGCCCTGTTTACAAAGCTATTAGTGGTGGACTGAGAGGGCATCAAGCTGGTTTTGGTGTTGAATTATGATAAAACCAGTCTGACAGATCAACCCCAAATTAACATCCTGACAGTGAGGCAAAGATTTGGCAGATAAACTGCTAAGCTGACCTGGAGATATATGACTGGCACTCAGTCACTTTAAAAGTCCAGGCCACTTTCATATAGTTAGGTTGTTCTAATATATCCCTTCTTGGAGTGTGTATGAAGATTCCTCCTTTGGGTGGGGACACCGCTCAAAGTTGGTCTGTAAGGCTGAGTGAGCAAAAGAGATTTTGCCCATGGTCATGGTTGGTATGGGTGAGTTACATCAATCTCTACTTTAATAATTATTCCTTTTTGCTAGTTTTAATAGAATTGTTTTAATATAGTTGCTTTGATAGAGTGCACTGTACTGTCCTATCCTATCCTAGTAGTTTTAGCTTCTATAGTGTGTAGTAAATAATTCTGATTAAGATCTTTTTGTCTAATCATTTATCATAATAAATTGGTCATTTTTATATAAATATATCTGGTTTGCCATCATTTATCCTGCAGGACAAAAGTTCAATCACACCTCTGTAATTTCTTAGACTTAAACTACTGACAGTCTGAGGCTGAGACTGGATCCAGCCATACCTTGGCTCCTCCCTAAGAAGGAATTTAGAAAGCAAGGGGGTCCTTTCTGCACCTCATGACTCAGTGGGAGGGTTTCTCTAATAAATTTTGTGTGAAGCTCCCACTCCCACCTGTGACAAGAAGTCCCTGCTTATTGCAGGGATGGCTAACTTTGAAGGCCCCTTCCAACCAACTATGCTATGATCCTACGATCCTATGATTCACTGGTGACATGTAAACTATAAATATCCCAGGCAGGTGAGGAGCAGTGAAAGACACGCCCTATCAAGTCATGGTTACTGGGTGTTCTTTTATTATGGCCTAGGTAAGCCTTGTTTTTCCCAGTCCTGGTATTAGCAAGGCCATACCTTTGCAGTTCTCACCTTGACTTTGCTCAGGTAATGCAAAGTACAGGGCCCTCTCTGTACACGTACACCCTGTTTTTACAGGACAGAGCAAAGCAGCATAAATAAGGAACTTTATTTATGAGCATGGCCTAAACTAGGGAGGGAGGGAGGCACTAAATGGTCAAACCCAGCCCATAAAACGAGCCTGTCTAACCCGCTACATTTAGCCTCAAAAGACAAAGTCAACAGAGTGCAACAGCTGAACAGTTGACCTGCACCGAGATAAATTCAAATATTTTAGTCCATCAGATGTGATCCTATCTGGTTTGTAAGGCAGTGGCCCAACAGAGACATCGATTTCCAGTGCTGAAAGATTTGGTCCATCCAGGCTTACAGAGATCACTGATGAGGCACTGTAATGAATGTGTTAGAGACAGCAGGGTAGGTGATAGAGCATTTCCACTTTGCAGAGCACCTGTTTATGTAAGGATGTCAAATGTGTATTTGGCAAACAAAGGCACACTTTGCATTGTGCCAAAAATTCAGCCTATAGAGCTTCAAAAAAGAGTAAGTAAAGTTTGCGGATATCTACAAAGACTAATGTAAGCATGCAGTAAGAGTACTTTTGACTTTTTATTGATACAGTGGGGTATCATTATCATGCAAAGATATTACAGTGATATCTGTGAGCTTTTTGCAGTATTTCTTAGTACAAGTGGGAGACCTGGGCAAGGACGATATATCTTCTTACAGCCAAACACAGAGGCAGGTTTGAATTCTTGTAGGCCACTTACAGTGAGGGATTAAGAATGAAGATGTAAATTTCTGCTAATGTTGTTTATCAGGACTGACTTGAATTACATATGAAGTAATCACTGTGCAGCTTTGGAATTATTTTGATTAGTATGAAGGGAAGTTTCTGCTCTATCTAGATTTTTAACTATTTTTATTGGGAAGCATGAATGTGTTGCAAATGATTTTGTTTACACATCATTTTACAGAACATTTCTTCTTAACACAATTCGGTTCAAAGCTTGATCCATTCATATAAGAGGTAATGGGATCAAGGCCTAATCAGGAAATATTTAAGAGACTAAAATAGAAGACTTATTTTTGAAAATTAAAAACTTAGTAACAAGACATAGGAATACTAAGTCACCATTCATGTCTTTCTGAATCAAAACCTACCAAAACCCATTTTCTCAATCAGTGCTTGTACAGCTGTGCAAGAATAATGATTTTTCCCAGGGTAGCAGGACATTGCTTCGATATTCTGCTCATATATAAAACTGTTACATTTAGACAAAGAAGATTGAAGGGGGCATGGCAGTAATCTTCATACCCTAAAAGGCAGCTGCAAAGGGAAAGAAATAATCTCTTTCCACCAGGGCTAAGTGCAGGGAGGGTAAGAAACATGCTGGTACATCATCAGACAAAGCCACTCTCGCCAGCACTTGGCAGTGCCACGGTAACCATTGAACCTGATGATCTTAAAGGTCTTTTACACCTAAATGATTCTATGATGCATTATATGCCTCCGTGGCACAAGCCTGTGTCATGCCTGCAGGTTGTGCATTACAACCTGGGTCCCTACCCTCTTGTAAATGGTTTTTCTTTTAGTTGGGGACTTTCTTGGGTAACGAACGCTGGAACAGTGTGTCTTAGGAAATTGTAATGTATTATGTCATTGCAGGTTGCTAAGGACAAATAAGATGAACTTTGGCCGACGAAGCTGATTCTTGCACGGCTGAGAATTGATGTGAATGGCCATTGCTGGGTCTGCCTGGCAGTATGGGCTTTGCTAGATGTGTAACAGGGAACGTACTCTGAGCAGGCTGGGGGATGCCACAGAGGCTACACAATCCCTTACCAGTTCTGCCCTTGCAGCCACCCAGCTTTCCTTGGCTGGTTTTCAGATTATCAACAGTGACTGTGATGGTACACTCGTCTATGACTGCAGACAGATACCTTCAATAGCTGGTGATGAGCCAGGCCAGAGGAGATTTCTAGGCATTGCTTCCTTCCTTTTAGGAAACTCGCCCAAGTAGACCTAACAGTGATTGTGTCGAAGCGAAACACTATCCTATTGCTGCTGTCCTGAAAATAGGGCATTTTAGTCACAGTACTATTTTCCAGATAAACATTACATATAAAATTGAGATGTAAAAGGAAGCAGGTCACATGCAAAGTATGTAAATTTGTATCTACAGTGACTTACAGGATTGGGATCAAATTGATTTGTTTGGTTTTGGTTTGGTTAATTTGTTGTATTTTTTTCCTGTTTCCTCAGTTACTTCCTGAGATAAAAACAAATGCCATCTATTTCATTACACAGAATCACAGAATCATTTAGGTTAGAAAAGACCCCTGAGATTGAGTCGAATCTATGACCAAACACCAAGTCAACTAGACCATGGCACTGAGTGCCACGTCCAGTCTTTCCTTAAACACCTCCAGGAATGGTGACTCCATCACCTCCCTGGGCAGTCCATTCCAATCCAATCACCCTTTCTGGGAAGAAATTCTTCCCAATGTCCAATCTAAACCTCCCCTGGCGCAGTTTAAGGCCATGTCCTCTGGTCCTGTCACTTGTTGCCTGGGAGAAGAGGCCGACACCCAGCTGGCTACACCCTCCTTTCAGGGAATTGTAGAGAGTGATCGGGTCTCTCCCGAGCCTCCTTTTCTCCCAGCTAAACAACCCCAGCCCCCTCAGCCGCTCCTCATAGGACATGCGCTCCAGGCCCTTCACCAGTTCCGTTGCCCTTATCTGGACTTCATTTCATCCATTTGTTTTGCCGCTGGCTTACTGTCCGGTTTGTTGGTTTGGAGGTTTTTTTCTCCCACGGTTCCCTCGGTTACTTCCCCAGATAAAAACAAACGTCAGCTATTTAACTTCTCTCATTCGCATTACCGCCAGCCCAGCGCAGCCCTGGGCCCGGCGCTGTCCCTCAGCCCCCGGGTAGGAGCGGCCGGGCGGGAGTTCCGCCGCCTCCCCCCGCAGGCGGCCCCGGCAGGCTCCGCACGCCGCCGGCGAGGCCGCGGCCGCCCCGGTGACATCACCGGAAAGGCGGGTCACCCGCGGCCAATGGGCCGCCTGACGGCCGCGGAGAACCGGGGAGGACCCGGAAGGTTTCGCAGTCGGAGCGTCGCTGCCCCGCGGAGAGACCCCGCTCCTACCGCCCGTCCGCCCCTGCGTGCCCGATGGACTCGGTGGGAGTCGCCGCCGCCGCGCCCGACGCCGGGCCGGGCCCCGCCTGGCAGAGCAAGGTGAGCGCTGTGCCGGCGCCGCGGGGCCGCCGCTGTCCGGGCTCCGCGGAGGTGGAGGAGCCGGAGCAGGAGGACCGAGGCCGTGGAGAGGGCGCTGCGAGGTGGTGACAGCACCAGCCGGGTCACGGTCACTCGGCAGAGCGACCCGAGCGTGGTTGGCTGCTACCGGCAGTTATCTCCTCGGTGGAGAGAGCTGCTGTGGCAGCCTGATAACCGAATTGCTTCCGTCCGAGGGAACTGGAGCTAAGTGAGCTTGGTTATCCCGGCGGTAGGCAGCGAGTCCCTGGGACTCGTCATTCCCCACTGCGGTTTTGAGGGCATGTTTTACGCTGGCTGACCTTTCAGGGCTCTAGAAGCGGGGGAGGAAGCTGTGCGTAAGCCGTTGCTGTTGGGTTATTCCAAGAGAAGTTTTATATAGGTTGTGTGTCTGCTTGTGTGCAAACTTTCTGGGAAGGCTTCACCCCTGTCTCCAGAGGGTACTGACACTGACAAACTGACATTTTTCCTTCGTTAGTAAGTGACCATCAACAGTTTTGCAACTCCAGTTCTCTCTATTGAGTTTATGAAACTACTCTTTGAGTAGTTCCCATAGTTCCCCAAGTATCTGTAGAAGATCCCTTACATTACATGAGCTTATTTTGGAGCCCCTGATAGCTAATTATCCTGATTATTGTTTTGCCACTGCACAAGTCTTGCTGAATTGAAAAAAAAATGTTTATTTACAGTGTCCGTGGGGAGCCCCTAGCACATCAATATCATGTTCTCTTGCTGATGTAATGAGTGAACAGCTGGCAAAAGAACTGCAGCTGGAAGAAGAAAATGCTGCTTTTCCTGAAGTGGTTGCGTAAGTTTAAGTCCTGGATTAGTGATTTCCATAGTTGTGATGCCATCTTCTCTCTCACATGCAATTTCTTACAATGTGCTCAGTGCATAGCAATATAGTAAATGATTTGCCTGTTGCCTCCTAGCTCTGCTTCTTCAGATCTTCTTCAGTGAAGATAGCTTCCCCAGCTAAAAGTCTTCCTTAGATTCTCTTCTCCGTTGCTCTTCTTTCTTGATGTTTTCTTTGCGTTTTCTGGGGGTGTTAGCACGCTCTGTAAGCTATATTTAGAGAAATGTCAGAATTTTTTTTTTCCTACCGTTTTAGGGACTCTTGTTAACAGTGTACAATGTTATTTTGAGAACTATCAGGTGTATCACCTGTATCCTCCTACTACCTGAAAGCTCTAAACAAAGGCCAAGAACTTACTAGTTCTAAAATTGTACAAAATTGATAGATTTTGACTATCTTTCCTGTGAAGCAGAACAAAGCAACACTATTTGAGGTTTTTAAAACATAAAAATAAGTATACACGTGCATACACCTGTATGCCTTCTTTCTTTTTTCTGAAGGATATCTTAAAAATAGAGATTAATGCTTCTTACAGAATGGTAAACAAGCAAAAGTTGAAGTAAAATTTGCATCATAAATGAGTTGCAAAGAGAAGTGAAGTCATGATCTATTAATATTTAGTGTTGGCTCGGAGAGGAGGCAGATAGCTGAGATCCATTCCTTTTTGTGCAGTTCTGCATTAAGTCTGTTGTACAGAGTGGGGAAGTGGTATAAAGCAGTGTTTCTGCTTAGATTGCAGTGTTTAGTTTTTTAAAAATTCCTGTTTTCATCTTATATAGTGCTGCTGAAGGACCATTTATTACAGGAGAAAATATCGACACTTCTAGTGATCTAATGCTAGCTCAGATGCTGCAGATGGAATTTGACAGGGAATATGATGCTCAGCTTCGGCGTGAAGAGAAGAAGATCAATGGAGATAGCAAAGGTACCTTCATCAGAAGGAATATTTTTGCTTTGGAGCTATTCTCAGCCCTTAGCTTAAATTGACAGAGCTGTGAGGAAGTAGCAAAGCCCTGAGAGTCACAGGCATGCTTATTTGTTTTGTTTCTCAAGTCTCCATATCCTTTGAAAATTATCGGAAGGTGCATCCCTATGACAGTGACAGCTCAGAGGATGAGGTTGATTGGCAGGATACCCGTCACGATCCGTACAGAGCAGGTATGTGACAGCTTTAAACAATGCAATTTCTTCAGTCAATAGACCTGAGAATATGACATAGTTAAATTAGGTCTTGTTTTAATGTAAGGAGACACACCAGCTGCATTTAAAATCGGGTCACCTCAATGGGAGGTGTCACCAGGAGGTTGGGCGGGTAACTTCAGGCTTCTGTCTGCCAATATACTGGCTGCAGTGGATGAATCTGGCAAAATAACCAGTGTACATGGGAAGTATTGTGGGATGTGCTTGTCTGTCATCTACGTTTGGATGATATGGTTAGATATCATCTGCACATGATATTGAATACTCCTGTCTTAGCATGCCAGAAATGTGTCTGACAACCCAGAGAAGACAGAGAAGTAAGCTGTAACATAGCCAGAGAAGCTGTCATGCTTAGTATAAGAGAAGACTGTATTAAGATCATACAATTGAAGTAATTTATTCTGTTTTATAAATAAAATTATGTTACTTTTGTGGACATTGTGGGGCTTTTATGAGCATTGGCTATGCTTGTTTAGATGTAAAGTTTGGTTTATTTTTCTCACTGCTGGCAGATAAACCTACTACTACACCAAAAAGGGGTTTCATAGGAAAAGGAAAAGACATTACTACGAAACACGATGAAGTGGTATGTGGAAGAAAAAACACTGCTCGCATGGAAAATGTAAGTGAAAACTTAGGGAAATTTGTTTTGTCTGTAAAACTGGAATGCTGCAATTCCGCCAAAGAACTAATGCCTGTCCACCAGTGCTACTGGGTAGGGTGCTGGCTTTTATTTTCTCCTGTCGGATGAAAGCAATGCAGTCTTTGGTTTATTGGTTATTCACATTGGCAGTTTGAGTTTTGCGTGTTTTCTGTTTAATAATAGTTTGTTATTGAGCAATTCAAGAATTTGCAGAGAACTGTTTTGACGAAACAAAACTATCAGCAAGTTTGGCACACAGGCAAATAAAACACAAAAGCTATTTTTGAAAAGCATAGATATTGTGTAACCTTTCTTCTAATTAGTTTTGTCTGATAAGCCAAGTAACTTATTTTCAGTCAATTGTTTGACTTACGGCTTTTCAGTCTGTTTATCTGTAGTACGTATCTTCCATTTTCTTTAAGGTAACTGGTGCAACTTCTCTAAATAAGGAAATGCTGCAAGTGCTATTTTTGCAGGATGTTAGGTAATCTCATATCAATTTGGGCAGAACTTTGAGTTCTGAGTTTAAAACTGTGTGGTTTTTAACACAGTGACAACATTGCACAAAGTGGGTTTCACATAGGTCCAAATCTATCCTGGATTTTTCCAAACCAGAATGAGAAATTTCTGTTTGTGCCAACTTTTGGTGTCTGCTAATAACAATGTTTAAATTCCTATTATTTCTACTTGTAGTTTGCACCTGAATTCCAAGTTGGGGATGGAATTGGGATGGACTTAAAGCTGTCAAATCAAGTGTTCAATGCCTTAAAGCAGCATGCATACTCTGAAGAACGTCGAAGTGCAAGGCTCCATGAGAAGAAGGAGCACTCCACTGCTGTATGTTTTTAATAAAGTCTCTCTATCTATTCCTTATCTGGTGTAATAGCTAAACACTGCTTTGGTAACTTCTTGCAACATTCCATTTTTAGTAAAACAGCTAAGCAATAATATGTTAACATTGCTGAAGGAAATGATATCAGCCAGCTCCCACAAAAAAAGCTCTTTATTTGAGCTGCATTCCTTTGAGAGCCATGTCAAAGTAAGAGCAAGCAGCTACTGTTTATTTCTCTTTGTCTTTCTAAACTTGTCTCTTAATCAGCTACAATGAATAAACTGCCTGGAAGTTATTTATAGAAACATCCAGAGGACTAATCCTCTGCAGTTGAACCATATGGCTCCAAATATCTGTCTTCATAACAAGTTTCAGGAAGATGAGGTGACCAACTGACCTAATAATTTAGGAATTTACTTGATAGACTGTATGGGTGAGTTTGGAGTAGGGCCTCTGGTAATTCCTGATGTGGACTTCTTCAAATTTGTGTGTTTTGCTTTGCTTTATCGTTACTTATATCAAAGGAATACAATGCTTGGGATATTGTGATTGAGGATTTGTAAAGACTCCTTGAAAACACTGTAGAAATTGCTGCTGAGCCTCAGTCTGTATGTGTAATTAGTAAAATACTCTGTGCTGCACAGCTGGTGGGAAACTAAGAGTATTAAATCATTAAATCAGTCCTGGAGCAGATTGGCTTTGCTTCATATGTTTATTTTTGTTGGGCTTTTTTTTTTTCACCCTCTGTCAGTTGCAAGTATTTTATTAATACATTATTCTTTCCACTTAGTTGAATTCTTGTGGTATATAAATATTCTAAACTCATGGTAAAGCAAAGAATTGCTTTACTGAATTGAGTATTCATGTGTTGCCTATTCATTCCATTCGTCTCTTGTAGGAGAAAGCAGTGGATCCTAAAACACGTTTACTTCTGTACAAGATGGTCAATTCTGGGATGCTGGAGACCATCACAGGCTGCATCAGCACAGGAAAAGAATCTGTTGTTTTTCATGCCTATGGAGGAAAGTGAGTATGTTGTTTGTTACTGATGATAGCTTTAAGTACCAGAGATGATTTAAAAATCAGAAAACACACAAACATTTAAACACCTTTTTTTATTCCCAAGGTTTAAAGGTTGTGTGCATGTATATGCAGATAATAATAAAATCTGAAAAGATGTGCCGTAACAAATTGGGAGAGGTAACCTATTTGATAAGAAACTTATAATCAAAATGCCAAAACCCAAACATTCATATGTAAGTTTAATAATCAAATTGTTATAAACTCAAGTTGGCTTCTAAATTTGATAGATAATTAGATCCTCTCTTATATTAAAAATCTCTGTATGCTGCAGTGTATAAAAACCCCAAACCATGTGTTTGCTTGTAAATAGTTAACTTTGTTATGTATTTGTCTTTTTCCACGAGAAGTGCAACTGAAGATAAAGTTATTCCTCCAGAATGTGCCATCAAAGTGTTTAAAACAACTCTTAATGAATTCAAGAACCGTGACAAATACATTAAGGATGACTACAGATTTAAAGACCGCTTCAGTAAATTGAATCCACGAAAGATTATTCGTATGTGGGCTGAGAAAGAAATGCATAACTTAACAAGGTAAAGAAAGAAAAAGGAAGTGTAGTTGCCAAATGCCTGTCAGTTTCCTATTCTCTGTTTAAGGAAGATACTCTATGTCTGGGTATTTCACTTTAAGGCCAAAATAATATACAACCTGGCACAGATTGAATAAACCTCTGGGTTTCTTACAGTTTAATAAATCCTCAGCATCTACAGTGATTTTGCAGCAGAATTTACAGGCCCGTGAAATTAACAGGCTCTAGTGGTAAAAGTGATTTGTATTCCGTGAGCATTTTTAGACTCACTTATGACTTTAGAATCTGAATTTTCCTGTGTAAAATACTGTGAAATATATATAATTATTCAGTTTTCATTACTCTCAAAGACTTTTTTTACTCTGGATCAGGTTTCTCACACAGCTCTCAGATTGCAAATGAGCAAGCGGGAACTAGAACTTTGGGGGCTTCGAAGCTTTTGTTCTGTTTTTCATAATCAGTATCTATTTTCTGATCCACAGAATGCAAAATGCAGGAATTCCTTGTCCTCAAGTGGTTATCCTTAAGAAACACGTCTTGGTTATGTCTTTCATTGGCCAGGATCAAGTCCCAGCTCCTAAACTAAAGGATGTAACACTTAGTAATGAAGATATGAAAAAGGCCTACTATCAGATTCTTAATGTAAGATGATGCTGATTTCTCCTGCAATTATGTTGTGTTTTCTTTTAGGGGAATAACTATAAGGACAAATCAGCACTTATTTACTTTACAGGATGCTTACATAATTTTCAAGATACAAAGTCCAAAGTCTTATTTTGCTGCCGTTTAATGTGTGACTTAGAATCAATAAGAAATTATGCACTGAAAAAAAATGCAATTAAATTTAACCTTAATCTGAGTGGAAAACGTGCTGGAATTTGGTGACAAACAGATGTTTAGCAGCAGATGAATTGTGAGCAAGTGGGCCTCCTTTTATAGAAGCAGTATGTGGTTTAGAAAATTCTCTGAAGTCTTTCTGGGCTTACCAAACACTTAATTTGCTTAAGCACTCTGCAGTGGATTGCCCACCCCCTTTTTAGCAAACCTAGAGACTGGAGAATGAATTAGAATATTGCATGGTGGATACTTTAATTGCCTGTTATCTGCTTGGTTCAAACACACACCTGCTAACTGTCCACTCACTATTACATTATAGATATTAAAAAACCCCAACCAGGCAACCAATCCCGCAGCTTGGTAACAGGAGTGGTCCAGGTCTCAAATGAATGAGACCAGTGAGCAGCACAACTGTGTTGTAAGTGAATTTGTGTACTGGTTAGGATTCAGTCTCCACAACTGTGAGACTCCCTTCCTATGTGATAGGAGTGAAAATGACATGTATATTTAGAGAACATGTTTATCTGTCTCCTGCACTTGGACTGTTTGGCAGAGCTGACATGAGTTTACCAGAGTAACTCTTCTTACTTTGCCAAAGCTAAGCTCAGTGATAAAAGCTTAGTTTGCTGGCAGTTTGCCAAAGCTGCAATTCCCTGGGTGGAAGTGTATTGAAGACTTGGGTAAAACTTATGTAAATTATGTGAGTGGTAAGGGAAAGGTGGGGTTGTTTTTTTGGTTTTTTGGGTTTTTTTCCAACAGTCATGCTAACAATGTTTGTTTGGAGTACAGCATACTTCATTAATTTGGCTCCTTGCAGATGATGCAGCAGTTGTATAGGGAGTGCAACCTGGTCCATGCAGATCTGAGTGAATACAACATGCTTTGGCATGATGGGAAGGTGAGTTTGTTCTTAATTTGGGGGGAAAAGGTTTCATCTACTGTGAAATATTAATACAAAGTGAATTGCTATGTCTCTGTAACTACAGGTCTGGCTCATTGATGTCAGTCAGTCTGTGGAGCCAACCCATCCTCATGGACTTGAGTTTTTGTTCAGAGACTGTAGGAATGTTTCACAGGTAGGACCTCTTTGTCTGACAATCTGTTACACTGCATGTTTTCTAAGATATCTTATATCTTAGATATATAGAAGATTACTCTTGCACATTTTCCATGCTGATAGTGTCCTCTGAAAGTGAAAAAAATGTGGAAAAGTAAAATTATACCACTAGAACTTCTTTCAGTTATGTTTATCTGTGGGTCAACCAAAACAAAAATGTAATTTTGACTAAATATTGTAACTGGGGGAAGTCAAAGGAGTATTTTGTTCTGTGTAGTAACGTGTTTAATGTGTGCTCTTTATGTTGACTAGTTCTTCCAGAAAGGAGGTGTGGCAGAAGCACTTAATGAGCGTGAACTCTTCAACGCTGTCTCAGGTTTAAATATTACAGCTGACAATGAAGTAGACTTCCAAGCAGAGGTATAGCTTTCTCTGTCTAATAATTTTAATTTGGTTAGCTACAGTAGCTATTATAATACCTTAATTTTCCACATTTAGTTTGTGTGATTGGTGTGAGTAAAGTTTCAGCAGTCATTCTGCACCTCTTTTTAAAACCTTGAGTGTTTCAACCTGGTACAAATGTTTACAGAAACTCAGATTCACAGACTTCTCCACCCTCTTTCCTGATTCCCCTGCTCTCAAGTAGAAAAGACTTCATGTTGAATACAATTGCTTCATTTCAGCATTAAGGCAAATCTAGTGATCTGTTTTAGTTTAAAATCTGTTGTCTTGCCTTACATAATTAAAGGTTGTACAGCAAAAGGAAAGTTGGGTTAAAAATAATAATTATTCTACTGCTTATTTTTCATGGTTTAGATATTAACTGATTTGAATTTAAAGTTTAGGCTAGCATTTTTAATTTTGAAGCTTAAAATCATGCTAATGTAAATATGGACTTAGGAATCTTTGGTCACTGTTGGCTTTTAACTTTCAGCTTTTGGCTGTAACTCCTCAAGGCCTGCATCCTGATACCAGATTTTAAAAAAACAAGTTGTCAAACATTCTGTATTTACTAATTAAAGTAAGGGCAATGTGGTGATTCTAGTTTCCCAATTTACTAATGAAATTGCAGGTTTATGCTAGTCCAGCATGGAGTAGGTGGGAGCTGGAAATTAGGTGACTCCTGGGGCAGGGGGTCAAAGTAAGAAAGAGATAAAGGGAACACAGTGTCACAGTTCCATGATCTCTGTATCACTGGAGAAAGGCACACTTCTGTACTCTGAGAAATACAGCTGAAGTCTTAAGAGTCATCCAATCCTCCCTGCAACTGGTGCATTTTAGTTACATAGCTTGAAACTGTAAAGGAGGGCTGCTCATTTTAGTAACTTGTGAACAGATGTTTCAAGGTGTACCTGGCTGTATTGGAGCTGTTATGTGTGACTGAATCTTTGAAATAGCAACATTGTACATACCTGCTCTGGCCTCTAAAGCTACTTTTTAATGCTGTTTAGAAGCGTTCTGCTGCTGCCATGGTTTTATGATTTCAGCGTGGTTTTATTTTTGGCTCTCCAGATTGAAGCTTTGGAGAAGATGAATGAAGATCACGTGCAGAATCATGGAAAGAAAATGTCAACGTTTTCAAGTGATGGAGACCCACCTATATATGATGAATAGCACTGAGTTTACAGCTGCTCACAAAACAGAACACAAATTTACTGCTTCTAACTATGTTGGTGCAGTGGTAAATGTCAACTGCCAATGTTGAGAGAGTGGTTGGCTGGGAATACCAAAATGGAAAACACAGCGAGCATATGGTGATGCCTCAGTGGTTTGCTTTCTTTTTAACTTGTCCCACACATCAGGCTGGCACTGTGAGAATGGACTGTCACTACCACTTTGAACAGACTGACAATTTCACCAATTGCCCAATTACATTAGACTAATGTAGCTCAGGTGGTCATATTTTGCATGAATCAGAGTTACATATCTCTTAGTCTAAAAAAAAAAATTAAAAAATCATCTACATTGTCCAAAGTATTTAGTGGGAAAGCACACTAGAAGAGTCCCTCTCTTTTTTCCTAATGCATCTTGAAAAACTAATTAAACATTGCGTATGGACACGTCTTTCATCTGTCTTCACGAAGGGCAAAATGAAAAGGCAAACTGTGCACTGCAATCGTATGAAAATGTTTATTTAGCAAAGTTATATATTTATAAATGCAAAAATCTGGACCTTTTCATTTGAAGTACAGGGAAGGTGGCTCTAACTATCTCTGTAAGTACTGTTGGGTATTACGTGAGAAACAGATTTGAATCCAACCAGCAGAGGACCTCCTTGGTGCCATGCCAGGAAATCCTGAGTCAACGATGTGTAATAAAGGGTCAGCTCAGGTAGCTTCACTCTTAATATACAAATGGTTCCAAGAACTTGGTGCAAGCCAAAAATAAAACTCTGTAATAATCCTGTCACTACTTAGAATGTCAGTTTGGAGCCTCAAATGTTCTTGCCCTAAAGATAATCATAGACAAATCTGAGTATTCTTTTTGCACCTGTAAGCAAAAAAAGCTTTGTTTAGAAATAATGATGACTGATACTGGTTTCCACAGTCTATTTTATGCTTTTATTCTTAATGTCAGTCTTTTTTTTTTTTCCAGCAACTTCTAAAAATCTAGCCATGTTTCTCTCCAAAACAACACATTTAAAGGTGAACTGATGTGGTGGGATAGTTTGGAATTAAGAAATTCTAATCAACTTCTTTTTAACTGGTTTCTAGTTTCTGATGCTGCTCTTTATCAAACAGAATATAGTGATGCTACATGTGACCTTCTCACAGTGTGCTGTGAAAGTGACTTTTTTATCTCTTTTTGTTGGAAAACTGGTGGTGAAGTAAAATCTTAAGATCTTGTGGTGGTATTCTTGCATGGTTCTTTGCATCACCGAGGCCTTCATTGATCTTTGGTGCTTCACTAGAGCAATCTTAGGGTAGGACTACACTAATTCCTTACAACAATAGAGAAATGATGGAGTGGGTACTACATGAACAGTAAACAACCTTGGTTTTGCCAGTTGCATCCCAACACTTGGATCCTCTTCCTTTTTCTAAATCCGACAAGTATCTTGCATTTACCCTGTACTTTTGAAATAAGGGAACTTGCATCTTTCGGATACTTAAGTCTGTTCCAAATTTCTCAGTGAGACAGTTTCCCAAAATAATGGTATCAGGGAAAGAACAGCTAGTGCTGCAGTTAGCTAACCACTTTAGGAAGACTACAGGCTTCTGTTTTCAAAGATAACTAGATCTCCTTCAGAGGAGAAGGCTTTTTTAAAAAAGGATCATTCTATTCTAGGCTTATAACTAGTTTTAGTACTCTTAACATTTCTTAGAGGGGAAAAAAAAATCAGAACAATTGCTAATACCTTAAAATGTTCTTGTAAAAGGAAGATTCTGATTGCTACAGCTATTTGCATCAACTGAGAGAGAGATAGAGCAGAAGTAACAGGAAGCGAGGGGAGAGACTTTTTTGAGCTACTCTTTCAAATAGGCCCCTGCTTGTATCTCTGTACTTGGACTGAAGCTTCAGTTGTTACTGTCATTTTTAATTTCTTGTTAAAATCTGTTCAGCACAGGCTTAAAAAAACCAAACACACCCCAAATAAATGAAGCAATTTTCCTTGAGTCTAATTTAAAGCTATTGAGCCCTATTATATTACGTATTATATATGTAATATTATATATAAATATATTTTCACTTCCAGCAGTAAAACTGGCTCAAGAATTTGCATGGAGATTTTAAGACACCTGTGCATGTTTTCAAGCAGTTGAAAACAAGAATTTGCTAAAAGAAGCATTTTCCTGGACTCCGTTGAAATGAAAGGTTCCAGGATTATTATTGGCCAAATAGCATCTTAGTTTTGGAATTGGCCATTAAGATTTATTTCTATCACAAGAGTTTCAAGTTGTGTGTTTATTTACTTGTTTGCTGATTTCTCCTCAAAGATACCTCAGTTTCTATTGCAATTGTTGGAAGTGCATGCTGTTCTTTAGAGAGGTAGGAGAAGGGTAAATGTCAGTAGAACTTCTTAAATTTTCACCCTGGATTAACTAAACTTCTGGCTAACAAGAAATGAATTTTATTACTTCATTGAAATATTACAAATTCTAAGGTACTTTAAATGCTTTGGAAATACTTGTCATCTCCAGTTAACAGAATTGTTTGATGATGCAGGAGGGTTCTGCAGAACAAACAGCTTGTTGTAATTCTTAGTTGTGACTTTAGTATCTCTAGTCTGATGTGAAATTATTGCAGGTGGACTAACTGAGTCACAAGTCATCCACCTGCTGTTTGCATGATACTGCGTTAGTATCTGGTTAAATTTCTATTTCTCCCATGCTAAGCTGTGCTACTGTTTTAATCTGAAATTTTTAAATTGTTATGATCTTAGTCTTCCCCCCCCTTTTTAAATTTTCTAAACCAATAAGCAAATACATAATTTATATTCTTACACAATTTCTAGATCATAATGTAGAGCTTACATCTAGTAAGCTAAGGCATTAGCCAGTGCATCAACAAAAAATACCCCATTGCTGTTTTGTTGTCCAAACTAAAATATATGCTCAGCATAAATGCTGAGGACCAAGCCAGACTTTAACTTCAGTAATGCTTTATTAATATTGTTCCTGGACCAAGGGCTATTTTCAGAGCTGAATTCCCCTTTCTGAACTATTTTACGACAAGCCACTACAAAAGCAGTTTCCTGCCAAGGAGCAGCATCAATAGTGACAGTGCAGTAATTATGGACAAATAAAGCCAGAACTCGGAAGCAGTTGTTTCCTTTTTTTCTCCACATAAAAGTTTTGAGTTTGTTTTCAGTTGGTTGGTTTTAAAATCACTATAAAAGGTTGGGGCAAAAGCCCCATCCTGCCCTTGCGGCCTCTGCACGATGCTGCCTTGGTTTAGAAAGACAGTGTTTTTGCTAGCCTAACTATTTTAAAGTCCATTAGCTTTGCTTTTATAAGCAGAATCAATCCTCCCAGCTAGAGGGATGCCCTGATGAATGACACTTGTTAGAGTCAGATCTTACTCTAATTTCTTAATTTTCCTTCTCCAGTAGGTGCGCTCCTAAATATTTGCATTGTGGTCCTGTACTGTAACTCTCTGCTCATTCCACGTGTTTCTTATTTACCACCTTGCCAGCATTCACACCTTTCCTGAAGCGGTTTTTGCAGCTTCCCAGGTTTCCGTTTTCGTTTGTTAAACTCATTGATACCTTTCGGGTATTGGTGTTCAGAATTGCCCGACACGTTTCTATTCCCAGTCTCTCCCAGCGTTCGGGATCCGGGCTGTTGTTCTCGCCCACCGCTACGTTGTCTTTGAAATGCGATACAACGAGCAAAAGAGGGAGAAGACGTTGGCTTAGAAAAGGAAATTTAAAAGGAGGATGGGGGGCAAAAAAAAGAAGACTGAGATGGTACCAATTTAAAATCTTTGAGATTAAAGCGGAGAGGCACAGCCTAGTAGAGGAGAAGTAGAAATTTAAGCAGCAGGCAGATGCACTTGGCCGTCTGTCCGGACAAGGTCTGGGTGCCGGCACCCGCCAGCAGCCCTTCCCCACAGGGACCCGCACCCCCCTCCCGGGCCGCGGCGCCTTTAAGGCGGAAGCAGCCCGCGTCACGCGCGAGGGGAGTGTAAACAGGAAGCGGCCGCCCGGGAGCGGGGGGTCGGCAATGGCCGCCGCCATGAGCCGCGAGCCGCCGGGGCCGGGCGAGGACGAGGCGCCGGGAGCGCCGGCGGCAGCGGCGGCGGGAGGAGCAGCAGCAGCAGGAGAAGGCGAGGGGCGAGCCAGGGGCGGCGGCTGCTACCTGGCGCTGTGCGCGCGGCCCGTGCACTTCGAGAAGGCGAACCCCGTGAACTGCGTGTTCTTCGACGAGGCCAACAAGCAGGTGGGGGCGGTGGGGCCCTCCCGCCCTGCCGCGGGCCGGGGCCGCGGACCCGGGCCTGTGGGCTCAGCCCAGCCCGCTGCTGCTCGCCCGCTTGGCTTTGGCTCCCTGCCCGGCTTTGGCTTCCTCCCGTTCCCTCCCTCGACTGCCGAGCATGAGCCCGGTTGTTCCCCTTCCCGCCGGGTGCTGGCTCAGGACCTGTCATCGTGCTAGAGGCGGTAGATTTTTTTTTTTTTCCTTCACCAATTTATTAGGTTGGATTTCACCTGCCTTACTTTCACTGCCGTAAGGTCTTTCTGGAATTCATCGGAGTCAGCACTTCTCCTTTCTGTTCCAAGTGTCCTCACATGACTGGCAAACTTTGTCACTTTGTTTTTAGCTTAATTTCCCTGATGTTTTTCACACCCCTTTCAATTAATGGAATTCAATATATTCATTAAAAATTGAATAATTATAGCTTTCCTTGTGGCACAGACCCAAGTGGCCATTTCTTGGCTTTAGTGCTTTTAAGCGTGTTCTCCTTAATATCTGTATGGACTCCTGAGAGTTCAGCTCAGTATAACTAAAAGATCTACAGGCTGTCATGAGGCTTTATAGATGTGGATACATTCCACTGTCTAATTCCTGTAGCCATTCTTTGACTTCAGCATTCATGGAATCAGAATCTTCAAGCTTTCTTCCCCATATAGCTGTCATGGATTGCCCCATGTGTGGACATAATGAGTGGCATGTTTGGAGAGGGAGCAGTATTTCTGGGGTGTGTTTCTTGCTGTTGCACTCTGTTCAGAAGGATGACAGAATCATTTAGGTTGGAAAAGGTCTCTGAGATCATTGAGTCCAACCTTTGACCGAATGCCACCTTGTCAACTAGACCATGGCACTGAGTGCCACATCCAGTCTTTCCTTAAGCACCTCCAGGCTTGGTGACTCCCCCACCTCCCTGGGTAGTCCATTCCAGTGTCTAATCACCTTTTCAGGGAAGAAACTCTTCCTAATGTCCAACCTGAATCTCCCCTGGTGCAGCTGAAGGCCATGTCCTCTGGTTCGGTCGCTGGGGAGAAGAGGCCGACCCCCAGCTGGCTACACCCTCCTTTCGGGGAGTTGTAGAGAGTGATAAGGTCACCCCTGAGCCTCCTTTTCTCCAGGCTAAACAACACCAGCCCCCTTAGCTACTCCTTATCGGACTTGTGCTGCAGACCCTTCCCCAGCTCCTCTGCCCTTCCCTAGACATGCTCCAGCACCTCAGTGTCCTTCCTGAGTTGAGGGGCCCTGAACTGGACACAGCATTCAAGGTGTGGCCTCACCAGTGTCTAGAACAAGGGGCAATCCCTGTCCTGGTCCTGGTGGCCACACTATTGCTGATACAGGCCAGGGTGCCATTGGTTTCTTGGCCACCTGGGCACAGCTGGCTCATGTTCAGCTGCTGTCAACCAACACCCCCAGGTCCTTTTCCACTGGGCCGCTTTCCAGATATTTTTTCTTATAAACCATTGTCATTTACTTGCATTTTGAGGGCCAGTTGAAATACCATGTCAGGAGACACTGTATCATAGTGTGGGTGTGCTATAACTACATAGAAACTGGTTGTTGAGAGCTCACTTGAAGGATTCATATTTTCTAGTGTAAATTTATTTCTCAGTGTTTTCTTGTTACTCTAAAATAGTTTGATTTCCAGTTCGTCTCTGAATCGTTTGTAACCAGCGTTTCAATGACAGTTTCCCATGTGAGAGACCTGTCCCTGCAATCTTCTCATCTTGCAGAGATTAAGGAAGTGTTGCCTTCATTTCCTATCTACATAATAGCAAAAAATAGTTAAAGTGTTTGTCATCCTAGTAAGGCTGTGGATTTGCTTGCAATTTATAGTCTTGACACCTGTATTTCCTGCCTGAGCATAGCAGACTGGCAGCATGGCTGACAGTACAGAGCAATGTCCCTGTTACCCTGAGACCTGATCTGTGTGCCTAGTGCTGCTGCACGTACAAGTATGAATAAGGCATTTGCCTGCCTTTCTTTTTCTAAGCTAGATAAAGTTTGTAACAGCATGACTCTTTCTTTTTTTTCAATGTTATCTTATTCCAGCTCAATAGGTGTCATATCTCTGGCAGGTTTTTTATACATGTATGTGAAGTTGTGCTAAAGGAATTCTCGGTTGCTAGGGCATGTTGGCTGAAACTCCTTAGGTACATGCAAGTCTGCAGGTTACTGTTAAACTATTCCTATTTAATAACATGTTCTGACACAATTAAGCTTCTGGGTCATTGAGTTACATCTCTTCCCAATCCGCAAGATGAGTTCCTTTTTGTTTTAAACAATGTCCTGATGTCTCAGATACTTTTACTAGTACCTGACTTAGGAAAATAGCAATATAAAAGAAACAAAACCAAGATAAAGGCTTATAAAGATTTTTACTGTTTTAACTTTCTGAGTAGTTCAGAATATGCCTACAAGACTCTTGCAATACCATGCAATCTGACAACTCTAAGTAAACTTGGAATTACAGATTATCTCAGTGTGAAGTGGCAGATTTGCAGAAGAACACAAATTGTGTCTTGTAAAAAATATTAAAGGTGTGGCTTATAGAAGAGGCAGCACGTGAAGGTTATGACTTTGAAAGAGTTAAAAATATGTTCAAAACTTTTTTTGTAGGTTTTTGCTGTTCGATCTGGTGGAGCTACAGGAGTTGTTGTTAAAGGTTTGGAGGATAGAAATCCCATTTCCTTCAGGTAAGGCACCTTTATCTTGGGATAGAATTACGCAATCTTAGAATTATGCGGTACTTAGTCCTGATCTACCATAGTTCAGGTGTAAAACTTAAAAGTACCTGTTTGTGATCATATTTTGATTTGTTCTTAGAGATAATCTTGCAGTTAAGGGGGTCTGCTTTTCCCTCCCTATCGTTGTCTGAGGGGAAAAAGTAATTAGGCTGTGGCTTCTTTTTTTAAACAACAGTCTTTTATTAAAACATGCTATACATATGAGAGAGTGATTCCTACAGCAGCAATGACTTATCCAAGGATACAGTTGAGCACATTATGCCTGTGATTCAAGCACAATGTCCAAACCTAGATATAGGTTTCTCATGTTCTGTTCCTTGTTTAATCTAAATTGGCTTCTTCTATGTCTTCCATTTCCTGTGGAAACATTTTTGCAGAATTTGACAACAGTAAACTATTTTATGTATGTCTCTGTTATGTCTCTCTCTGTTATATCTCTTTATACTCTGCTGTTCATTTGTAAGGAAGTATTTTTTTACTTCTTATCAATACAGATATGTATGAAGCAATCTGTAATCATGATGCATTTACTGTGATCTGTTGGGTATTGCATGTGGCCTGTCCTGAAAGTTGCTGGTTTTATTTTATTTGATTACACTTGTCAATCCTGAAGGAGCTGTAAACTTCTTGATGTTCCACTATTTTCATATTTGACTGTCTCACTCTCTTTGGCTCAATTTAATAACATATGCTGGAGGAGCTATATACCTTATTTGTGCCAATTGTGCTGATGCTTGTTTGGTAAGAATACATTTTTTATTGATTTTAATGGTGTGAAAACAGCCTCACTCTCCCTTTAACATCGTAAGTTCTTCTAGGGGCTGTGTCCTAATGGGACAGCAAGGAGGCTTGTGTCAGCTAGCAGTAGTTCTGGAAGTAATGGAGCAGGTTGCAGGATGTTGGCGCGTGTCACAGAACTCTGGACTCACTGGGACAGAACTGAGAATGCAGGTTTGGGTAGTCCCACAAGTTTTCCGGTTCCACATCGCAGGCCAACAGAGCTGAGCATTTGCAGTGATTTCAGGTGCTAATTTGTGTGACCTTAGCCATGATTCTGTAACTGATGTGTTCAGGACTTCTGAAGAGTGAGCTGCCATTTTCTTTCAGTCTGGGTTTTGAATACATTACTGGCAGGCAAGAGTAATAATCTGTATTCAAAAGCACTTGCGTTGCACTTTTTTTTCTCTCTTATTGTCTTTTTTGAGGGTATATTCTTTAAGAAACTATTTTAGATAATATTTCCATAACTTCTGTTTCTTTCTGTATAGGATGGAGGACAAAGGAGAAGTGAAGTGCATCAAATTTTCCTTGGGGAACAAGATCCTGGCTGTGCAGAGAACTTTGAAGAGTGTGGTAAGAAACTTACACCCTGCAGCTAGGGAACTGGAGCTGGAAATCATCTACTTCCAGAGCAGAAGTCTCTGAGACAAATGTTCAAGAAGTGTGTTGGCTAACAACAGCTGTAGTGAAAATTCCTCCATCATCCTGAGAGGCTGGACAGGCAGCATTGTTTTCTTGCTAGTATCATCATTTAAGGAAAAGTGTAAGGGGGAGCCAACTTCTATAAAGAATTCTCTGGCAAGGGTGGAGTGAAATAAAAGCCAAGTTTTTCTTATTTTTACATATATATATATATATAGATATAGATAGATAGATAGATAGATAGATATAGATATATATATATCTCGTCCAAAACAATTAGATAAATTAATATCTATTCTTTTGAATCTATGTGTGTATCTTGTCTGTGCTTCATAACTGCTAATACACTTAATGGGTGTTTTTGCAGGACTTTTTGAATTTTATTCCAGATAGCCCTCAGCTAGAATATACACAGGAATGTAAGGTGAGTTAAATGTCCCAAGCTTATAAGCTTAAGTGAAACTCTAATGTTAATTAGGCTGGTGACCTATACTCTACAAGAGAAATAATTGAGGTACCTTTCAAAACACTAACATCAAGGAAATGAGATATGTAGTCACTACTGTATATCTAAACTGAGGTGAAAAAACGGGTATTAACACCATAAAAAACTTCCTGGTCTTGTGAATGTAATTGTTCCCTAGAGGGAGCAGAAATGCTGTGGAGGCAACAAATGTCAAGGTTTGGTAAGGAGAAGAGACAAAGCGCTGATGATACAGGAACAGTGGACTGTGATTATATTAGTGCCAGATACGTTAATCTGGATGTTTTATCCTAATGTCACTAAACAGTAATAGTAAGCTATTAACTAGTTTTTGTACTATGTTTGGTATTTTGAAACAATCTTTCTAATTTTTTGATGATTATTTTACCAGAAACACGTACCATTGTCATTGTTTGGTATTTTCCCACTTTTAACTAAAACAAATTAATTTTTGGGTAATAGAATGCTAAAGTAAATTTTTATACGTCTGATTTGCACAGATCCCTTTATCCCTGTAGTCTTTAAAGGTGAAGCACTGTCTGCTTCATTATTTAGGATTATGAGTTTAAGTAAACCATTCTAGGAAAACCTTTATGGTAATGAAACTTCTGAATATAATAGTAGTAGATTCTGAGTGAAGTTGTGGCAAATTTTTCCACTTAGTTTTTAGTTTCTCTCAACATCTCTTCCTGCTTTTCATGTCAGGAACTGATTGAATTGGCAGTAGAGTTTGAAGCAGAGGAGTTTAGTTTCATCTAGGGTGAAAATAAAATTTGATTGTATAATAAACTTGTAAATTTTACGTGCTGCCAAAAATCCAGGTTATACAGGAGTTGTGTTCATATGCAGTTTTGGAATGCTTTATAAAAGCGACTGACGCATGCTGGGTGTCTGGTTGGCCAAAAGTATTAATGCCAGAGATTGGATACCTAAATTGCCTTTGGTCTCGTGTTCTTCATTTAGTAATATTAGCTTATCTGAATAGTTAATTTTTCCAAGTAAAAGAGTGTTTGTTTGCTTGTTTGTTAAAAGACAAAGAATGCCAATATTCTAGGATTCTGCTGGACGAGTTCTACAGAAATTGTCTTCATCACAGATCAAGGAATTGAATTCTACCAGGTAATACAAATAACTCCTGTAGGACATGCTTAGAGATTTGAAAATGTAAATTTGTAACAGCGTATTTGAATTTTTTTCTCATCTCTGTAATTGAGAAAGTATACTGCTAAAAAAAGAATTTCTGCCATTTGGTTTGCAGACTACAATTTTTAAATTTTTTTGAGAAGAATACATTTTTAGGGCAGAGCAAATTTATCATTTATGGGTTTTAAGACCTTGTATAAAGGAGTACTCAACTAAGCCTTGGGAACTCTAGATTAAGAGATACTCTTGGCTTTTATGGAAATGAGTATTTAAATCTAATGTGAAATACCACTTCATGCGAAACAAATCAGCATTGAGGAAGATGTGTAAATGTTTAAAAGGTGGCAAAGAAAAAATAATTGACTAGCTAGAATAGCTGCAATTTGCAGAAGAGTTTCTCCTATGTTGACTTCACTGAGTTCCTCTGTGTCATTACCTTTGCATATGTTTTTAAAGATGTCTAATGAATAAATAACCTTTTCTGACATTCATGATGAGGGGTATTTAAACACTTCCAAAAAAACCAGTTGTGCACTTACCAATAGTTTCAGTCCTGGAGCTAAGACACAATGTTTCTAATAATTACTGTTACTAATAACTAGTACTAAAGAAAGTAACTGAAAAAGCAGCATTATTTCCTGCTGATAGAAGAGGAAAATACATATTTAGCACCTGAAAGGATTATGAATATCAGCCATGCAGGTAAAAAGACCAAATCAAAAAAGTGTCTTTTTAAAGAGAGGATATTTAAGGCCTTAAAATGAAGAGAACTGATTTATATACTTAGTTCTTAAACTATAAAAGATTAAGGAAGCTGTGGAGTGAAGGCAGCAAGAATACTGTAAGAAGAACTTTTTAATAAAACTTCACTAGTTGTATCAAGCTAGGTGTTTTCTCCATTATGCACAGAACTTTTACCCAGATCTGGATGAGGGGGAAAACACAGCACCTTTGAGCTCATTAGGATTTGATGTGTATTATTTCCTTAGCTACAGTAAGGTGGGGCCTAAGCTGTAATTGCCAAGTTTCTGATTTGTAATTCTAGCACGGTAAATGTCTTTACACTTAACTGTTTCTCATTTAACATTCCTTGCTCCTGTGCATTACCACTTATGCTGTTGGAATACTGGTGGTAATATAATGCTAATATTCTGTGTTTCCAGGTATTGCCAGAGAAACGAAGTTTAAAGCTTCTGAAGAATCAGAGTATTAATGTCAATTGGTACATGTATTGTCCAGAGAGCTCTGTTATCCTTCTTTCGACCACTGTCCTTGGCAATGTCCTGCAGCCATTCTATTTCAAGGTAGAGGGATGTGTTCCAAACCTTTCATTTTCATTTTTCCTTAAACTGCTTCTTCATCCCAATATTCTGTTGCTTGAATTTCTTCCAAGAGGTGCATGTGTTCATATCCTTGTATGACAATAGGCAAATCTATAAGGTATTTCCTAAGTGATGGCTTAAAATTAGATAATTCACTCTTTCTTACATGCTCTTTGAAAAGAGGTGTGTCCAGACAATGCTGGACAGTTGACCTTGAGAAAGGAAAGCAAAAACTGGTGTTGTAAATAGTTTAGTTAGTTGTAAATATTTTACAACTTAAATGTCTTTAAAGAGATTTTTTTTTCACTTAAATAGGTATTTATGATTTACTTTTAATATGAACATTTGCTCTCTATCTCATTATGATAAAGAAAAAATAAGGGCCTTTCACTTGTGATTGTAATTATAACCTTCCAAATATGACTGGATGAAAAAGAGATAAAGAAAAAAGGTAGCACTTAAGAAACAACTGTTGTCCCAAGCAAGAGAGGACTTTGTCTACAGTAGTTATTTCTTCTGGTGTTCTTCCCTGTGGGCAACACTTACTATGTTACTGGGAAAATATTTTTCTTTTTATCTTGGAAAAAGTGTGTTGTGAAAGCTAGAATCTGTTTTAAGTTAATGATGCAGTCAGGTGATTTTAAAAATGAGGAAAGGAACTACAGCATTTGTCTTGCTCCTGTCAATGGATTAGGAAGATTTCTGTGGCAGTTTAAGGGAAGAGATTAAAAAGCAGCTTATTCACATGGGTTTCCTGGTTTGTGTTAATCTTGTGTAGGGTCTGTACTGCATCCTGATTTGATATTCCCTTAAGTGGCTGGGAGGAACCTTCTAGCCTCTCACAGTTTTCGTCTGAACATTATAGGTTATGGTTCCCCCTCCTTCACAACTTGTGTCAAGTTGTAGCTTGAAGCTAAATAATTTTTATCTTGTGTTCAGAAGGTAATATTTAAAGATCTCCTGAGAAAGGCCCTGTACTAAAATAATATTTGAAAATAGAGATCTAGAAAAGAAAATAGTTCTGTAGTACTCACACTTCACACTCAAGAATGAATCAGTAAGAATGGGAAGTGAATTTCAGTAGAAACTTGGGAAACTGTGAAAGCTTGCTTAAATATAAATTCCACAGAAAAGAGAAAGAGGAGAGAGGAAGCCTTGGGTAGGAGAGGGGATATGCTGTAAATGTAAGGCAGGAACTAAAGGAGACTGTGGCTGCTGGGAGGTAGTGATATTTTCTGCTTCCCAGGAAGCAGTTATTTAAGAGCTGGAGCATATACTTTTCTGGAAGAGGGGACAAGTGAGTTAAGATAACTGCTGTTTTGAGGTTTCCAGAGCAATTATACATGGAATTTGCATACAAATTTGTCTTGACTTAATTAAGATAGAAATATTTTTGTAGCTGAAATTATAAGACCAAGACGATAAAGCTTCTGAAGTTATGGAAGTGTGTTAAGAATCACTTGGGGGTTTTTTTTAGGAAAGAAAGTGCAACCCCTTTCTTTTGCACTATGACTGCCCTTTGCCTCTTGGGGGCACTGGTGATACAGCGTTCGGGGAAACGCGGCTCGGCCCTTTCTGGTTCAGGTCGTGACAGTTCTTGTTTTGGTGTTTAACAGAGTGGGACCATGTCAAAACTATCAAAATTTGAAATCGAGTTACCTGCAGCACCCAAGTCATCCAAGCTCAGCCTTTCTGAAAGAGACATTGCTATGGCTACAATGTATGTATCTCACTCATCAGGTCTTTCTCGGGAAGGTGGGACAGTTTGGGAATGCTGGGAGAAGACAAAAATATTACAATGGTTGCAGTTGTTTCTTACTTTAGCAGTGCTATTGCACTTTAGTTACTGCCTTGAAGAAAGCTTCTAAACAACCCTCTTGGGGCAAGGTGGGGAGGGAAAGGAAATGGAGAAGTCTGACATGAAATTGTTCTTGATTACCACAGAAGTTTGGAGAATGTTTCATTTTTTAGTTGATATTTTGATAGAGGAATAGAATTCACAGATGCCTAACTTGCATGGGTATAGGTTATGCATTGTGATTTATCAACTACTGTTTTAGTCTTCACTTTTAATTAAATTATCACCTGACTTAGGTAATAGCATCTCTTCTTTGAGGATAAAATGTATGGCTCTAAGAGAGTGGTAGAGCTCTTAATTGAAAATAATGCTTTAATCCTGTTGTCTTGTTAGATACGGGCAGCTTTATGTTCTCTATTTGAGGCATCACTCAAGGACTTCCAACAGTACAGGAGCAGAAGTAGTGCTCTATCACTTACCCAGGTAAGAGCAGAATGAAGAACGTTAGTGGCAGTTCACATCTGTGTCAGGGTGTTGTGGTTTAACCCCAGCTGGCAACTAAGTACTACCAGCTGCTCCCCCAAACCCCTGGTGGGAGGGGCAGGAGAATCAGAAAAAGGTAGAACTCATAGGTTGAGATAAGAACAGTTTAATGAGTGAAATAAAGTAAAAACTAATAGCAGTAAATGAAAAGGGGGTGGAGGAAGAAATAAAACCCATGAAAAGGAAGTGACACAATAACAATTGCTCACCACCCAGCCTGTCCCGAGCACTGATCTGTGCCTCCTGGCCAACTTCCCCTAGTTCATATACTGAGCAGGATGTCCTATGGTATGGAATATCCCTTTGGCCAGTTCAGGTCTGCTGTCTTGGCCCTGCTCCCTCCTGGCTCCTTGTGTACCTGCTTGCTGGCAGAATATGGGAAACGAAAAAGTCCTTGACTTAGAGTAAGCACTGTTCACAACAACTAAAACATCAGTGTCTTATCAATGTTATTCTCATACTAAATCCAAAATACAGCCCTGTACCAGCTCCTAGGAAGAAAATAAACTGTGTCCCAGAAAAACCAGGACAAAAACACATCTTTTGTAGTCTAAACAGGCTTGTTGACCAGTTCTCATTTCTCTTTGTTTCCACAGAGAGGGCTCCTGTAAGAAGACACATATTTTAAAGCTGAACAGAACTGGGAAGTTTGCACTGAATGTAGTGGATAACTTGGTGGTAGTACATCATCAGGATACCGAGGTCTGATTTATTTATATTATGTTGTGCCGTAACTTTGAGAAGTTACGGGTGGGTTTTAGTAACACTCTAGAAATTACATTTCCATGTTCTTAGCTTTGCCAAAAGCCAGAGTATTTGCAGGAACAAAACCATAACACTGCAAGAGATTCAAATTTATCCTTTTATCTTGATGGGCTAACGTATAATGAGGGTTGTTGGTAATGCCTGCTTTCTTCTTACACTCTTTTTGCTTCTTGTCAGTTTCTTATGATGCTTTGCTGCTGCACGGGGTAGGCTTTTAAGGCATTATACAAAGAGGTAGAATTAAATTGGATACTAAATTATTAATCCTGGGAAACTTCTCATATCACAAACATTTGAATGATGATGTTTCTATGACACAAACTTAGGCTCCTGTAGTTTGAAGGCCTGGATCTATAAAAACTTGTATGAACGCAAACCTTCTTGTGCATCTGGTACCATAGGTAAACCTTCCTTGTCTGTAGTCCCAGTAGCAAGGCTTGGTCAGTGGTTAAGCTAACTTTGCTCTTAACTTAGGAAAAGGCTTGGACTTCTTGTATTATATTCTCTTGGACAACTTCAAGAACTGGGGCACATTACCTCCTTAGGAGGATGAGTTGATGTTTCATTTATATTTCATGTTAATTCTACTCAGTAGCATTTAACCCAGAGCACTTCCTCCCCAGTGTTTTAGTCAAGCTATAAACATGACTATAGAAAGCCAGAAAACATTACTCACTTTGGTTTTGGGAGACACCAGTAATTGAAGTTTCACTGGCACTGAAAGCAAAGCTGCTTTTCATGGTTGTCCATACTGGGTAGAAGTGTTAGTGACTTGAGTTGAACAAGACTGAATGGTAGAAGTATGAGGATATCATAGTGGATATCATATAGGATATCATATCATAGGATACTAGAAGCTGGGAGGACAATGGTGTCTCCGTGACTAAGCAGTGTCAAAGTCAGGTGTTGTGCAAGACAGACCTGTCTTTTTACCAGGGCCTGTAAGGACAGTTCAAGGGGCAGTGGTTTTAGACAAAAGGGGGATAGATTTAGATGGGATGCAGGGAAGCAATTTTTACCCTGAGGGTGGTGATACCCTATAACAGGATGCCCCCTCACCAAAAGTGTTCAAGGCCGGGTTGGGTGGGCCTTGAGGAGCCTGATCAGTGAAAGATGCCATCAGCCCCAGTACATCCCTTCCAACCCCAACTATTCTATGATTCTAACAGAAAATACAAGATGGAAATGTGAAAAGCAGACCAAATGCATGTAAATGGGTGGCAATTCACATTTGTTAATACTAATTTCCTCTTTTTAATTGCAGACTTCAGTTATATTTGACATCAAGCTAAAAGGAGAATTTGATGGGTCCACAACCATCCATCAGTTTGTACTTCCACCTCGATCAATACAACCCTATCAAATACCTGTAGCAGGTAGAACCACTATATAATGAATAACCTAACACTTAGCAAGAGTACTTAAATGTAACAGCTCACATACAGGAGTGCTTCAGGTTTTAGGAGGCCGGTTACTAACACTTCAGTTATACATGTTTGAGAGGGTGAGGAAGGAAGAAGGTAAGAAGCAATTGAGCATAAGCTGGTGTTCCAAATGTGTGCCAACTACAGAAGAGTTGCTGTTTAAGGAGGATGCTTTCTACAGCACTTTGCTTTTATACTTGAAAATTGTTGGGTTGGGGGAGTTTTTTGGCCGCGGCTCTCAAAGCTTGTGGGTGCTCAAAAGCACTTCATGCTTTTGTGGCTTAAGTCAGGACTACATTACTTAGGAAGGTAGAGGCTGAAAGACAATCCAAGCTCAGAATCAAGTTTGGGACTAGTTTAGAAGTAATGCTCCAATCAGTCTTAGGACTTAAATGCTTAGTTTAAGCTAAATTCTTCTTGGATTACCTTTCTGTTCTCCAGTCCTAGAAGTCTGACCCTCAAGCTGGGAGTAGCTAGAAAGTAGCTGAGCGTAGTTTCATTAGCAGGTGATAAAGCAGCAAGGTTCTCTTTGTGGAAGAGAAAGATGCTTCTATACAAAGATGCACATGAAAAACTCTAACATCTGATAGCAAGTATGATAAATCTGCAGATGGAAATCTGTATTAAACAAAGGTTAGGATCAGAATGTACAAACCACTTGTCCTTTTAAAGAGTATACATTTAAATACAGCAAATGGAGTGTGTATATTTAGAATTACAGTACTAGAGCTGGAATATTTATGCATGCATTATTTCACTTGGCTGAAAAACAGAGGAGTCATGTTTTGAAGGACTTGTTTGCCTTCTCAGTGTCAGATTTTCTTTGTAGATCTGGCTACACAAATGGATCTCTCTTTTTGACTGCATGCTACAGTGTTAAAATCCATACTTGCCTTTTCAGTATAAAACTATTGGTATAGGAGAGCTGCCAGAGTACAACTGCTCTTCACCTGATGTTACTTTTTCTGCAGGCCCAGCTTCTGTGACAAGTCAGGCTCCTGTTCCATGTAAACTCTGTATCCTTTAAATCCTCTCAAAGTAAGAATTTCATTTTAAGTATCAAGCATGGAAGAAGGTAGCATTTGTTACCTTGAACTCCTTAACAGAGCAGTTTTAGCCGATTATGCGCATGTACTTCTAGACAAAATAATATGCTTCATAATAGCCTCATAATGTTTTCACAGAGTTGTAAATACTGAAGTCTAGTATAATACCACATTTCCTAATTATTTGAGACGTGTATGAAATTATTGAATAGGTACACCATTAAATTGAAGATATCATTCCAAGAACATGGTTCAAAACCTCAGAAGTAAGAGTGACAGTAAATAAAAGTATGCTAATGGGATCTGCTTCTCTACAGTAATGTGAATTCAGGAGAAACAGTTTAGAATTAATGTTAATATGGATGTTAAAACCTTAACATTTAGATTCTTCTTCTTGGATTGTCTTTCAACCTGACATTATCATCAGTGCAAGTGAAGGTAAGTGGTGAGCTCTTGGACTCTACAGTATTCATTATCAGGGGGGCTAGTTTATACTTGCAGTGCACAAAGCAGCTTAAAACTTAAGTGACTTATTAGGTACATCTGCTGAGTTGATTGCTCTTGGTAGTGATAACTGAGGATGATTCTCAGCAACTTTTCAAGGGTAATGCTGCTCTAAAATATGGGCTTAGAAAGGCAAATAAACAATCTTGATGTGTTTTCATGTAGGGGTGGAAAAGTTGTGTGTCTAGGCTATACTATACAAAGCAACTCACTTTGTTTACTCCTTCAAATCAAGGTTATCTCTGGAGTCTTCAGGTGAAACTTGAACCTGTAGTTAACCTCTTGCTAGATAAAGGAAAACTAATGGATTTCCTTCTCCAAAGAAAAGAATGCAAAATGGTTATCCTGTCTGTATGCTCTCAAAGTAAGTTCAAGTGTGTTGTCTGTATCTTAAAAGTACAGTACTGCTTATTCATAAATACTCACCCAAGTTAGCTAAGCTGTTTTCAGGTTTGAGATTACCCCTGAAGCGAACGAGGTCCTGTAGGAAGTCATTTGCCTCAACTACCCTAAGTCACTATTTTAAAGGAATTTAACAGCATGAAAAAATTAACTTTCCCCCCACTTCAATTTGAATATACCTGGCATGATTGAAAGTGTTTTGTAGAAGTTCAAAATTAAGTACAGAATAAAGACCATATTTTGAAAAAGGCAACCTTCAAGGCCCTGGTTACTTCTCCTCATAGCTCTTCTTTTCTTTTTATCTTTTCAGTGCTCAGTGAGCCAGAAAGAGGATCACTGTCTGTGATTGCAACTGTTTTTGACAAACTGAATCATGAATATAAGAAGTACTTGGAAGCTGAGCAAAGCTATACTATGGTAAACCATGTTAGCTAGAGTGGCTTACAGAGCTAGGACAATGCTGTTTGCTTTTCAGGTGGCATCAAGGTGAAGGCATGATCCTTTCTACTTAGGAAATTTGGGCTTACCCCAAAAGGTCCTGACTGCCTCAGGCTCACAGTAAAAGTCTACTGTGCAAAATGCACTAAGACCCTCACTTGACGCTTGTGGGGCAGGTGCTGCATGGCTCATCTCCAGAGTGAGGAGTTCATATACCCCAGTGCTTGAAAGCAGAGAGAAGGCAGAAGCTGAAAAAGCAACTCTGAATCAATAACTACCTTGGTTTCCAAAGCACTGATTTCACTGCACACTGTATCGTGGTATAACAGTCCTGATACATCTCAGTTACTTCTGTTAAAATACCCAATTCAAGCACGAGCTCAGAGTACAGTCACATACTCAAAACTCTTCTAAGCCTGAGGGCCTGTGTCAGTGTAGTTAGTTTGATTCATCTCTTGGCTTTGAGGTATATAATAGCAGCTGTATTTATATAACTTTAAAAAGCAGTTTTAAATTTAATATGAAAGCCCTCCTGAACAAGATGCATCTAATACAATGTGACCACAGATATGAATTTCCTTGTTAACAAAACATATTTATGTTTGAAATAGAAAACAGTCTGTACAACTGTGACTGACTTGGAACTGCATTACAACACTACAGTTTTCTTTTTAAAAGACACTTTTTTCTCCTAGGTGGTAGAAACAGGCCTGAGTAGAAGTAATCCACTCCTGAAACGTCCTGTCCGCACTCAAGCAGTTATTGACCAGTCTGATATGTACACACATGTTTTATCTGTTTTTACAGAAAAGAAGGTAAGTTAATTTTAAGGGCTAATTTGGCAGCAGTCTCATAGCAGCCAACTTAAGTTGACTGCTTGAAATTGGCTGCAGGAAGCTTTGTCAGGATTAGGGTATTTTGATGCCCATTCTTATGGGGTTGTTAACAGAGAAGTATGCAAGCTCCACCTAACACTTTCTTCCTTGTCCAGGAAGCACCCCATAAGTTCACTATAGCTGTCTTGATGGAATACATTCGCTCTCTCAACCAGTTCCAGATTGCAGTTCAGGTAAATCACTTAACGTGCTAAGTACATTGCCCCACTCCATGAAATTACATGGAGTTTTAGTCCAGTCTTGGTCACATGTGTAAGTCCTATACAATACTGACTTTTAGATTGTAAAAACATGTATAGAGACATACATTTGATTGTCTTCTTCCTACATTCACAGCACTACTTGTATGAGCTGGTCATCAAAACCCTTGTTCAACACAATTTGTTCTACATGCTCCATCAGTTTCTGCAGTACCATGTGCTCAGTGACTCAAAGCCTTTGGTATGTAAGACAAGTAGCTCCAATAAGCTAGTGAGGGAGGTGGGAAGTCTTCAGAATTTTAAGGTTATTTCTACTTTTGCCCTAGGCTTGTCTCTTACTGTCCCTGGAAAGCATTTACCCTCCTGCACATCAGCTCTCGCTGGACATGTTAAAAGTAAGCATTTCTCACTCTATTAACTCCATGTCACATGTGGGTTAGACTGGTCAAACAGCTTCCCTGACCAGGCTTGAGGTGACTAACTAGCATCAGTCATTTGCATGCATTAGAAGCATTGTCTTACAACTGTGATTGACTTCACAGAGACTTTCCACAGCAAATGATGAAATAGTGGAAGTTCTGTTGTCCAAACACCAAGTTTTGGCTGCCTTGAGATTCATCAGGGGTATTGGAGGACACGACAGCATTTCAGCCCGCAAATTCCTTGATGCAGCGAAACAAGCAGAGGATGAGATGCTTTTCTACACCATATTCCGATTCTTTGAACAAAGAAACCAGCGGTTACGAGGAAACCCCAGCTTCACACCAGGTAAGCAATAAGCAGTTTGACCAAGATACTCAGTTGTGCAAACAACTAAGACTTGTTTCACTTCCAATCCAGTTGAGCCTATATTAGAAGATAAAACTCTTGGTACATTTTAGCCTATATTTTATACTTACCTTTAAGCATGGTTCCAAACTTGTCTTATTTAACTTGTCTTACTCCTTTGTCTACTGCACCCAGGAGTAAAGAGGCTGAGCTAAACAAACTTGCAGATGAACCTGTTTGACTTGCAGTTGCTCTCACTGCTTAGCTTAGCAGAGCCATTAGCTCCAAATAGTGCTTTCTCCTGAAGTCAGCAACCAGGTTGGGAAACCTTTGAGTTCAGTTGTCTAGTTCCACTAATTACAAAAATTCAAGGCCTGTTTTATGCTATAGTTCTTCTTCCTTTAAAAGCCAAGCCAAACTGTTTGCACCAGCAATGTTTGTAATCACCAGACATTCTGGTGGCACAGAATCCCCAGCCAAGCTCTTGTATCTTGACAGTAAAGGGCTCTTGTGGCTGTGAATCTGCTGGTTAGATACATGAACTAGATCCAGAAACTAGATCAAACATCTGCTTCACCTCAAGAATACCAGTCACAGGACTGGAAATACCTCAGTCTTCCAATGCTTTCTATTTGTTCAACTCACATATTCAAACATGTTAAAGATAAGATTTAGTACCAATAAATTAAGGTAAGTGAAACTACAGAGTCTTGGTTCTCGGTTTCTGAGCTGTAAAGTGAACATTAACTTTTATTTTGTCTCCCTTAGGTGATGAATGTGAAGAACACGTCACCTTCTTCAAACAAGTTTTTGGAGAACAAGCTCTCATGAAACCCACAACATTCTGAAAGACTCTTCCACTGAAATGTATAAACTTAATTTATTGCATTTAAGTAGATTTTTGAACTACAAAATTGCTATTTTATAATAAAGTATATACAAGACATTTTGGCAAATAGTACTAAAAATATTACAACTTGTGATGGCTTCCCCCTAAAAATAGAGACAAAAATTGCATTGACCTGCATTTAAAATTAGTGTCAGTGGTTTAGCAGTCCATTCTCATACACATCACCTCAATTTCATTGACAAAATGCTATTCAACTCTCACTACAGCTGATTTAGGTTTCTGGAGGAAAAAGATGCAACCTCTTGAAAACAGAAGTGTTTTAGTAAACTTATTAACACATCTAGTTTTAGTAATACTGTTACTTGAGCCACACTTAGCATTTCCTGAGTTTAAAGCTATGTCCAAAGCTGCAGCTGGTATCTTCTAGTTGAATCTGTGCAGGAGTCAAGTCTGTGGTGGTTACAGTGTGATAGTCATAGAACATTGCTGCGCTTCAGTTCTTAAGAGCTGGGCCTAAGCCACAGTTCAAGGAGTCCACTGAACACTGTTAAAAACTAGAAGTAGAGGAGTCTCTCCCGTTCTGTACCTCTGGTCCTCTCTTGTGCAGCACGAGCTTTAGCTTTATTTACTGATGGGCCTGAGTGAGAGAGAACAGAATTATCCAAAGGTTCCACATTACAGCTAATCAGTCATCAGAAAGCATGCGTGATCCTACTGTCTAGGTCCAGCTTAACATTCAGAAATGTGCTTCTGCTCAGCTGTTTATAGCTGTCAGCAGCAACAAGGGCAGTGGTGGATGAATCCCCATCAGTCTTAAACTGAGCCTTAATGGGGTTAAGTCTACCTTTAAGGACTACACTATACACGTGCATTTCCAAATACAAGAGGACAGTGCTTGGACCATCCTCACTGCAAGGCAAGATTGTTTCTGCAAATGCAGGAGCAGTGTCCCACAGGAGGTTGTTGCTTCCCCCCCTCCATCCTGTCCCCAGGTTGAAACATGCTAATCCTGCTGCTCTCTGGGGGCCACGGGGGCCAGGCAGCCACCTTCACAAAGCACAGCAAAGTGCAACCATGTGGGCCAGGCTGTGCTTGCTTCAGTTCAGCAACCCCACAACAGTGAGCTTGCAGTGCCACCAGTCAACCTTTGCTTTCCAAAAGACAGGCACCTTGGATGAGAGAGGCACATTTAAGTGCTGCTTTTCATCTCTGCAATCCTTTCCATGGCATGGAAAGTCTACAGACAGCTATTTTTGTTTACAGTGTGGTGTAGAGCAGACTGTCACATCTTACCTATGTAACTAAGCAGAACTGGAAGAAATATCAGTCCATGTGTTGCTCCCAGCACAACCATAGCTAGATACATCCTGAAGTAGAATATCTTGAAGATTTGAGATTTGGAAAAAGCCAATACTACAATTCCTCCAAATTTGGTCAGTGTGATACCACTGAAAACCTGGCAATAAAAAAAGTGTTTAAGTGGTAAGTAGGGCTTTAGGTAATCCGTTTCCTTCAAGCATTTAGCATTTGGTAACATTTCTGTGTAATCTAAAGCTCCTATATGTAGTATAGCTCCTGCCCTGCCAGTCTAGAACCAAATCAAGATGTACTCAGGAGAAGAGTTCATCTTTTTGGTCCCATAGGACAGGCTCAACATGATTAAAAATCAACTCTGATCTGTGCAGCCACCTAATTAATTTTTGCTTGAGGCAGATAGAGATGAAAACCATTACTTAAATTAACTCCCATTCCAGTGAAGTTCTGTACCTGGGTGCAGTACACACACCACAAGAACTGTCCATTCCAGCCCCATACAGGTCACTTAGTCTAAGATAAGTGACATGACAGTACTGCCTAAACACTGAGCCCTGCTTGTTTTCTACAAGCTCCAATTGCATCCCATGTTCACAACAACCTTTCCTAGTCACCTCTGAGTATCTGGAAGAGAAACATTTGAACTTTAATGGGACAATTTGAGGTTTATCCAAACTACTAGTTCAGCTAAAACATTTAGCACTTCTCTACTATTAGGTAGTAGTAACATCAGATTAAAAATGAGTCTTCATCACCCCTATTACTAGTAGAAGCCTAGGCTGACCTTAAGAGCTCTAAGCATTCCAAAAAGAAAAGGCAAGGCCATCTTTATGACTTAAGACTAGTGCCTATAATATTTCTTAAAATAGTAAGGCTGTCAACTTGGCTACTCATTTTCTCCTCCCCACCCAGCAGGTACTCACTGAGCTGCCCATGTGAGACAGAGCTTCTTCTGCACGCTCTACTCTACTGCCCTTGGTACTGACAGTGAACGCTCTCGTCACGTGACTGCAGAATTCCACAGCGATACCACAGCTCTGGAGAGTGAAAGGAAACACATGAAAACATCAGTTAGATGAACACTTTGATGGCAAGATACTCAGAATTCTGGATGGGCTAGAAAGATTCCTAGTAGCTGTGATCAGTCCCCAGGGTTAAAGTACCATGGAAAGTTACAAGCTTAGTGTTAGTTGCTTCCCAGAGGCTGCTGCAGGCACTGTGTGGTGTTTTACCACCAGTCATTACTAACAGACAAACAGGAAGCAGAACATGACATTGTTTCAGAGGTCAAAAGTTTCCTGATGTTGAAGCAAGCTGGGTCTGATGCAGTGCATGCAGTGAACGTTAAACACTAGGCTCAGTTTACAACTATTAGCTGCAATATTGCTTTAGAATAACACTGAATGTACATCCTGATTTGATACCATAACAATTCAGCTAATCAGTCATTTACAACACTAACTGAACACTTGGCTAATCTTGGCCTTATCTAGTAGACAGAGACGTATGCTCAAGCAAGTCTAATTGTAACATGGGCCAGCAGTTTACACTAACCCTCAGACCTGCCATAAACCTCTAAAGAAGACTGTAAGCCAGAGTAACCAATAGCTGCTTGCTGGAGCTAGTTTGGGAGTGCTTTACCAAGGCTCTCTCTACCCAAATGATTTCATCCATTTATGCAGGACCAATACTGGTGTTAGCACATCCCAGATCTACTCTGTAGAAGATAAATACAGCAGAAGCCTTAACACAGACTTATGCATCCTCCCCTTCAGCACGAGCCACCTGTGTTGATGTGGAGCAGCACCAAGCCTAGATAGCAGCAATACAGCTGTTGCTGCAAAACAGGAGTGACCTCCACCAGATGCAGCATAACTTCAGTTCAGTTGCTGTATCTTATCAATACCAGGACGAGTTGTCAGAATAAACTTGTTTTCTCTTCTTCTAGATGTGTTAAGATAGTTCCGCTACTGTTCAAAGGCCTGCCAAAGTTTAGTAGCAGAATACTGCTCAGTATCATGAGTATATATGTAGCACACAGATCTGTTCAAAACTTGGAAACAGAAGCAAAGGGATGTCTTGTTGACTTACCATGACAAGATTTACTAATGAAACTGCATTCAAGCTGATGCCCCAGAGCCACATCACTCCAAACATGTTGATGATTATCATAGCAATAGTTATTGAAACCACAACAGCAGCCCATACTTCAAAACCAAGAAGCACAGTTGTGACCAAAAATATTGATCCCAAGGAGATGCAGAGGTTAAAGATAGCATCGTGCACAATTGTCAAGTATTGCTCATAGAAGACATAAAACACACTGTGGAAAAAAGAGAGGTTGTCATTAGCCATCTTCCCTTTTATATGCTAATATTAGATTAGCTTCTGTGCTAAGGATAAAGTAGCTCCCCCCTGACAGAAGTCACCAACAGAACCTGGCTTCCTTGTATCAGTGGAATGTCATGTAACAGCTAGCATTCTGTAGGAGTCAACTCCTCACTAACACTTCAAATAAAGACTGTGTCTCAAAGTCAGGGTAACTCCTGTATTTCAATATAAGCAGCTACGGTAGATACCAGAAGGTAGGTCTTCAGATCCGTTGTGGTATCTGCAGGAGCTACTGCAGATGGACCATAAGTACAGGTAGGATTCTTTGAGGCAAAGAGATCAGTATTCCAGATGTACAGATACCGACTCCAACTCAATTTTAGTGTGGTACTCTTACTTGACATCACTGCTGCATTTGCTTTACATTTAAGTAACTTATTTCAAGTCAATACATTCACATCACAGCTTGCCAACTACCCATGTCAACATATCTGCTTATGTTTGAACTATTAAATCCTACTATGAAAGCTAGGAAATGCCCAAAAATGGAGCCAGATCTACCTTGGTAGTGAAAGATTTATGTTATCGATGATGGTAGAAAGAAGCCAGTGCTATACAAATTGTATCTTCCTAGTTTTACTAGAAATTCCCAAGTCTCTGCATTACCTTCTGTTAGACAAAACTCAAGTTTCTAAGCCAAGTTATTAGCCAGCACCTTTTCTGCTCAAGTATTTGTCACCAAGGCAAGAAAGATCTCACCATACCTGTAAGGGAACACCCGGTAGTTCTTCTCTTTGATGCCCATGGTTTCAGTAATGTTGTCTGCTATAATCCGAGCTTTCCTCATAGCATCAATAAAATCAGATGATGTTTTCAGTACAGTATGGTAAGTCATAAAATAAGTGGCTCCAACGTCAGTTTTGTTGTTTATAAAGTTGACAGCGGAGCTATAGGCAGCATGTCCTCTATAAAAACAGGGACATGAGATGTCAGTGTCAGCACCATTCAAATTTTTTAGCTTTTATAACTTATAATCTTAGGGAATTATAGAATGGTTTGGGTTGGAAGGGAGCATAAAGATCGTCTAGTTCCACCCCTGCCGTGAGCCGGGAGACCTTCCCACTAGAGTAAGGTTGCTCACATCCCATCCCACCTGGCCTTCAGCACTTACAGGGATGGGGCACAACTTCTCTGGGCAATCTGCTCCAGTGCCTCACCACCCTCATAGTAAAGTTCTTCCTAACATCTAGCCTAAACCTGCCCTCTTTCCTTTTAAAGCCATTCCTCCTTGTTTATCACTACACCCCCTTGTAAAAAGTCCCTCTTCAGCTCTCTTGTAGGTGCCCTTTAGAGGGCTAACAGCTGGTTGTTGTTTCCAGCAGTTTCCAAAACTATAAAAGCTTCAGAGCACAATACATTTCAAGATTGCACAGGATATTCTAGAACAGACCGACCATAGACATTGTCTCTCTTTGTAGAGGGGAAAGCTGCTATTCCATTTAGTTGATGATGCATTTGTTTTTTTCAGAAAATACTACAGAACTGGTGAGATGTCCATGTTTGTATGGCTTTTAGGAGGACATTAGATATCTAACCTTGCAGACAAAATCCAGAGCAAGTATCTTTGACGGATTGGTCTGAGCAAGGTCTATAGAATAAAGCTCTTACCCTTTGCCACATTTAGGATTAGGGTTGTCCGACAGGAACATTGGCAAAAAGGTCATGAAGTCTTTGCCCTGTGGTCTCTGCTTGCCTTCTTGAGTCAGTGGTCGACAACGAGTGCAGGATGGATCGCTGACTGAAGAAATATAGGAAAAAGGTCAGCTACAGGATCAAGTATTCTTTTTCCTAATACTGGTAAATTCTGACTTGCATTACTACAGGACGCAATTCCAGAAAAAGCATTTTTACTGATGAACTAACTGATCCCTCCTGAAATTTCATATAAGATTCGTAGTCCTTAATTTTATTTGTTGCTACTAAGGCAAAGGCTGTCAGAGAACTCTTGTGCATTTATCTACATTAGATCCAATGAGAATTACACCAAACTGAACAAAAGGACCTGAACAAAACCAGAGCACCAAGTTGGTGTGCTCTAAGAAAACCAACAGAAGGATCAAAATTTTTACAGCAAGTTACATTGGCTGTCTAGGTAGGCTGTTTCCAACCTGCAGCATTCCAGCAGAATATTTAAGCTCACTCAAACAGCAGTTCAAATAAATTAAGAGGGCAACTCAAGAGGTGCCTCCTTACAGTAAGAAAAGGTATTCACTTGGCTCATACCATGAGCAAATTTTTTGGCTGTGAAGTGTATAAACCAAGCTAATCCACTAGCAGCAAGATGAATGCCAATACCTGAAGCATTGCAAAACTGCCCAGTGGTATTGTAGACTCTGCAACAGGACGACTGTGGCTTCACCCAGTCAAAGTAGTCATCAATCCAGGACGATGGGGCATAGCCTATCCTCGTGCTAATAAAAGTAACACAACATATCCATCGTCAGTAATTTTATATTTAATTCCAGAACACATTGCTTGATCTCTCCAGTGCCAACTTATGCCATGTCAAGTCATTCTTGTCAAATCTACTCAGTTCTCCATATAGTCCCATGCTCTAGTACCCCATCCAAGAGCCATAATGCTCAGGTAAGCTCAGAACACTGCAGCTCGCAAACAGCAGGAGCTTTTTTACTGCATCCAGTTCTACTGCCAAGCTCAGCTTTCTATTCCCCTGCCTGCTCTGTTCCCCATCCTATTCCACACCCTGTTGGCTCAGTTTTCAAGCAAAGCTCCTCCTTCAGTTAGGCTGAAATGAACTACAGTGGAAGGAATTGGGAAAAGACTTCCTGGAGTTGTTAGCTGCAGATAAAATTCCTGCTTAGCCTCCCTAGGCTAGCCTACTTTATTCACCAGGTTTAGAAGCTGAGCATGCAGTCATTTTCCAGAACATCATAACCCTACTGAGAGGTTTTCACAAGTTTTTCTTACTACCCTTCCAAGATTCCTTGAAGGATCAAGCCCCTTTTCCAAACCGAAGTACATCAATGTATCCCACCAGTCCAGACAGGTTTTATCCTCACTTTAGAAGACTGTCACAGCTGCTTCCAACCCCTTCCCTCCCAAACCACAGTATAAAGCAAATACAATAGAACGTCAGTTTACAACAACAGCTGAGCCTGAGCTAAATCAGGAGGACACACCAGTCAGCTACATCTCTTCCATGCAGCTATGCAGAGACAAGCATGAAAGACTTACTAGCTACCAATTTCCGCAGCGTTGAAGACTTGCTGGACAAGTGAATCATTATTGCATCCCATTCCACCACACACCATGTTCTGCCCTTCCAAAGAGGTGTAGTTGTGTCCTTCTTCTAGGACGAAGTAGACAGGGGGACCCGCATGCAGATACTTGCTGATGTGGCTGAAGTAATCTATTACATAGGAGTCCTTCAAGGGAAAGTTTCGAGTTACTGTTATGGAACATTGAGGCAGCACAACAAGGTACCCAGGTTTCAATTCAGCCACAAACTGCTGAACAGTGACATGATCATAAGACTTACATCTGGCATTGAGAGAGACTGATCCAGTCCAATCTCTACATTGTGCATAACTGCTGCACTGAATGACAGGATACCCACAAACACTGCTATCTGCAAAAAACGCAAATCCATGGGCATGAGAACTGTACAGAAACAACAAGCAATAGGAGTCATTTGCTAAGCTAATGGGAACCATGCAAAGAGGCTCTAGTTTAAATATACTAGTCAGGCTTAGTACAACAGTGGTAGTAAAATATAGTTACTCAGAGGTCCCTTTGGAACTGTAAGGAAATTTATTCTTAGAAATCCACAGTGAAAGATATAAACACCTTCTAGTAAATAGGCACAGTATACTTAAACTGAATCATGGATTCAGCAAAAATGCTCTGGATTAATGTACTTTAGAAGGCAACACATGCTGATTTCTTCACATGGGCTAAAGTAATTTGATTGTCAGTAATGCAACTCTTAAATCTGGGCTTTGGACAATCCATGATCAAGCCTCTATTTACTGAAATACTTTTGCGGTTACAAAAGCTTACTTCTATACTAATGCTGACAACTAAATACTAGATGCTTCATTTGTTTCCCTGTGTTGAAGATTTTTCTTCCCTGTTTAGGCCTTCAGGCTCACAGGTCTTTTGCTCAAGTTTAGATGTCTGCTTACTTGAAATAGAGTATACATACTACTATTGGTCTCATCCAATCCTTCAGCAGATATGGAGAAAACAGATTTTTGAAGAACAGAAATAACATGTTCTCAGAACGCTGAACTCCACCCGTTTCTTCACTGCTTTTGATGCAACACAGAATATCCAGTCTATTCCTCTGAGAAGGGATTAAATGCCAGAGTTAGTGCAGTTCTGCAGATGTCATCACCCCCATTACACTGCAGTTACAGGTGCACTTATACTCACCTCTTGACGCTTAATATCCAAGCCCAGGAGACTCACGAAGCAAGTGACTTGAAGAATAAAGTCTATGAGCACAGCCATTCCAGCAAACAGGGAGAACGTGCGAACCGCTGGCATCGTAGACAGTGTCCCTGGAGGAAGTGACCCAGTTTGTTAGGAGAGCTCCCTTCTCCTAGAAATGCACGAGCATTTTCTACACAAACATCCAGTTTAAGTGGTAGCCTTACAGCAGGACTAAGAGCCTTTATTTTCAGAGCAAAGGAAACAGCCCATACAAGCCTGGCTACAGCTGCTTTGACCTGTTTATCAGCACTGAGGCTGTGCAAAGGAGTGACTAGTTCTAAGACATTTCTCAATTCCAAAGCTAGGTGCAGACTGTGTAACAGGGCAGTTAAGGAGTGCTGTCATGCAAACATCTTGCTTCCATATTAAGCCATTCCAATGCAAGCTGATCCAACAACAAATTACACTGCAGGTAAACAAAGCCATTATGAAAGAAGGCCAAATTATACTTGTAGGGTAACAACATAAGACTTGCCTCTAAAACATATTGTAAAGTGAACCTCAAACATAAATCTGTCATAGGGGCATTTTTCCAAGCAGTGGAAGATGACTAAATGCAATGTAAGAGTTCATACACCCTGATATTTGATCTATTCGTAAGGTCAAATTTAGACTTGTCAGTCACTGCAAGTCAGTAAAAACCTCCAGCCTTTGCTGGAAAGTTTGAGAGATTCAGAACCGGATCTTTTTAACTGTGTCAAATTCTTAAAGTACTCCAATGCCTATCCCCAGCAGAAGTCAAGTTTAACTTGATTATAACAATAAACAACTAAGCTAAAATGCCTCTACAAATTCTTACTTTGCTTTTATATTTTAGTTTTGCATTTATTCTTGCAACATGCAGTTATGATAAGGCCCTTATCTTCAAATATTAAAGGAGCCTTACCAAGAAAGAATGCCACAGTCTCCGAAAAGGATGAGAGGAACATACTGGGTGCCACATCTCCCAAAACTCTGCCAATCTGTTTATCCAGTGTTTCACCCTGAAGGCGTTCATCTCTCTGTTTTAAGGCAATAATTTATTATTATTATTAGGAATCATGCAATTTATAAAGTTATTTCTTATGGCTTTAAAAAACCAAAATGTTTAAATATCCTGAACTCTCTTTTGTTCTTTTCACTGCATTAACAAGAGTTAGATAAAAAACAGCTGAGACTCTCTAAAACAAGAGCAGCCTGAACATTACTTGTTGTCTTGCTTCAAATTTAAAATATAGTACTAAGTTCAGTACTTTAGATAAAACCACACATTCGACAGAGGCAGTGGGTTTTGAACTGCCAGTTTCAGTGGGTTTTGAACCCAAATTAAAAAGCTGAATACCCACTAAGACTTAGTGTCAGAAGTCCCCAGTCTTAAGCATGTAGCTTAGTTCATGACTACTGCTTACGATATGCTAAAATTACAAGCGATAGAAGTACCAGTTGAGTTCTACAACTATTTTGATATCAAGCAGCAGTAAGAAAAATGCAGAGACATAAATTGGGGGATTTTTTGTGAAGGTAGAATGTACACAGATTCTCGGCTCTCTTCCACTAGGTATCTTGTGAGAGTCCACAGAAAAACAGATTGAGCTGAGCACTGGAATGCAGAAGGCTTCCTGCTCCAAGTGTACAGACTTCAGAAATGACAGGCCCTTTTAGAAGAGTCTGTATGAAAGAATAAATACCTGAAGTGTCTGAACCATAATGAAGATGTTGTCCACTCCAATAGCCAGCACCAAGAAAGGAATTACTTCTATCACAATCAGTGTCAGTGGGATTCCAAAGTAGCTGAAAATGCCTATAGAACATGCTACTGAGCTCAGTACAATCAGGATGCCTGCAATGCCCAGAGAGATCTTCGAATCCACCTAAAAAAGTCGTAGTGAACGTCAGCCAAACAAGCATCATCTCATAGAACAGATTAGAGCAAACGCAAAAGCCATATTCTTATATTTAGGCTAGGTAGGGGAAAACTTTTCTGGGTTTTTCTGAGGATCCAAATATTAAAAAAAAAAAATCAACCTTGAAGCTACAAGTCTTAAAGCTGATGTTAACTGAACATCTCAAGTGAAAGAACTTAGTTGAGACTATGAAGCACATATGAATTGTCTAGTACAACAAGAACAATGCTCCCCTAACTCCTGCCCAAGGAGGACTCAGTGCTCTAATACAAAACCAAACATCAGCACTCTGCAAAAACAGTTAAATCACTTAAAGCTATCAGCAAGCTCTAGCTTCAGTCTTTATAGCAATGAAAACTATACACGTACCAGCAGTCTTCTACAGCTCTGGATATGTCCCAAAGCTATGGAGATGTACAGGAACATCACAATATAGCTTATCAGCACAACGCTTACATCACTGTTGCTTTCACGGTTGATCTCATCTTCAATACTCCGTTCAGCAGAAAACGATATAGTTAAGTTTGAATTATTATAGTTCTTCAGAAAGTTAATAAATCTAAAAAAAAACAAAACCAAGAGGTCAGTCACACTAAAGGATAAAGCATCTTCCACTAGAAATACTTGAAAGTAAGTTGATGGTAAATTTACATCATCTGTGTGGTACAAGAGTGCACTGTGGCCAGACAGTACTTCGAGGGACCACTCTCATTTTTAAAAGAGAGGTGCTGGTTACACGTACCTACTCTACTCTAGGCACTAGAAATACACTACACTGAAATACTTTCCATGTTCTCTCCAGAGTTTGAGGACAAATAGGTATCTTGCATGAGCTATTTCAAACTCTAAATACAATTTTCCTCAAAGCTAGACCTAGGAATACACAAATGAAAGATGACTGCAGCTTGCTTGCAGTACTGGAACAGTTTATTAGCCCTTGTTTCAGTTCCCCAACTTGAGAGGCGCTTGTGACACAGGCAGATACTCGTCATACTTTTATTTTGTCACAAATTTTCTAGTACAGTAGTTTTTCTCTGAACTGATAGCCAGAGCAGCTGGCCTGTGCAAACTAGCTCTTCAAGGTGGTAAAGGGGATGAAAGCCTTAGATGCTCACCTGGGTGACATTTTTAAAAATTAAAAGGTGAAGAACTACAGCATCAGGCTCGAACTTTCCACACATAGTTAATGGTCCAGTAAATTAAAGAGTCTACCTACGCAACTCTACCCACAATAAAATATAACAAATCCTTTCTGAAGTTACTTATTGGCAAGTACTACTGGGCTAGATGATCACTAAGAGGACTAGAACCTATGTCTCACAGCAAACGAAGTGTGCCAGACAAAGTGAAGGTCTTATGACCAGCGCAGTCCGTTTTTAACCAGTTTTTCTGCCTCTCAAAACATCCCTGTAGTTATACTGAAAAAATGCCAGTACAGTGCAGGTGTTTCTTGTTTATCTATATTTAAAGCTGCTTTAAGTCACGTATGCATTTCAGAACACAGGGAAACTACTTACTCTTTTTCCCATGCCAAAGCTTTCATCAGCTTTTTTGAGTCATTGTAGTAGTTACTGACAGGAAAAGTAATAACAAGAGCTGTAGCATTATTATAGTTATCATCTACAGAAAAAAAAAAAGTTTGGCATTAAAAAAATGGAACTTACATTCTAGTATAGTAGACACAAGTAAGTTCAGAATTAGCATTGCCCAAAGCAATCCCATCCCTACAACTCCACTGAACACCACTGAGTTCTCAAACACACTACTGAAATAAGAACAGAAGCTGATAAGCATTCCAGATTGTATTCAAGAGTAATTATTCATTATTTAACATGCTCATGACACCCCAACATTAAACTGTTGCATAGTTAGACAAAGAGCTACTATATAACCACTGCTTATGACTTTCCATCAAATGAGAAATGTGGCTTCCTAAACACTGTATCTCTTGCATACTTAGATTTTACTCAAAGCAAATATAAATCCCCTACTGTTTAATGAAGAAGTGCTCGCCTTTAAACACTATTTTGGATATATTAAACACAAATATGCTACCAAGTTACGTTTAATTAGATAAATTGCTTGAACAAAATCCTGGCTTCAGAGTAATTATGAAAGAATTTTGTTTGTGAACATGTTAATCTATTCTTAACTGCTTTGTCAGACCAGGGACAGAATTTTATTCTAACTCAAAGAAAAATACACATATATCCCAGCATGTCAACCTGAGTTACTTCATGTCTTTTATCTTTTACCAGGCCCAAAGGAGACTGAACATTTTTCCTGTTGACAAGTATGTTCCAATTACAGATTGCTTGCATTTTGCACTTCCGGAGTAGTCTGCCTCCAATCCCAGCCCTGTTCTACTGAAAACTGACTTAAAACACCCTTACTTACTGAAAGTTTAGCAAAACTCCAGTTTGTCTGGAGTGCATTTAAACACCTGTGTTAAATGAGAATACACCTTTAGCACCAAGGACAGCACACAAGTATGTACTCTCAGACTTAAACCGCAATACTGAGTTTTGTCACTTACCATCATATCCTCCCAACACCAGCCATGGAAATACAGGTCCACCAAATGTTCCTAAGCAGGGATCGTGAAGCAAGCTTGTGTCATTCAGTGATGCCGGAGCCCTAAAGAGATCACCAGCAATAACTGTTAGCTTCTGTTTGACAGCTGAGGCACAGCACAAAACAGTAAATAGCTGTTGTGTTGTAACTGAAAATCAAGACAGAAGCAAGACAAGACTGCTAGTGATACGCTGCCCTTGTGCTATGTTTGCTTTGAATTTAAATACAGTTTTAAAGGTGTCTGACTTACAGCCTTTAAGACAAGGAGTACCTTGAAACCAACTGAACTATAAACTAAAGTGAAAGCTTAGAAACTGGTCTTCTGTTCAGAACTCTTCAGAAGCATAGAAAACATGTTTAAGGTAAACCAGAATCAGCATCCACACCAAACCAAGTTTAACTGGCAACTTGATTAAAAATGGTTCGGTAAACTGCTTACCGAACACAGTACAAGAAGTGAGTGTGGTAATCAGCATAGACATAGAACTCATCCCCAATAGCGTGATCCAGAACAGAATGGCTGTTCTGAAAGTAGTTGAGTACGCTCAGGATAGTGCAATTGTTGTTGTAGGGAGCAAGAGGAGCCAGGCAAATGTCCTTCAGCATTACAGTCTCATTGTCATAAGAAGCAGTTATGTTGACAATAGCATCCTGCAAATCCAGTACCTTTAAAAAAAACAAAACATAGTATAAGAGCAGCACAAGAAAGCATTTCCCTTGCAAGACAGGACTTAAGTGCACGCTATATTCCTGCAAGTTTCCAGAGACAGAGGCACATGTCCATAGAAGCACATTACAAATATTTATTTCTGTGTTCACAATAAGAACTGGTACTTAGCTTGCGTCTCTCTAACAGAAAGGTTTTCAGCAAAAAGCTTTTATAGTAAGGCTATGATTTTTAATATGAACATCTAGTGACTGTTTTGATGGATACATAACATTGCAGGTGGAAGCCAACTCCATGTGGTTACACTTGTTAAGTATGCTTAGGTCTTTGCTCTTGGAAAGTCCCAGTTACCTGATGGAGAATATCTTTGGTAAGGGGAGGCCCAAAAGGTACATCATCTCCTGATGGGTAAGGTGAGTATGTCTCTGGCTGGCTCTTTGGTGCTTGAATAATAACTTGTTCAGTACGGAAGAAAGGCCCAAAGTGCGTGTCAAAGTATTCCTTCTCCTTGCGGGCTTGGCTGCTTGGGGCTGACCAGAGATCTACAGGATTTGTAGTTGCTTTAATATATACAAAGCCTGAGCAGCACATTGCAATGAAGACCACAGAGAAGAGGATAACAGGACGTGGATTTCTGACACAGAAAGCTCCCCATGACGTGAATGTCATCCTCAGGCCATTCTCAAACCTTTCACCAAGCCTTTCACCACATGTAATTTTTCCTGCAAGAGCAAGAAGTAAACAGTAAATGTTTGAGAAGTCAGTTAAGCAGCATTTTCTTGGAGTCCACACAGAAAGATGAAATTTTATTCTAACTCTGCACGAAGCACCAGCAGCTATGTCTCCACTGACAGTCAGACCCTGGGACCAATCCCTGATTGAGGCCAAAGGGGCAGAAAACAGCTTGTACCTACATTGCCCCTTGTAACATAAGATTGTCTTTGACAGCAGTGGGTGTAGCAAATAAAGGAAGAAGCAGTTAAAAGATATATAAGCAATAAAATAAGCTACCTCAGCTGGTACACAAGTTAAACTACAGTTCTTTCATAGGATGTTTAAATGGATGCATGGATGAGTCAAAGCATGATCAAACTGATTTTAGCTTCATGCTGCCCTCCCCACACCCCTGCAACAAAGCCCTCCAGAATTTCCTTGGAGCTTAGCTAGATCCATGAAGTGTGTACCCAAGGCTTTCAGCATCCAGTAAAACAGGGGTAAGTGCTACTCTAAAAGAAGAGAGATGCTGGTCAAAAGGCTGAAGGCCCTCTAAGAACAGACTTTTAACCTAACAAAGCTAAAACTCCAGAGCCCATCCATAGTAAAGGGATGCACTTAAGCTGAATTTCTAATAAACGTATTACTCTTATCCAAGACATACCATTGTCACCGTGGGAATTCACAGAAAAGGCTACATTGCTGTCAATTGGGGTGTACTCTGAGACAAAGTGCCGCCTCCTGCAAGGTGAAAAGCTCTGTTATCCTGCTTGTCCAAAAAGGCATCTGTACTGTTTGTACAACAATCTCCAGCTTTATGATCCTTTGGAACAATGTACAGCCATGTCAGCTGTCTTAATAAACTCTTCCAGCTTACATCAAGCATAGCTTCTTTATGCACATTTAGAATATCACTAGCATTAACAACAGAGAGAATACCCTTAATAAAGTGATCATTACTTGAAATTTGCAGGAGATTTTTACTTTAGAAATATGAACCAGGTATCTCAAATACACCTACCATTTCATAGTGCCCAGTAAGGTAAGGCTGCTGAACATGTTTCAAATTGTCATACCCACCATCCTTTTCCACACAGACTTAGTTCTTATTATAGAATAATTTTAGTTTCCTGGTCATAACTGAACAATCATAGAGTGGTTTGGGTTGGAAACAAATCTTAAAGATCATCTAGTTCCAACTTCCCTGCCATGAGCAGGGACACCTTTCCATAGATCGGTTTACTCAGAGCCCCATTTAGCCTGGCCTTGAACACCTCCAAGAGTGGGGAGTCCACAACCTCTCTGGGCAACCTCCTCCACTGTCTCACCAGCCTTAGAGTATAGAATTTGTTTTTAATATCTAATCCACACCTACTCTCCTTCATCTTAAGACCATTGCCCCTTGTCCTGTCACTACACACTCTTGTAAAAAATCCTGCTACATCTGTCTTGTAGGCCCCCTTTGGCTACTGGAAGGTGCTGTAAGGAATCCCTAGAGCCTTTTCTTCTCCAGGCTGAACAGCCCCAACTCTCTCAGCCTGTCTTCACAGGAGAGGTGCTCCAGCCATGTGATCAAGGGTGATATGCTATAATTACTGGAAGCTCAGCTTTCATTTTGTTTTTTCAAAATAGCAAACTAGGAAAAATCATTCATGACTTAATTTGCAATAGGGCAGTAATTGTTTTGTTATGAATGTGTATTTTCCCAGACTTCTGCATACTTGCTTATGAAAGTTGAAGAACAGTGTATGCGATTCTGTAGCTAGGAGTGCTATGACAGTTGTGCATCAACTAAACCAACTTCTGCAATCACTTTCTACCAGGTGGTTTTAGCTGTTAGAACACTCCCTGTCAGTATATGTGGCATCTGCTACAGAACATGACTTTTGGCTGGCTGAATTAGCAAAGACATTACCATCTGACCAGGGCAAAGAAGTTCTCAGGGATAAACAAGTGACTTGAAGAGCTCAGCATTTCAAATGCTTTACCTGTAACACCAGACTCCAAAAACCAGTGCAAAAAATATGAGAAGAAAGCCCATGTAGGAGATCCACATGATGACATACACTGCATCCAAGCCAAACAATAGCCAAGGAGGAGGCAATGGAGGGGGTTGAGGTTTTGGACCACAAACAATTGAACAGTCCTGACAGCTGCACGGTCCTGTTGAATCATCCACGGACTCATTACAGCCTTTGGTAGCATTATTCATAGGATTCATTCCATGGACAGGAACATCTATGACAAATCACAAGTTGCAGAGCCAGTTTACTACCAGGAAAAATTCAGACCTTCACAGCTAAGTGAGTTAACCCTTTATATGAAAGCCCCCAGCCCCTATATAGAGTAGCATTTCTTGGTCTTACAGATGAAGAATCCACTGCTTTTTCCACAGCAAGTCCCAACTGTTTACAGTTGGCTAATAATTAAATGACTGGTCATGTCTATAACACTTCAGTCTGTAAAAATAATAAGCACGTACTTCTATCATCCCAGCAATGATTTGTCATCCCCCTTATCTGCTCAGATTGTGAAATGTGTAATAATTTCCTTATAAAGAAATCCTCAAGGATGAGGGTACTGCTCGTTTCCCAAGGAATACAAGTAGCCAGTTGCCTAAGCTCAGTCCATCATTAGTGAGTTTTAGAGATTTATACAGTAAGAAGCTGCATAGAAAAAAAGCACATAGTATGGTTTCCAAGCAGAAATAAAAAAAAAGGTAAGGTTATCTCAGATCACTTTGAAAGCCTCTGACTGCAGACTTTCATTTGCTGGGCAGCTGTTTAAAAATCAGTGTTCTAGCCACAGCACACAGCCTTTAACAGGAGCTTCAAAGGCAAGGACTATTCAGTTTCTTACCTGAAAAGATTGGAATTATGCTGAAAGGAGTTTGTCCATTGTCTTTACTGAACATGTACTCAATCCAGTTGGTTGCATTGCAGTCCTTGACGTCCTTCCCACACAGCAACCCCAGTGCTTTAACATTGCTTGATGGAGCCTCCACATCTTTGCAGGCATTGTACATTGCTAGGAAGAGCCATTAAACCAATGTTATAATTTGAGTAAGCATTCCAAGTATTTCCAGCATTACAGACTCCCCAAGTTCCTTGGACATACTTAAGGAAGGAACATACTTATAAGTATACATAAGTAAGGAACATACTTACAGCTTTCAAAACAGAAGCATCTTAGGATAGTGAACTAAAACTTTCAGTTGTATTTACAGTATTCAAGGTTGCAATGCTTTGTTACAGCTACCTTGCTCTGAGAAAGCCACCCAAGTCTGCATTATGCTACTTTTCTGCTTGACAGGAAACATTACCTGATATTTTCAGGGAAAGCTATGAAAAGCATTTAAGGTACTTTCAACTTGTAGGCCATATATGGCTTTCAGTTGTCTCAATTTTATTAAAGGTCACTGCAAAAAGCATAAAAGGACTGAAAGCTTGCTACAAAATCAAAATACAACCCAAATGTATTGTTCTCTAGAAACATCTGATTTTGACAAAGAACTAGAACAGTCCATTTCAAGACTGAGTGCCTCTTAGAGAACCACTGTAGCATACTGTGTACAAACTTTATTATCATACTCACCAGACTGTTTTAGTAACCGGTTAGGCTTTGGACATTCAATACTTGGCAAAAACTTTATTTTTCTGAAGTTAAAGTCATCAGGGTTATCAGCTATTAACCATTTGTATAGATGTTCAGCCTCAGCTGAACCTTTAAAAACACTGTTATTTAACAGTGTCAGTGTAATGTCCAGGCAGAAGTGTTCTGTAAGTTTTAAGGGGGACATGCTGGTACCTATGGGAAGACTCAAACTTCAAAAAGACAGTCAAAGAGATGTTTCCCCCTCCCAATTCTTTCTGAAAAAGCACTGGTCTTGTTACCAAAAGCCAAGATAAATTAATACACTGTTTACTCACCATTTGCAAATCGATCTCCAATGAAGTACTGCAGCTCTGTAATGCTACTTTTGTTCTCTTTTAAAACGGGATCATAATAAGGTATGGTGCTTGTAACATTCAAAAACTCAGACTGATCTGGACTACAAGTCAGTTCACAGAAGAGGTTTATCAAGTTGTAAAAACACGATGGACATCTGGGTAGGAAAGCCAATGAACAGCAATCAGATTAAGAGGTAAAGGTGCTACGTAGGTCAAGTCAGATGTGCCTTGTAAATATAAACATTCTGCTCAGAGTGACAGGACAAAATATTTAAGTTCTGTAAGCGTTTAATCAGCAATACAACAATTGTTGTTGACGCTACAGATGAACAACTTTAAGCACCATAATTCACTAATTAAATTGTCTGCCTCAAACAGCAGATTCAAACAATTTTACTAGCATTTGAAGAAAAACTTCACTGTTGTTAGCAGGAAGACTTCTTAGACTTCTTAATGTCTTAGAACAAGACCAAATGGTACTTTATGTTACCCTCTTCTGAAGGTTTCATTAGATAAAGTAGCTTGAGACAAACTAAGGGAATGTTTATTCTACCAGCTAAGTTAATCCAGAGTGCAAGTAGTTGTTTCATGACATTACAGCCTGCTGCTCTGGATGAGAAAGTCACTCCAACAGCTTGCTCCAATAATCCTTTAAATGAAATTACCACTTTTTCTACAGTCTACTTGAAGACAAGTTATTCTGTTACAAAACTAGTTGTTTTGCCATTCATTAGCATACCTGGAAAGAAACTGCAGAGGCAGCTGCAAGTTATTTTTCAAAGTCTGAAGCTGATGAACATCACAGCAAGTGCTAACATTGCCAAAGAATAAACCTGGACAGAGTTCCTTAACAAAAAACAAAACGAAAAAAACAAACAACATTGAGATAAAGAGGAAAGGAAGAAAAAGCATGTTTAAGACTTCAGAATTCATTATAATCATGGGCTCTGCTTCAGCATTTTTCACAACACAGTAGCTGTTGCTGTGGGAGATGATAGGAGAAAAACAGTCCAGAAAACAAGATTTTTGTTTAGAGACTGGAGAGAAGAATCACTTTTTTCACTTCTTTTATTCAAGGCAGCACTTCCTTTTGAAACACTCCTTCAGATGATCTTTAGTCACCAGGGTCTATATATAGAATGATAATGGCATTTGAGAGCCTATTGGTAAGAGGACAACACATGTTTATCCAAGTTGAAAGTATTCCTGCAGCTTATCCTCCTTCTGGATAGTACCAGATTTTAAAGTCTCAGAAGGCAAGCCACTAAACACAAAATTACTCATTACTTGGAAGAGCTACTTCATGTTCAGTTTACTGAAGAGACAAATGCATTTAACGCAAGTATAACTGATAGTAACATACAAGAACTGTACATTAAGTCTTGAGAAACAATACACAAAAGCAGTTAGCTCTACTACATATTTAATGATGTCACTCCTGTCACCAGTCAAACCATTGTTTAACTCTGTAGTTATTTCACTCTTTAAAACTTTGAGCTATCAGATGCCAGAAGGCAAGTCTGGCAATATCATCTTATGTTGTGCATGAAATACATAAACTCTATTTTGACTGTGGTTTTGTTCACTTTGGCAGCTGAAGCCCAAGTAAAGTAAGGAAATACAGTCTCACACTAGGCACAGATAATTTTGTCCAAATTTGCTCCATTTGAACAAGTGTCAGTTAGCACCTTCCTTTATCAGGAATGATCATCTGAAGGAAAATAGTTTAGCCTTGTCCTTCAGAGATCAGAAGGGCATAACTGTGGAACATATATTTTGGGAGAGCCTTAAAAAAAGCAATCTGAGTAAAGAGTAGTCAAACCAGTGAGTAAAATACGCAGGAAAGTGAACAAATCCTATATTTAAAGTTTTGTCTGTGATAGCCTCTAACCACATTTTGGAGACTTCAAGTATCTCTGAAAAGGAACTGAGGTAAATTACCTTCACCCAGTTGGACCTCAGAAATCAGAGATAATCTCTTTACTTTCTCATCAGGTTAGGATGAGAGGTCATAGCACAGGTCCAACAGAACCCAATGCAGAATTCTAAAGCGTTGGAGAGTTATTTTTTTAGCAGCAGACCTCCAAGAGAAGCTCACCTGCATTAAGTCATAGCCATCTTCTGGTAGTGCTTTTGGTGGTCCATCATAAGCACAGTTGTATCTCTTGTCTCCAGAAGCAACTCCACATTCTCCATACCAGACACACATTTGTGGAAGTACCTAATCAACAAGACAAGTGATTAACTGCAAGGAATAGTTGCCAAATATTCAGCTATTGTGGAATTTATGTGCTACTACTCCAAAAGCCACTTGCAGTCCAGATTAGATAACCTCCTGCTAATTAAAACATCAGTGTGTACTACATAATATGCCCATTAACAAACGCAGGTGTTTTTGACATGGTGCACATCACCACTGATCTTCACCTCAGCTCAGCTCCCCACCCTCCCCTGACCATTACAGAAACAAGAAGCACACTGCCTATAGCTAAGATCAAGCATAAGAGTTACTTAAGAAAAACCTAAATCAATACCTGAAAAGCATCTTCAAGTACAAGGTGGTTTAGAAAATAATTTGTTCATGCAAGACAACAAAATAATTGGTGGGTTAAACTGTCACATTAGAGCACGAGTCAGTGCACATGGAGAGAAACTCATTGCTTATGTGCAATTTCACTTCCTCCTGCCACCTTTTGATCCTTCCTGAAAACTCGTTACAGTGACAGATTGAGGAAATAGCAGCATAGAGAGGATTCTGAAACAGAACTTCATAACTCTGCACTTGCCATACATACATTGTCACAATCTCAAAGGATGCCCTCCATCACCACTTTCAAGCCTAAGCACGGAACATTTAAATGGGATTACAGTGCTAAGAAAAAAAGCTTAATTTTAAAGATGTTTTAATTTAAGGGACTATTGAATATTCAGAAATTTGGTTTTTATTATGTACATAAAAAAAACTGAAAAAGGGCAGTGGCACCTTGAAAGCCTTTCATTATTGTTCAGTGATACTGACACTGAGACATCCAAGACAGTAAGCCAAAATATTTATTCTGAAAATTAAAACATTTAATGCAATAACAAGTTATTTACAGCAAAAGCTTTAAGACAGCTCCAAGGTTTTCCTACCACCAGGGCTGCAAGCAGAAAGCAAACATTTACTACACTTCTGCCAGCTCTAATCAGGGTTTGCTTAGCACAGTTTGAGAGATAACTGACCTGTTTTGATCTCCTGAACAACCTTGACCTAGCATTTTTAGAGACACCATATGTGTATGCTGCAAGGACAGACTGTTGTGCTTTGTGCTTGACCATGAATAGTATTGTTTACTGACCAGAGAGGCCCCTGAAAGGCTGTATTCATAATACCCAAGAGTTACCCAGAATCACAGTGCCTCCATAACATCCATTTTTGTGCTGAACAACACTGACAGTTCTTCAAAAAGTACATCAGTAGTCAGTTGTTTATCAGGGACAATAACCATCACCAATTTACCCAACCCAGAACTTGTTTCCTCTTTAACCTAACCAGGGCAACATAGGCTGATTCAAAGTTATTCATTGCAAGCCAGGTGTAAAAGTCACTTTAAGTACCACTCATCCAGACCACCATTTCATTTGTCTATTCTAGCACTTCTATCTAAAACATTACCATATTCTATGATGCAAGTTGGAAAACACCCCTTAAGATTGCATTGAACGCTTAACACCAGCATAAGACAAAAAGTCAAGCTTCCATAACTTGTAACTATTTTTCAAAACTACATTTTAAATTTGTTCATGCATCAAGTTAATCTAAGAAGTTAACACTGTGATGCAAATTTAGAAGTCATTATCTTCAGCTCTGCTTCCTAACATCTGTATGCCCCGGTTTTAATAGCAAACAATCTGCTAGCAGTGAAAATGGTTTTACTGTTTGTACCAGCATCAGAAGTGAATTGTCTCTTCAAGGAGAAGCACAGATTCACTACTATTCTTGCAAAAGGGCAAAGAATTTGGAGCTGCTTCACACTGCCTGTGAGAAAAGGATTAGTTATTTCTTCAGCATCAGGCTGGCTTCCGTGTTTAGTCCAGAATGGTTTGTAACCATCCTTTCTAAAAAAACACTTTCTGTGCTTCACTAAGTCTTGTTATCTAACACTTATTTTTTAAAACACACAATTTCATCAACCTACTCTTTAGAGAAAGACTTAGCTTCTTCCAGAGTGGAAAGTGTGGGAAAACTGGTAATACAGTTAAACAGTTATAAAAAACTTATCAAGTCACCTCTTGCATAGAAAAACTTGAGTAAATTTCAGCTACCACATCAGCCTGACTGATAGTTCAATTGTTTGAAAAACATTATGCCTGGATTTCAAGGCAGCAATTCCTTGGTTACAGCTACACGGATACAAAACAAAATACAATCTGTATTATGTCTATAAATTTACCTACAAGGCTTTCTGTCATAATTTTCAGCACAGAACATAAAACAACTTACTTGCACATGACACTTGGTCATGTACCAAAAGGTATCCAGCTAAACATAAAAGAAAAATAAAGCAAGACAAGGTTTGGCCTAGTATTAGTTTACATTTGAATTTGGATAAAGAATACCAAACCATATTCCTGAAGTTCCACAGCAGTAAAACACACAATGGAAAAAACATTTGCCACTCAAACTTTCAGCCTGTTTAAGAAAAGCTGAACAGATCAGCTGCTTTAAACTACTACTCAAAGAGCACTTAGGCCTAGAACTAAAAGTCTGAATACTCTGTTTCAGTATTAACACCAAGAAAGCAGTTTCAGAAACATCTTAAGATTTTACATTTATGCATGACCTAGCAGGATTTCATTAATAAAAATGTGAGGTTGTTCCCTGAACCAGTAAGCTTCGGGGATGCTTGATTTGCAGTGGTTGAACCAAGTCAATAAGCCTAAAAAACACCAAATCATTAGACATCAACGGCCTGAAGTCAACAACACAGCTCTTGGACACTAACAAGTTAACAGCCATTGAGTCAGCCACAAAATATGGGACAGGGCTGGTCTCCTAGGGCTGAGGCAGTACTCAGGGATACAAGCAACTAAGTAGTTCACTACCACAGATAAGATATAGCTGATAGTCCTTCCCCCTGAAAACCCTCTAGTACAAGCTAGATTAAGTTACAGAGTAAGACAAGCACTTTGTTCTTTCAATTCTTTCAGAAGAACGCTCCTGTGAGGGTACGGTGAGATAGAGATGAGTAAGTGTGGTTGTAAATAAGTCATAGTTAACAAAGCTGCTGCTTGCAGAGTCAGACTTTTAGGTCAGATAATCACTCACCTGGGTATTAAGCTTCTTAAGTGGGTGAAAGCCTAGCCCCAAAAGTAACAGAAAAATGCTGTGTTGAACCCAACTGCCTTCTGAACAAGGCAAAATACTTATAATACTCCATAAGTAACACAGGGCTCAGTTCATGGTTTCAGATTTTTTCTGTGTGTTTTTCTTTTAAGATCACATGACTGAGTACTTCATATATTAAAATGGGACTTTCCTAAGTGTTTCATAAAGCAACAGCAACATAACATTAGATTAAGGCTGCTCCTTCCTGCCTCTAGCACATCTTAGAAACCATTTGTCAGTACACTAACACTAACCCTCAGTACATCCTCAGAGTTCAGAAAACTGTATTCCTATTTCTGGCAGACTTAGTCTGCTTGAAGAGAAATTTCACCTCAGGCCAAGGTTCCAGGAGTCCCTACAAAGAACTTGCACGTGAGCAAGTATGGACATTCTACAAAAGTTCTGTTAGACCTTTCTGGTTCCCAGGCATTATCATTCATTTGTAATGGAACTAGTGTTCCAACAGATCATAAACACATTTACTTCAGCCCAAGTTTCTTCAACTGCAGGTTGAAACAAACCGATAATTTTCGATGCTTCCAGCAACATTTGCTGCCACTACCACCAATGAATAGATAACTGTTAAGCAGACAAAGAACAATGATGATGCTGTACACAGAAACAGCAACTGTTTGTGGTCTTGCAAATACCAGATGACAAGTGAACACTGTTTGGCTCTTCAAACTAAGATTACTAATGTATGGAAAAGGCAAGAGCATCAGATACAGCTGTTTCCCCTTCCTTCATCTAGGATGATGCATCTGGGATCTTCCAGGGCAACAAGATCAGTCCAGGAAAGAGCTCTTCCCCTGCACTCCCTTAGTATCTGCTATTGCCAACTAGGTTGAGAGTTCTAAGGAAACACTATACCACCCTTAATAAATGGGAAGACTGTTTTATGGAAACAGGTGACCAGGTCAAGTTCACAGATCTGCCCCAGTAACTGCATATTACCTCACAACCCTTCCTGTGGGGGAAAGAGGTCCATGGACTAAAGGAAACTTTACAGGTTTAGTTCTTAGTCTTTGCCTCTTTCAGTAGCTTGTTCAGAGGCAGCCAATTCAGAGCCATGCTTTATTGGCCAAGCTCCTCCTGTTCCTTTGCTCATAGGCAGGAGACTGTTCCCTTTCAGACAGAAAAATCATTACTACTCCTGGTCAGGCAAAGCAAGCCACAGTCCTGGAGTTACCCAAGCACATTTCAGATGTCACAGTAAAGTCAAAGGCAAGCAGGAAGAGAAAGTTGCAATAATGGTAATAATACAGTATCTGTGGGAACAAGCTCATGTTAGCTGACAAGGATGCATGCTTGACCAGAAAGTGCAGGGCCCCTAACTAGCACTTGTCTGCAACTAAGTCCATCTGCACCAAAACAGCTCTGATGTCCTACAGGTTAATAATAATAATACTGCATAACACCTGGATTGTTTTGGCTACTGCCCAGCTAAGTACTATTCAGTTCTACCAGTCATTCCCTTCAGTCATCTCTCCCCTTCTAAGGCAGCTTCCTCACTTTCCATCCAGAAAGGTTGAACAAGTCACTCCTGATTTTCCAGGAAGTAATTTAGGTGAAGTGGTTACTGTCTTGTTCTGGAGCTACACTGCCATCCCTGAGAAGGAAACTGCTCCACACAGGCACTTCAGAACTTCGTGTCCAAGGTCAGGTAACGCCACACTGCAGGCCAGTTGGCAAGAGCAGCACTTGTCATTAACATTTTCCCATGGGATTTCAGAAAACCAAATCTATCCTGCAGCTTGTGATCCCAGCTGCTGATAGGAAACCCATACCAAGCCTTAATTAGCCAGTGATTTAACAGCTTGTGTTTTAGTATAATGATACAAAGATAACTTGCAATAGTGGCCATTAAGCACACAAATACCATCTAATGTATTAGGACAGCCAAAAGAAAACAAAATGGTAATGGATAGCTGGCACACATCTTGTACCATGCACTGTTCAGAGTGAAAGATACAGGCTGAACACTTCAAGTTCACTGTGAACACATGTAACAGAAGGACTGTGAACTGAAGTGCCATTCCAGTCCACCGACTGCTTTGAAACAGAAAAAACATGACATATGGATTACTAACATCACAACTGAAAGCACAAAAACATTACACCACCAGTACACTTGAGGGAGAGAACAGGTTCACCTTCACAATGCTTCTCTTCTGCAAGCATCTAACACTATATGGGCACAGTCTAACTGAAGGACCAGCTTTGCTTTGAAAGATATCAAGGTCCTCTTTGTGAAGTGTCAAGCTGTAAATAAGAGTTAATGGCAAAATTCCCCAACAAAACCAGATTCTGCCTTCTTACAGTACACAACTGAGATCTGTATGATTAAAGTAATTTTGCAGTGTTTACTTCGAGGGACCACAAAGCCTCTAGAAGGATTTCCCTAAATATTTGGGGAACTTATTTCAAGTTCCTCTAGGTCAGTATCCTCCTGATAAGTAAAGGAAAGCATCTTGTCATTTCTTTACCAGCCTAGGACACACCTCATTGCTCCAAGATGATATCTCCCTCCAAAAAATATTACATAAAAGTGCATTGGTTAGCTGTGAAGATCATGAGTCACTACTAACAATCACCTCCTCCAGTGGTAATAGAAGAATGAACTCCTAGTTTCATGTTCAAGCTCTTTCAAAGATTTTTTGAAGAGGATATGAGAACAGAAGAACCTCAGCACACACACAGGATAACAAACTCATATATTTAAAAAGGGCTAATCATAAAACTTGACCTAGAAAGTATGTTTTCAACGTAGGTAGAAAGGGAAAGAAAGCCAACCACTAAGGCTTACAAGACACTCCTTGTTTCTCCAGAGGAATGTGGAGTATCCCGCTCCTATCTTGCACTACAGCATAACAAAACATGACTGAGAGGAGTGAATGTTTTACCATATTTTTTCCCAAAGCATCAAGAAGTCCAACATACTCTAGTCCTCAATTTTAAGGAAACATGTAGTGTTACTACCACACATAAATAAACAGCAGCTCTCACTCCGCACAGACCATTACTTCCAAGAAGGTGTCACCCAGCGTAAGTTACACCCCAAGCAAAGCGAACCAGACACCGAGGACATCTGCAAACCTCTGCCGAGCATGTGACTGCGTGGCCACTCACATGCACTGGGCATTGCATAACCAGGGCACGCCACGGGAACGCGGCATCCCGGGGGCTGCCGCTGCCGGGTGCGACCGCAGGGGACAGGGACTGGCCAGAGGCTGAAGTTCGGGGGTGCTCCCCGGCGGGCCCGCTGTGCCCCCGGCTGTCAACCCCGTCCCGACGGGGACCAGACGCACGGGAGAAGGGGGCCCGAGCCCCATCGGGGATGAGGAGGGGACACCCCGGTACCTCTCTTCAGCTTCGCGCCGCCCCGAGCCCAGGGGCCTAACCCGGGACACCGCCGCCCTTATCCAGCCCCGCCGCCTGGGACATCCCGGCTGCGGGATGCGCGGGATCCCGCCCCAGGCAACACCCGCGGGATCCCGCTGCCCACCCGCCGCTCCCTCTCCTCCCCGCAGTGCCGGGAGGCCCGGCATTCCCCACCCCGCGGCGACCTGCCGGGAGGGACTCACCCTCACGGGCGACAGAAGCAGGAGGAGGACGAGGAAGCCGAGGCCGCCTGGCCCGGGGCTACCGTGAGGGGTCCCCATGGTGGCGCGGGCTGGAGCGCGGAGGACCGGCAGACGCTGTGGGCAGCAGCACCGAGCGGCGGCGAATAGAAGCAGGAGGAGGCGGCCAAGCAACCGCGCCAGCGCAGTCCGGAAGAGCCGCTCTCGCCTGCCCAGGCGGAGCCGCCGGCCCCTTCGAGGAGAGGCGGAGAGGCCGAGGGCCGCCCCAGCGCCGCCGCCAACCGCGACCGCCGGCCCGCCCCCGGCACCGCCTTGCCCTGCACGGCCGAACCAGAAACACCGCCCTCGGGACCGCCGGCCCAGAAACACCGGCACCTCCTCCCCCCTCACTGCCTGCCCAGAAACACCGCCCCGGCACCGCCTCCCCAGCGCGGCCTGCCCAGAAACACCGCCCCCGGCACCGCCTCCCCAGCACGGCCTGTCCCGGCGGCGGCGGGTGGGGCCGCCCATCACGCCACGGCGGCTCCGAGCTGCAGAGGGCAGGGGCGGGGGGATGTTCTGTGGGGCCCCGGCGGGAGGCGTCCCGGTGTGGGAGCGCAGCCGTGCCCCTCCGGGATGGACCATCCCGCCCAAGCTGCACCGGCAGCCGGGCAGCGGCATTGTCCGGGCGCAGGAGTGTTAATCGCGTAGTTTGTAAATACCAAAAGTCGCTTTTAAAACCTCTGGATTTGGCAAAAGCCCCTTAATTTGGCTTCAAGGTCACTGATTCGTGATTTTCAAGGACTGGTCTCGCAGCCTTGCGTGCCGTGCCGCTGCAGTGAACGGGACCCCGGGCTGCCCGGCCAAGAGCCGCTGTCCGGGGCTGTGGCCGCTGCCCGCTCCGCTCCCGACGCGCTGACACCGGGTGGCCTGACCGCTGTCGCAATCAGCAGTTCTGGGAGTGCTGGCTGCGCTCTGCCAAAGCTATCTGCTTGTTTGGACTCTGTTTGGGATCAGTTCGGGACCTGGCTGGGAGGAGGCACAGTAAAAGCAGGGCGTGAGGCATTCCCATGCATGCTGTCTCTGATTTCCCCACCTCTTTATTGCCTTCCCCGACACTTTATTGCGTTCCCAGACAGGTAACGCGCATTGCTCGGCTGGAAGAAAACATGTAATTTAGCTGATATTGCCATCTGCTGGCAGAAACTCAGACTAGTCCGGGTGTCAGAGCCGCACGGGCTGGCGTGTTGGCCGGTGACCTCCCGGGGATCACGTAATCCGACTTTCCGCTGAGAGCAGAACCCGGTTAGAGCAGGTGGCTCACGGAATTTTCCGGCTATGAATAGCTTCAGAGATGGAGATTTCACAGCCTCTTTGGACAAACTGTTCCACTGAGTGACTGACTTAAACTGCTTTTCCTGTATCTGAGGAGATTTTCCCATATTTCATCTTGAGGCTGTTACCTCTTACGCTGCCACGGTGCCTGACTGAGAAGAGTGTGACTCCTCCTTCCCCCCATCCTCCCGTTTGGTAGCTGCCGTGATTAGTAAGGTGTCCCTAGAGCCGGCTTTCTGCTTAGGGCTGAGCAAACACAGCTCACAGCTCCAGCAGCCCCGACTGTCGGGGCGGCAGTAAAATGGATTTTGCTACAGCGTGTCAGTATCTTTATTTTGTTAGGGCTTTTGTTTGGTTTTTTGTTTGGTTGGTTTTGTTTGGGGTTTTTGTTTGGTTGGTTGTTGTTTGGTTTGGGTTTTGTTTGTTGGGGTTTTGGTTTGGTTTCTTTTTTTTTTTCTTGTTTGTTCTGGGGAGCCTAAACCTGGACACAGCACTCCAGCTGTGGTCTTACATGTCCCAAAGAGAGGAAGAACCCTAACCCTTGACCTACTGGCCACCCCCTTGCTGATGATGCAGCTTGCTGACTCATGTTCAGCATTTTGCCCAACCACCCTATTCTTTTCTTCCAAACTGTTTTCCATCTAGCCACTGCCCAGTTTGTATTTTTCTGTGGGATTACTCCACCCTAAATGCAGGACTTGGCATTTGGCAAGTGCAAAACAAAGCTAGAGTAGTTAAAGTTATATTGTGGTTTAATTTTCATGTCATAAATAAAAAATTTATTCAAGACAATGCAGTGTGATCCTAGAAGCAGGGGAACTAGTTGCCACATTTTCCAGGCACTCCACATAAGCAGAGAATGCAGTGGGCATAGCTTGCATAGCTGCAAATTAAAAAAACGCAAGAACCTTGTTTCAGTGCTTGTGAAAAAAAGTGAAAGATAGCAAAACTGACTGAATAGAAATGGTATTTTCTTTCTGTATAAATTACATAGTGAGTAAGTGATTTAAGAATGAGAGAACCAATGTACAATGTTGTGAAACAAGCAAGAGGGAAACTACTGCAAGGACAACATTCACCATAAAATAATGAAGTCCATAACATCACACTTGTCTACCACCCACAGCACAAACGGAGAGAAAGAGTAGTATTTTAATGTTTATCTAACTCTCTTAGGGGTATTTTTAGATGGCTGACTAAATTCACACTGTTACTCCAGTGCAATCCCTCAGAGTACTGCCTTTTTGCACTCACAAGCTGAAGTGGTGTAGGTATGAAAGACTGATTAACAAACACGGAAATCTTGCGTAATGGCAGATGCTGAAACTCAAACAAGTATCTGTTTTTATGCGGCCTCTGTACCCTGGCAGCCAGGTGACGAGACAGGGTATGCCTTCAGTCCTGCTGCAGCCATCAGGTTGTGGTTCTGTGCCAGATTTGGGGGGTGAGGATGCAGAGCTATCCCTGACAGCTAATGGGCATTTAAGTACAATTGCATGAGTGTTATCAATGACAAAGCTGGCACCGTTGTCTGTGTCACTTTAAGGTTATCTCATTCCTTATGGGCAGGGAAAAAGTAGCCCTGAATAGTTAACCCAGGTCAACATGCTGACAACAGCTCATTGCCTTGTCTGTGATACACATGGCCCAAAAGAGAACATTCCCATTCCTGCCTGCTCCTTTAGAAGGACATTTATCACGTTAGGTTTTATAAGGTTCCCTTTTAAACCCAGGATTATGCATAACTGTTAGGGACTCGGAAGGTTTATGGGAAACACTTATTCTGGTTCTCAAGGGTGTATATGAAACTAAATTTTCCTGCCTGGAAGAAGAACCTGCTACTAATTCATTGAACAAGTCCTTTAATTGTCCATTAGGGTCAAATCAGCCCTTTCCCTCACTGGATACCCTGAATGGTGTAAAGTTGCTTCCCGGAAAGCTCATTTGAAATAACTTCGTTGTGTTCTGTGTGTTTGATGGAAAGCCAGGAGTGTTGCCTGCAGAGGTATAGGCCTTACTGTGTATCCATCTCTTTATTCAATGCAGAAATGAAACCTGTGTTACCACTTCCAGTAGAAACTGAACCCCTAGTGGTAATGACCTTGCAATTTCTAGATGGCAATCTGTCTGAATAGTTACTTGTGCCTACCAATGGAAACACAGTACGTGACTGTTTTGCAGCAAAATCAATTAAATGTCTATTGCTGTTTATTCTCTGTAATTTATTATGAGCATTTATTATTTCTATTGCAATAGCACCCAGAGGCACTTGCAAGGACTGGGAGCTATGGCAAGCAATACCCTGCACAAGCACATGGGAAAGCGGGATGTTCTCCTTGGGGATGTCTTGCAATCTGTGTGCAGACAAGCTGCAACAGGTGAGTGAGAAGTTTCACCCGGTTTCTCATACGTCTGGTTTTTTGTAGACTCAGACAAAACCACTGTAGCTTATTCCAAGACTGTTTTTCCAGCTAAACCAGAATAATGCTAGTACTAAACAAACCTGGTCTTTCCTATTTGGTGTTATAAATGAATCATATTCTTTTGATCAGCTCTCATTTGTCTGCCTCCCTCACCTGTGGAGGCCTGCTTGGCTTTTAATAATACACAACTCAATGTACCTGTTACTCAGGTCAGATGCTCTTGGCTTCAGATTAACCATGTGGAATCAAATCAGAGTGAGGGGGCTGACAGCAATGTGTCTGATGCTGCCAGTACCTCTTAAATATGCAAGTAGTACATCAGGTGATGCTTAATCAAGTCTGTTTATCACCTTTTCATCTTTTTATCTGCCCTATTTTGCTCCACCAACTGGTGCCAGTGTGTCCCTATCTAACCTTAGACACTTCTACAGTCACTCTTTAAATCACACCCTTTGCGCATTTATCATTGAAATCATTGAAACTTGTTCACTTTTATTACACTCAGGCAAAGTTATTTATTGTCTTCTAGCAAAAGCTTGGGACTTGAATTCAATCAACTCAATGTTTGTTCCAGCTTTGCTGCAAACTTGCTGGATGACGTGGGCAGGTCCCAACCTAGCCAGTGCAATTTCCTCTTCTATAAAGTGGTGCCAATTGTGCAGCAGTATGTGGCCCAAGAGCTCCAAAACCAGGTGTCAAGCACTGAGCTGTTGAAGGAAAACACTGTAGAAATGCAGCCTATTATTGCAGCACAGTCTGCAGACACTCTGCACTTGTTGCTGTGAGCAAATATACGCAGTGTGTCCTCACGCCAGACACTGTGCATAAACTGACATACGCATGGTATGTTGACAAATTCAAAGTCTGACCTACTAACAGCTGTGTATGGTTTGCATTACCATCGGTTTACTGAGCCCTTGTAGCACCATGCTGCCACGTGGTGAGAATTTGCTGTCCAAGTGGAGACTATGGGCAGAACTGTCACAGAGGAGTCCCTAAGGGCACTACCAAAATCTGATTTGTCAGGAGGAACAGGAGATGGGTTTCTGAACTACAATTCAGCTGAGGAACAGACGGATTTTGACTCAGAGACATTTTGTCAGTTTTATAAGTTTGTCCCAGTGAGTAGGGTCTGATGCAGTAGCATGGCCAAGGCAGCGCTTGCAGAAACTGTTCTTGGAGTCTTCAGAAAGCAGAATAATTCTTCTGCCTCTTAAGCAATATATTTCAGGCAAGCAGATCATGAGGTTGTGATATCACTTTTCCAAGGGGATTATGTGAGCCTATATCCATATGCTGGATGTGTGCATTCATGTGCATGTATGTATCACACCAGAACGTACCTGTGCAATCCATATGAAATTGCAGACTGTTTCAGGTCTGCACTGTAGGTTAGTGTCATGCTCCATCTGGGCATCCAAGCCATTTGCCATAGCAAAAAGTTGTGTCCTTGTTCCTTCAGGAAGCAGTTCCTTCCTGATTTAGCTATGTTCCCCAACAGCACATCCCGGATCACTCTGCTGATCCTTGTTCCCTGGCAAGGTACAGCACTACGCAGCTCTGGTGCCAGTTCTGAACCAACAGACTGGACATTAAAAGCAGGACATTAAAGCATTAGTCCAGTTAAAATGCCTTGTCAACAGTGAGAGAGCAAAACAGATTATCTAGAGGCAATTTAGGTACGTGTCTCAGATTTCATCTTGACACAGTTGCTAGGCATATGGTCCTGTTATTGATCTCATGAGAGTTAGTGTCTCTCTAAGTCACAGAGGAGGTGAAGCAATGTGTATTGATTCATATATTTTAAGATCAAAGGGACTATTATGATCACATAATGTTAGTTCCTGCATATCATATAATTTCGTCCAGTAATTCCTGCATCAAACATAACATGTTTCAGGTGATACATATCTTTCAGAATGAAAAGTAATTGTTTGTTCGGTTGGGTTTTTTTAAAACTCAAATGATGAAGGAACCATCTCAACAATTTTTTTCTGAAATAGTTATCCTCAGCCTTGAAAATCCACAGCTTGAAGTTTGAATTTGTCAAGTTTCAGCCTCTTGATACTGTTTTGATATGCTTTCATGTGCAAAATTAAGGAGCTTTTCACTCCCAGAAATCATCCTTTGTAGTGATTTAGGCCATGAACAGTCACAGCACTTTCCCTTTATACTCTCTGAATAGAGTGACATGCTTTATTGAGTTATGGCCATAGGAATTTTTGATGATGAGCTACTCAAAATGTGGCTCATCACAGTAGAAAATTGCAGGAAAAAGGCAAAAAAGGGATTTCAAACACAGTGTCAAAAATATGGGCTTCAGTGTAGACTTTTTCCTTTTTATAATGCACATAATCCACTGCACCATAATAAGCATATCAATAGGGCGTTGACTTTTTTTTAGCTGAAATACATCAGATCAGTTTAAGGGCCAGTTTTACATCTAGGAATAATAACAGAAACACCAAGACATGTCTGAGTAACTAATTAAAAGTACAGTCTTATTCCTTTGGTTCCTATGTTGCTTTTTATAATCTTCCCTTTGGAGAGATCTGACCTAATGGATATTAATGTAATGGGGAGTTTATCAGTGATGTTTGGATCTTTGAAATAAACCTTGTTACGTTATGCTAAATTAAGTTTTCCTGTTCCCAAGCCAGGCCATTCGCTTTTTTTTTTGTGAATGCTATCTCATCTGTGAAGACCTGGAAAACAGTAGCAGTCTAATCAATCAAGTGGAATAGAACAAAGTGGTCCTTGTGTAAATAGGAAACTAATTCTGGTATTGTACAAAGAGTAGAATACGGAAGAAAGCAAAGAAATATTGAAGTATGCAGAACAAGATTATCTGAGTAGTATATTTTTTGTTGAAATGATATGGAAAAATGTATTTTAGCAAAGCAACATTCCTGTTGCAGAATATTAGTCTCACACGGAGTTACATAAATTTATATATGCTTTATCAAATGCATAAAAGGTCAGGTCAAAAAAAAATGGTAGAATTCAGAACAGTATGAAACTCTCATTCCCAGGGGCCAAAAGCAGAGCTGCTGTGAGAAGGCACAACTCCGTTTAGTCCCAGGCGTGCAGTACAATATTCTGTTGCTGGGAAAACGAGCCTTGTGTATTACCTTTGGTTAGGCTCGTAGCAAACTGTAACATTCTAACACCAATAACTCAAGGTTTCCAGACAAGGGCTGTATTTTATGTCTGTTCATATCAAATGAAGTACAAATGGTCTGGGGTTTGTGCTACCTCATTTTCTGTACAGCAATTCTGAAATTCCTGAGACACCAGATGTGGTGGATTTTCCAACAGTCACTAAGACTGGCTGAATAAAGAAGTGTGAATTATTCTTGCAATTAACTCTGACTCTGAGGCAGATAAGCATCATTGTAAAGTGCATTAAATATGACCTGCAGCTATTCGATCTCACGTTCTAATCCTCTCAGCTCCTCTAAGCTAAACAAAGGTCGGTGAATCAATAATGAGATGGTTTCATTCTAGGAAAAGAAGAGCATGTGCAAGTCAAGTGGAACAACATTGCCTTTTGTATCATTACGGAATAGATGTCCCTGCACACTACACTGCAGTGATGATCTAAATGAAGAGCTCCGTATATTTGGGACCTGTGAGGCTACACCACTACGATGTCTGTGCTGGGATGCCACTTCTCTCCGTACCCTGCAGGCTTTTCCTTGTGCTCATCCCCATCACACAATGGCTCGATACTAGTGAAATAAAAGAAAAATGCCCTGTATTTTTCCTTGACTCATTGGTGTAGCCTTTTGCTTGGTTGCACATCCTTCGTACTCACTTGCAGCTGATGGGAAGTCACCAGGCATTTATGCACCTGCATAAATGTAGAGGGACAGCAGGCTGAGCCTCTGGCTCTGAATGTGCAGAGAAGCAAACCTGAAATCAGTGTGCTAGTGGAGCTTATTCTTTTTGGGTATAATATAGATGACACTTTAAAGGGAAAAGAAACCCAAAACCCAACTCAGAAAAAATTTGTTGTGTTATTCCATCCCAGTTCTATTTCACATCTTTATATTATATCTGTCTTCATCCTGTCATCTATGAAATTAATTTAGTGCCTCATAATTTCTAAATCTAAATGTCTGAATTCACTCTTCTCTGTTGACATGAACTGATGAAGAACTGCTGTATTTCACTGGTGTGTGAATGAAATAATTTACTTCCCTGCTTCCCTCAGCGATGCATTTCGGAACTTGCAAAAGGTAATAGTGTCTGCAGAGCACTTAGAAAGCCTTCCACAACAGGCACCACTACTATGCAAAGAACTACGGCCAATATTAGCGAATCACTTCAGCCACCAAGGGAAAATGGGCTTCCGTTTTAATACAACAGACAAACCACAACAGTATTTACTGAACACTTTAAAGATAACAACAGCTACATAAATACTAAGAATTATTAAGGTTTCTTTGTGAAAACGTTAATTGCATGGTGATAAACAGTATTGCAACTTTTGAGCCCATATACAGGCAGATTAAGCACCTTTGGGTTACAGGGAGCCCAAAACTGAAACCATCCCTCTCTCCAAAGGCTCCAAGATGAAACAAATGCTCCCAATAGGAAGGCTTCCGTGCCAGAAGTCTCATTTTGGTTCAATGGTGTTTTTGCTGAAGCTAGATTCAACTTCAGCCTGAATGGGGCAGAGAAAGACTTCACTGTCAGTTCTCCACCATGGAGCCCCCCAGACAGCCTGTGTGTTGTATCAGCCAGCACTAACAAGAGCAAGAAGAGAGCAACAAATCTCTCCCTTTAATCTGTGCTAGCTCCACATTTCAAAGGTTGTTTAGAAATAAGAAAAGCCCATTATAGCACAAGATCACTCAAAAAAAAAGCCCCAACCTGGTAACTGCATCCTCTCAGAAGGTCAGCAGATGCTCCGTATGTGACACAGGGAGCCAGGTGTTCTTCACATGTTTCACGAGATTCCCAGCTGCAGTGACCATGCATAGAGACAGATGGGAAAAGGACTTGAAAGTCCAACTCTAAGTGGTGGGGAGCAGACATCTTCCCATGGACAGGCATAGTTGAAGGAGCTCTTTGCTGAGTAACTGCTCCCTTTGGGATGAGACAACTCTCCCAAGAAAATACACCTGGCAGACAGGAAGGGCCACCTGTGGATACTGGACACTTGCATTTGTTGTCTCAGCTTCCTTACTTCAGCTGTTGCCGACCACTTGTCCTCTCTCCTATGCTCTGCTATCAGGAAAAAATAGGAGACTGTCACCAACAGTGGATGCTTCCACATTTTTTAGGAGGACTGTGCAATTACTACAGCCTGCCTGATATTAAGAGTATTTATTGCATAGCTACTGAAGACTTTCTGATGATTTTTTACCTCCTTTACAAATATGAAAGGGCTTTTCACTTTGAGAGTGTGGTTGTTACCAGTTGTTGATCTGTAGATAATTTAGGGCGAAAGTTCAATATTGAGGCCAGGCTGCCCAGTCCCCGTGCTGTTCTCCAAAATAGTATGTTCATCTTCAGCCCACTGGAGGCTCCAAATAAACCTGTCTTCTCCAGTGTTGTTTGTTAAAGAAGTTAGAGTGCAGTCCTTTGTAATGCTGTGAAATTTAAGTTCCCAATAAGGCTCTTGAGATTTCTGCATGCTCAGTATTTTTTAGTCTTTTGCAGACCTTAAGCCTGGATACAGTCATCCTCTAAGCATCTTGCATAATTCTTTGGTTCTGTACCAGTTCATCTGCAAGTTTCTGTTAGGCACAACATTATTTTAATTTAAAAATACAGCAGCATAAATTACCTAAACAAACAAATTTTTCATATTACATTGTTGGAAAACTTAAAGCTTTCCTATTTAATGTGGAATAGAAATTTAATAGCAATTCCAGCATGCACAAAAAGGTACACCCGGTTCTGTTCTCTTCACCAGAACACTGACTTCTTACCTAACTTACTCACAAAAAGAATAACTTTATCATTTGATAATACATATGGCTAATTTGCAATACATAAGCTACATTCATTTGTGCTAGCTCACCTAAAGATTTCCTTTTAACTCACCGAAGCAAAAGTGCAGCAGTTCAGCTGAATCCTAGGCAGACATTTCTTAAGCAAGAATTATTTTGTGTCCTTACAATCTTCCTTGTCTTCAACTTTTAAAGCAAATTTTCAGTAATTTGCCAAGGTTTGAAAGCAGGTGAAATGCCTGGATTTATGTACTGAACTAACTTTTTACCTCAACTCACTGTAAATTAATCTCTAATGTTTTTGTGGCTAACAGGACATGGTATATACTGTTCATGCTGTAGAAATGACTGGGTTTTAATGGTGTGTCTTAGAGCAACATGGTTAAAACATAGCTCTTCACAAACCACCTGCAATTTGCACTGCCTTCCCCACACAGGCACTAGTAGCATGTCTAAGTGTCTTAACCACAACAAAGGTCAAAACTGCTGTTCAGACTTCATTTTCTGTGTCTGCGTTAATTAGTGGGCCTGTTCAGGTACAGCTGCGTGTAACCCTGTCACAAACTCTTGAAACACCTGTACACAGTGCACTTCTCCCTTAGCTCCTGCTACAGACCTGGGAAATGAGTGCTTTGCATAGTAGCTGTGGGTACTAAACCATAGTGTCACTTATCTGGGTGCAGAACATACAACACCACTTGTGTAGCATCTGTGCTGTTTGTTGTGCCTGACAGATGAATTTCTGATGTACTTGCACCTGTGGAAAAATGCCCTGGTTGGTTTGCTCAGCAAGCAGTCGTCCTCTACTCAAAAAAATGCACGTAAGGTCCCAACACATAAGATACAAATAAGGATCCCCATACGCTGCGTGGGCATTCAAAATCAACTGCTCCGCTATGTTTCTGTTGCTGGACAGACTGGCAGATCAAGATGCTGCAACTGAGAGGACATGCCCTCTCTTTTTGTTTGGTTGGTAGCTTTTGGCATAATTTGTAATACTCTTGATCATTTTGATGGAGCTTCATGTAGTAGCAAAAATGTTACCTCAGCCCTGGGCTGGCAGAAGAACTTTTCCTGTTGTGATGGCTCAGGCGGGATCTTACCTCTAGTCTCTCGTGGCACTTGGAGGTAGAGAGGAATGGTCACTGTCAGCAAAGGGAGAGCAGGGGTGTCAGGGGGCTATTCCATGACCAACCGAATCCAAACAGCTGCAGGGTCCGGGTGTCCTTCTGGCACGAGGGCCCAGTGCTCCCGACCCGCACCGTTACAGCTGTGTGGCCATGACAGCGTGGGGCTGCGTGTCTGAAGCAGCAGGAGTGCTTGTCTGTGCCGGGATGTGTGGGGAGCAAACGTTGCTGCTGGGATCAGTGGGATCCTGGAGGACAGGCAGGGCTGCGGTGCAAACGCAGCTCCTGGGCCACCCCCTGCTCTCGTCGTGGTCCTCCACTCAGCGATGCCGGGCGAAGGCCACAGCCCGTGGTGACCCTGTAGCAAGGGCCTGGTGTGTTCAGGGAGCGTGTACTGGACAGGCTAATCAGTTCTGCAAACTGTTCCAACCTAGGATTACTGTCATGCTACTTGTGGTCAGGGCACATCTCTGTCAAACTGCATCTGCTACAGGGCTGCATTAGCTTTTCCTTTGCTTTTCCTTTGCACGGAGGAGTCGGAGGATACGCTCATTTTTTGTTAGTTCTGCCGGCAGTTCATTTGCCTGGAACAATAAACCCTTGAGGTTAGAAGAAATGAACGGGTATTTCCTAATCATGGTTGAAAAGCACTGCACTCTACAGAAGACAGTACTGGGCATTATAATGACGTGGGTTTTTTCTACTGTTGTCTCCACCACTGCTGAAGGTATCTTAGGAAACCATCTTTCAGTGTTCACGTCTCACTTAAGTCTTCAAAACAATCCCAGAGTGGAATTTGAGTGACAGCTTATTTTGTGCTGGCTGTCCAGGCTAAATGCCCTTGGGCTCCCTATGCTTCTGCCACAGAAATAAAACACAGCATAGCTGCTGATTTTTGGGAGGCGATGAGGCAGATCCGTATGTACTAAAGTCCATAAAAATCCAAGGGAAGATTTAAATTGCTATGAAATAGTGCTATGCTGTAAGGTTGGTAATAGAATATGAGTTTGTTATTGGTTTTTTTATTTATTGAATACAGTTTTGGTAACATAAAGTATTTATGGTGAAGCTGCTTCTGAAAATCAGTAATTCTGTCCCGCAAATATACTCTGTCATGCCAAATGGCATGTTGTTTACAAAAATTAAAAAAAAAAAAATCAGTAGGAGAGGTTTCAGCCACACACTTACTTTCTTCTACTGCACACCCTGCTGCTGCAGATCACTTGGCGTAGCAGAAAAAACTTGTACATTTTTCAGGTTATAGTGTCAGACCAAAATGTCTATTAACACAGACTAGGGTGAGAGGCATTAACTGTGCTGCCATCAAGTGGAATGATGCAGAAATTAACAACCACAGATTTTATATCAAATGACCAAAATATTTATGAGATATGTGCTGGATTACTTGTTTTACAAACTTTCACTCACCCAGTCATAAAACAGAAGTCAGTGCCAGACCATTCATTTACAGCTTAACAAACTCAGCTAGATATCAGACTCTAGCAGCAAATAGTTCAGAAACACATCAGAGGAAGACACATTCCCAGAAATTATCAAACATGCAATGTTCAAACACTTCACAGGACAAAACCATGCTAAGTTTTCTGCAGAAAATTTGCCGTTATAAAAAGACTGCAAAACTAATTCAAAAAACTAACAGATCTACAGTAAGATATGTAAAAGATGCATGTAATTTGGGATTTTTTTTTTTTTTGTATTAGCAATGCCCTGAATTCTGCATAGAAACATGGGCTGCCCCCACCTTGATGGCACACAGGGCTCCACCCCTCGGTGCTCCCCCGTGCTCCTCGCCTGGGAGGATGGCATGCCAGGACCTACCTTGTTCCTCAGGCAGGGATCCGCTCCTGCCTCCAGGAGCAGCGCCACTGTCCTCACGTTGCCGCTCAGGACAGCTGCATGGAGAGCAGAGGTCCCATTCTAGGAAATGGCAGTGGAGGTGTTTGTACCGTGCATGGGAAGAAAGGCAAAAGGCAGTGAAACACAAATGTTTGCAAAGAACAGAGCTACGAGCAAGAAAGAAGTAACATGGGAGAGATTAGGTCACCAAAGGCATAGGGTCTGATTCAGGGTGCTGGCAGCCTAGTGGGATGTGGAGGTGATTTTAAATGCTTTAAATAAAAATGAGAGTCAAGTTCACTTTACCTCAGCAGTATTTCCTTTTTATAATCACCCTTGTCAATAGATCAGAGGTGACATGAACACAGCACTTGTTTCTGCCTGGCAAAATCAGTCATTAGCAAGTGAAACAGAAGCACAAGCAGTAATGGAAGCCATCTGTGCATTTTATCTTCTCTCTCTGATGATTAATGGCCTCAGTGTCAGACAGCTGACTGGTGGGGGTTTTTATGGCTGGCCTTTTGTTTGTGGTTGCAAACTGACAGTTCAAATATGTGTGGAAGCTATTTCGTACTCGAAATTAATAACTCAGTTGATGCCACCAGCATTTTCAAGTACATTAAGTTTGCCAATCATTTGCATGCACAGAGGCTATCAAAGTATGTCTTTTATGGACACATAAAGTTAGGTCAGCCATTAAAAAGCAGCTTCCGAATATCTGTTATTTTTCAAGTCACTTTATGAATTCAGAGGAAAAAAAATCAAGTAGAAAATGTGCTCAAAACAGATCTTTTAGGACACTATTTTTCTGACTAAATGCATTAGAGGGCTGGGTATAATGTTAAAACTGTACAATTAAGAGCAATCTACTTACAGTAGAAATAAAATCAAGTGGCAAAGGGCAGAATTTCTTCTATGACAAAATGTGCTTCCTCATTCCAAGAATTAATTTCACAGTTTTGTTTAAAAAGCTTTGTGAGTGGCATTAAGGCTAAAAAAGATAATTTCATTTTTGTCTTGACTTTTTTGGGCTCAAACTCCTATCATCTTCCACTAGAGTAGTCATAAATGCCAGGACTTTCATCAGACCTTTTGCCTTCTTGTGTTCTGCCTAAAAAATCTCTGTGTTTCACTACTAACCTTCAGCAGGCCGAGCGTGGGAGAGAATTTCAGCAACTCTTCTATCACATTGTTGTACCCTTTAATGGCAGCCTTCAGTAAAGCAGTAGTACCATCCTTTGAAAAAAGAGGAATGTCATTAATGCCTTGCCTGCATTCCCCTTGCAGAGGAAGCTGGAGGGAAACTCCAGCTCTCCCCACACCTCTGAGAGGAGGGTCTTCTCTGCTCATCAGCTTTGAGAAGGCACCTCCACAGCATGTGCTGCTGGTTTTAGGGTACCTGGAGGATTGTTCCTCTGGCAGGGGAAAAATTCAGGGTAAAATGAACCAGTGACACCATATACCATCTTTGTCCCTCAACTCTTGGACATTTCCATTCCCTTATTCCAGAAGGTACTGCCAGGAAGCTGTCCTGGACACAGTGGGAAAAAGGAAACCCGTGGTGGGACTTCGCAACCTGACAAACAGGACGAACTCTGGAGGCACCAAGCTTCCTTGCAGGCAGACTCACAGCCCCCCAAAGGAGGCATTAAGCTGCAGACAGAGTGCAGGAGGAAGTGCTACTCACATCCCGCGCGGCGTCTCGCTCCGCTCCCCGGAGCAGCATCACTCGCACCACCTCACTGTGACCCATCTGTGAGGCAATCCACAAGGGAGCTGTCCCGTCCTGCAAACAAAATAAGGCTGCTGATGGCTTCACTTCAGTGTTCTATGCCCTCTGATATTTTACTGCCCAAGCCTACTGGAATGGATGTACCATCACAAGGAGAGAGATGCAGAGCTGTGTCCAAAAATATGTGGGAGGTTGGTGTATCAAGTTAAAACTGCTTCAGTTTGTGGAGTAGAGCCACCCTTACTGCCTTCTCTTGCATAGTTTGCCAGAAATGTGCATTGCTCTGTGGAATTAAAGCCCAGTTAGGCACCAGCCATGCCTAAAGTACACAGGGAAGTTTGAAACATAAGGGCTAAAGGTATCCTGTGTACTTTGAACTCTAGGTGGTTAGACGTGACAGAGGATACAGACAAACCTCAGCGTGCACAGGCAGATTCTGCAGCTGGGTGCCTGTACATGGGGAGTGAAAGCTGTTTACAGAAGCTAGGGAGCAAAGCAAGGTGATCACCAACTTTCAGTATTAAATTACGTTATCCACCCTCAGGGAATCTGGTAAAAACGTCCTGCCTTACAGTGAAGGTGAGTATTTCACAAATTTTATCTTCAAAACTCCACTAGAAAACAAGGCAATTATCAAGGAATCCAGCATGAAACAATCTGCTTTGGAAAAGTTGTCCTATGCAATCATTGTTTGAGCACAAAACCTCAGAAAATAAAATGCATATTCAGAGTAAACTAAACTTTTTGATGGATTTTCCTCCCAAAGGCAAAGGTGAGTTGAAGCACTAGAAGTATTTCTCACTGCAAATAGAATTTAGTTTTGTGTCTTTTCCTGGTTTTGATTCTAAATGGCCTGATTCTTGAGACTGCAGGAGGACTCCAGCAGTTATGTGGTGCCAAACTGATTCTGAGCCTTTAAGAAAGGTTTTGCCTGTATGGATTTTAACATAGAAGTGAGGCCCCACAAAGCAGGGTGCCTGATTCAGCCTTTAGGGCTTGCCAGTTCCCCTCTCCCCCCTCTGCAGCCTGAAGGCTTGGCTCGAAAGAGGAAGACAAACTACACTGAGGCTTCAAAAACAGCCTTAATGAGAAGTTTCAGGAGAAATAAACTTTTTATATGAAATAAGATATTGCCACCTTGATCAAAGAAACAGTCTCACTCCCCAGTGCCAGCTGAAGATTCCTATGACTTGCTCATACAATCCAGAAAACCATTGTTGAACCAGTTCTCTGCTTTCCATGGACTAGTGAGTTAATCCTTCCAAAGAAACAGAAGAGTTATTTCTTCCTTTGATATAATAATCTGGGCTTCCCTTTTTCTGGTTCTGAGAAGGAACAAAAGCACATCCTGAGATCTTCAGTATTCTCAAATGGTGATCAAACATGATCTTTGCCCACCCTTGTATAATTTCTCTGTAAGTTAATTCATTGAAACTAGCAACTGACCTCACTCTGGTATATATCCTGTTAATGCAACAAGTGTTCTTTGTGATTCAAAAATAACAAAGGCTGTCATGTATACAGAGTATGTGATGTTAGTGTGATGGCAAAGACTGTCCCTCTCCAGTTTATAGTGTTTTCCCTACCAGTAAACTGACACTTCATCTTTTTCTAAACTCCCCCCACCAGAGGGCTCTAGAAAATAGCAATAGGTGCATTGAAAAAGCCTGTAAAACTTGGAAAATATCTGAGAGCAGCCTACACAATTTAACCTGCATGAAGAACCAATGGTGTGCAAATCCACGCTTGTATTTACACAAGTAATGAAAGCGCAGGCTCAGCATAGGAAACATAGCAGCTTTTTTTTACTCACAGTTTGTAGGAACAACCCCTATTTTCAGGTGTAAATGAAAAGGAGTAAAAGGAAATACAAATGTCGGGTAACATCACTGCTACCATTAATTGTCATTAATAGTATTGCTGTCAGACATCATCCTCAGCACCTCAATTACAGGATAGAGGCAAAAGTATATTATGAGGAAGAGTGGCTGTCTTGGAGGACTTAGCCTGAAGAGAAGAAAGGTAGCAAAGATGATGATGGGCTCACATTGACTATGGTCAGCTTCCTTCTCTTAAGCAAACAGCATCTAGCATTCAGGTTTATGCAAATTTAATATTTATATGGAGTAGATGAGCTTTCTGTCCATTTTCATATTGGTGAACGATCCAAAGCAGATACTACATTTTACTAAGAGGTCACATGAGAATTCATGTGTAAACAGATTAGGGCTTGGAGATGAGTCAGGAAGAAAGTGAGAACAGGGAAAGATGCAGTTCAAAAACTACTTTCCTTTACTTGTCCCTCTGCCCACCCAGCAGACTGCATATCACTGCATTCCTAGAATAATTTCAAACACCCCATATGTTTGTAAGGTGTTCTTTTTTCCACATTTGGCTACAAGCTAGTATATATGGACAATACCTTATTATATCCAGCAGCCAGAAGTTCCAAATATACTCTGACCGAAATTATTAATGCTCTTTCTCTTAACCATTAACTAATAACTTCATCTTGCAGCTTTGAATCTCAACTTTTGCTTGTGGCTTGAAGTTATAGAAAAGGCCAGATTAGGGTGGGAGGTGAAAGACCCCTCGAATTCCCAGTAGGAACTTCTAGGGGCAGAGACCTCCAACTCTCAGGCTGCTCAGTGTCGTGTCCTCCTTTGCTCTGCCCATTAGTCCACTTGCACCACTACACCTAATTTGCCAACAGCAAATTGCTTGCTTGTCTGAAGTGTACTCTATATAGGTTTACTGGCTTACACATATGTGCAATTGCATATCATGTGCTAAGAAAGAAGTCATTAATTTTCGGATTATTTTGAATCTGCTTAGCCAGCCAGAATAAAGCCTGTTGGGACACAAGTTGCCAAAACAGCACTGGCAAAGAATCTTACAGCTTTGTTTTGTGAGTTGAAGAAGCATGGAAACATCTCCTGTAGCAGGCTTCAGACACTGCCCCCAGCTCTGTCTAGACAAAAAGATGACAAAAGAATTCCTGCCCGGCTCCTCAATATTGGCAACAGCAAAAGGCAATTACAACCCAAGAGAAATGACACTGCCAGGGAAGAAACTTTCCAGGAAGCTTCAGTATTTGGTCTTGTGAAAGCTGAGCTGAAGGGCTTGCACATGGACAGCCAGGACCATCCAAAATGCTCTGTAGTGTCAGAAATACCCCCATGGGATGGGAGGTGGGACACCAGACTGAGGGGGAACTGGTACCCACTACAACAGCCGGAGGAGATATAGAAGGCAGATGCATGTGTGTAGGTTCACGGATTAAGCCACCAAATTCCAAAGGCTGAGAGGAAAACCTGGACACCACGAGGAAGGAGAAGCATGAACTCACACCTGGCACTCTGCAGCCTTGTATCGGAAGTAACGTTGCCTGGAAAAGTTTTCTACCACAGTGAGAGCAATGTCGCTTGTAAATGAGAATGCGAGTTGTCTGGCATCAAAACTGCCCCTTCTAGAGCTACATTCCTCATGACCAGCACACCTCCTTCTAACAAAGTACAAATCCATTTGTTAGTAAGAAAGAGACTGAAGTCCATCCAACCATTACTTGACTAATTAAACAGTAAAAATGTTCCATTTGTTAAGGAAATGTTTCAGATTACAGTGGGCCCAAACACAAATGCCATGCACTTATCCAGGCATAATCTTAGCAGGGATCGGAGGTACCCTCAAGCAAAGAAGGCCTGTCCTGCTGGAAATGAAACAGAGGAGCCAGGAGGAACATTCACACAGAGGCAAGTCTTTGCCTCAACTAAGATTTAAAAATGCCTCGTGAAATATTGTGTTGAAGAAATTGGATTAGAGAGCTAAAAAAATAGTGTCAGAAAGAATTAGCTGCATTATAATTACAGATAGCAGAATGCAGTTTTAATAGCAACAGGGTTCAGCTAAACCTAAGGCTCCCCAACCCTATTTTGACTTACTAAAAAAGTATTAATGCATACCTTGGTCTCTCCTTCTACACTGAAACTTTAGACTGTGTTAATTAACAGCTTTTAATATTTCTTCAGCTTTTTTCTAGGAAGACATTGTGGAGGCAACTTAGGAGTGGCTAATGCATCAATCCAGGCAATTTAGGAGTAGCTAATGCATCAATCCAGCTGCCAGCACAGTTCTGGTGCTTGGAGGTGGGGCTAGGGGCAGCAGGAAAACTGTTTTAGTTGAGGCTCTTAAAATACTAATCCTCTTTCCTTACACCACAGGTAGGAGTGTACACAGACCTACACATGCAGCAGAAGCATGTAGAAAAACGTCTGTTGCCAGGCTATGATTTGCCAGGCTTTTGGTGCACATGAAAGGAAATACTGAAAATACCTGGCAGAGCTTGTCTCATGCCACGTTGTCCACTGCAATTAGAGTTTTCACACTCATTTGCTCTTGTCTGCTGCTTTTTCACTTGTTGCAGTCAGTGATCACAGTCACCTGGCAGACATGCATGACTGATTACAAGGACAAGACCTTATCCAATCAATTTCAAATGTGCAGTGAAGACCCAGGACAGCTACCTTGCCTGCAGGGTTTCAGCAGACCACAGGCGAGGCTGTCTTAAAGCAGGTAGAGATTCCTGAGAAGCCCTATCCCTAACCAGACATTTCTACATGCTGGGTGTAAACCTAGTGTAAGTGCTGGGTGTGCAACTCTCACTTCTGGCTCTTTAGGCACTGATTTTAGAGTCAAGAAACAGCTAAACAATTAAGAAATCCCTTTATTTGGAAACCAAGAGAGCTTTCATACATGTCTCTGTATACCAGGTATGCTTACCTATCCCACAGTTAGTTTAAAACCTAGAAAACCTCTTGCACCCTTACCTAACTCCAGCATCCAGTGATGCAGTGTGAATCCAGCCCTTAACCCCCCAGCAGGGATCTGTGAACGAGCCACAAATCTAGCTCACACTTCCCATTTAATGATCAAACAGCAGCCCCACTGCTTGCAGAGGAGCTAATTTCATGCTTATGGCTACCACTGGTTGTATGTGTTTGCAACATCAGGCCCACTAGAATAACTAGCTGGAAATGGGGTGAACAGCTTTCCGTATGTATCAAGAATTTCCAGAGGTGAACGCAACACTCATGCTTGAATTTCAGAGTGCACAGGAATGACACAAAGTAAAACAAACAAACAGATAAACCAAAGTAAAACTAAAAATAAAAGCATTTTTCAAAGATAAACTTTGACACCAAAGCCACATCTGAAGGTCTGGAGATTTCAAAAAGTAGAATTTAGTACTGCCTCCTCTTAGAGCTCCCAGATTTTCAAAAGCTTTTCAAACAGTATTTAAAAAGAACTCAGGGATGTTGTAGTCTGTGTAGACCTTCAAAAGTAATGTGGTACAACACAAACAGATCAGTAATTGCATGAGTAGTGCTAGGCCCTTACATCAATATTCCATACAGCTGGAGGCTTTTATTTTGATTTAGTTTGGTGCCTGACCCAAACACGCATGTGGTTCAAACCTGTTCAAAGGAGCAGTCAGTGGTTTGATCTGCTCTAGAATCATAGAATCATTTGGGTTGGAACAGACCTCTGAGCCCAACTGTTAACCCAGCTCTGCCCTCAAGTGTTGATCATACCTGTCGTGGCTGGTTAACCTTTGCTCCTGAAGAAAGCAGCAGTCGGATGACATCCAGATAGCCTCCTTGTGCCGCCAGGAAAATTGCAGAAGCCCCATCCTAAGAACAAACACATCTGTCTTACACTGTGTTGAAGTGGTGCCTTTTTTCCACAAAAACAAATCAAACTGAATCAAGTTCTCATTCTTCAATTATGCTTTGTAACAGCAGCTATACAGCCATGCTCAAGAAATAACTATCAAAATGCAAAGTCTGGTTCAAAATAAACTATGGCAACATTTTCATTCAGTATGCACAAATACTGGCTCCCATCATATATCACACCCAGCATTAAATCCTGGGTCTGGAATACTAAGAGTCTAGTTCATTGAGGCATTTAGCTACATAACTAGAAATTAGTGCCTGTACAGCAATACAGGTTCATTTAGCTTTTATATGTTCATGCAGAAGCGTTCTGCTACATGGATACGGGGTGGAAACATGTCAAGTACTTTGCAAGACTGCAAACCCCAGCACTGAAGTCTGCCCTTGAGGCTGAAGGAGTCAGGCCCGTGCCATACTACTGTGCCACCCCAGAAACCACCATGTTACTGCTCTGGCACATCTTGTAGAAGAGACTTTACTCTAATATAGTAATCTAAAAGTATTTTGTAGCTGTATCAGAAACCAGAATTTTCCTGCAAAAAGCTAGTGAAAGAATAAATTGTGAACAAATACAGGGTTTTATTTTTCTTTGACATGTCTTTCATGTGCAGATGTTCTCAGAATTTTACTTCAGAGAAACCTCTTCCATAGGAAAAAAATTAAAAGTCATATTTCATTAAGTGTTTTTGATGAAACATTTTCAAACAGCATTATAATCCATCTAACCAACTAGAAGCAGACATCCGTACTGACAGTGGGACAGGTGTTCATCCATCCTACATCCACAGCACTCAGCACAGGATATGCTAGGATAAGTTTTCCCAGGAGGCAAGAATCTTTTAGATTAAATAGAGACATGAATTAACCCCTTCACTGCATCTCAGATATGCAAGTACACATCTCATGCCAACTCAGGCAGGTGCTTATCACAAAATACAGGGAATTTTAGTGAAAGCCTGTTGTTGACCTTGTTGGCATATCACTGTGTTGGGACTAAATGCTGTTGTCTGCAGAGAGAGTGCTTAGCTACTCCTCTAACTGAAAAACTCAGCACAGACTTGGTGAAGCATGAGGTGAATATATTGCCCCAGGGACTGAATTTAGTATGTTTGACACTGATTTCAAGACAAATGTCCTGTTAAACAAAAGAGGTGTCTGCTGGAACTATAAATGCCTGCCCCTGGGCCCTCTGGTGGGCTGTTTTCTTTGGTTGCTGTGTGAGTATATGAAAAAAACCTGATGGTACCAGAGCCTTTGCAGGCTTCCTCCAGAGACAGAGAACATGTAAATTTAGAAAGTAAACAAGGTTGTGTAATATTAAAAAAGGTTCTTTATTGTAGGATCAATCAAGATGGAGAACCTTGGATACACTGATACCTATTTGATTTGAATCGATGCTGTAATGAGAATGCCGTTTTGAGGCTACAATATATTTCTGCAAGAAATACTATTTAGTTAGAGTATTCTTTTGTCTTCTGCTCTCCTGACCCCTCACATGAGTCAATTTGAGATTAAAACATTGATCTTGATGGTTTTGGGAGGAGCATGCAAATGTATGCTCCAAATCCCTCTCATTTGTCTGCCTGCCAGTGAAACTGCCCTCCAGGTACCACTTGACAAATGCAGCTTGGCCCACGCAACACCTATTTTCAAGAGATTGTATTCTTATTTTATTACACAACTGTTTCTGACTGGCTTTGCCCAATGTCTGTGAGCAATAAAAGTGCATTTTTAAACCCAACTGCAAATCCAACTGCTCATTTCCAGGAGAGACAACAAGGAAGTTATTTTACTGCCTTGACCTCTGGGAAGAGTCTGCAGGTGTGGCAGCATAGCTATTTTTAAACTGAGTGGCAACCCCTGGGATTACCCTGCAGAGGGATGAATCACTGCCCTCAGATCAGAAAGACAATTCCTACTTGCACAGCAGCGAGGGTGGAACAGCCTGCTTTATAAATGAGGGGTGAGGCAGCACTGAGGTTTGTAGAACCAAATGACCACTATGACCACTTCTGCAGTCACCAGCTCTTGGCTCCCATGCAAGCCAGTAGGAACTGGGAATGCAAAAGCATCCTGCAGATCCAAAGCCAATGGAAACAGCTGAAAAAACTCATATATCTCAGGGAAACAACTTCCTCTCTGTCGGTCTTGAGTGCCCTGGGGTAGGAAAGAGTGGTGGGCAGACGCAAAATCTGCTACTCATTTTTGTTGAATGCCAAAAAGCTCAACTTATCTGTGTCTGTGTTGGAGTAAATTAAATCCAGAGCTTCATTTGTTCAATCCAACTTTTTGAAAAGTCAACTAAACAACATCAGTTCAGCCATTTTAACCCTACTTTGCCCAGAACACTGGCAAACTGGAGACTCACAAATACCAAATAACATAATTTTAACTGATATTAAAAGAAACCCACTTTGAAGTCATTTAAAGATTTTAATTTTTACTGCTCTTGCTGGCAGAAAACTAATGTACTTCAGAGGCTCTAGAGCTATTCACTCTTCTGCAAATCCTGGCAGAACATGACATGCCCTTTCGTCCAAGGCTAATGGGTAGCACAAGCCTGTTCCAGATTTGGTACAGACCCTTCGTACAGATAACGAACCAAAAGGCAGCCAAAGAATCTTTTCTGATTTTGTGCTACTTCTCTCAGCATCATGCAAAGCAGATAGTTAACAAAATTCCCATCTTAGAGGAACAGAGTACTATAAAACTGCGGTGTTTGGCAAATGCCTGTCTGTGCTGGAGCCAGGGTGTCTGCTGTTGGCCAAGCAACAGCACATTTGTTCCACCACCACCATTGTCAATATTGTGTGTGTCAAGTAACTCACATAGAGCTGATCGTGAATGTTGGCACCGTGCTTCAGCAGAGTTTCTACTACTTTTGCGTGCCCGTACTGACAGGCAGCCAGGAGAGCTGTGCCTCCATCCTGTGAAAAAGCAAAGAATGGGTACAGTCAGGTGAGAGGGCAGGGGCTGGACTGAACACCACCACAAAAAAAAGAGCCAAACTTTAAGACTTTTCAGAATCTGGCTGACAGCACTTCTGTAATGAGTAGCTACTGAATCTTTCATAACTTTAATCCCAAGTGTTGCCACGTTAATCTTTCAACTTGGCTCAATCACTATATACATTTTTCTCCTGAGTTTTTTTAGGGAGGGAAAGGAACTAAGAAAATTCTGCTTTTTGTTCCTCATCTTCTGCCTTGCCATTAGAAGCTTCGTTCCTTTCACAGCTCCAAGCTCTTCCACGTCTCTTCCTTTTACAGCCAAATTCCTCATGCCTGCCAAACTCTTCCACCTTTCCACTACTCTAGAGCCTATTGATCATCTGCTCTTCTTTGGCCAAAACCTTGTGCCCTGTTTTGTCCTGCCTCTCATCTGTGGATTGCTGGCCTGAAGCTGAGTAGGGAGGAAGCATTTTAAAGTATGCTAGCTAACTGTGGAAGTGTGAGTCCGACCAAAGGCACGACCCTCAGTGAAAGCGCTGTTACTTCTGCTGGAGAAGTGATCCCTGCAGGTAGGATCAATCCCAGGCAGTTAGAGTTGTTGCACGTCACCACTAAAGGGAGACCTAGGCACATGCATCAATCCCTGCTTGTAGAAACACTCTCTTGGGAGCCATCCGAGAAGGGGAACACCTCAGTGTCGCTAGTGATTGACTCCAAACCAGCTGAAACAACAAGCAAATGTGGGTCTTGCCATCTTAAGGGTGCTGTGCCCCACTCAAAAATTAGCAGTATTTCTGACACAGACATGGAGAGGACGTCCTTATCTTCTGCCTGGGATGGCACCATGCCATCGTGCAAAGATGATGCACACCCCAAAATATCCCCACCACAGGTCTTCTCTCTCCTTCCCTGCCTTCTCCCAGTCTCAAGCCTCTCCTCCACAAGATAAGTTATCTAAAGTGTTTCAGGTAAATGTTTTTTAGAGCTGTTATTAATATGGACACAAGACTGTGCTTTCCCTTAGAGTTGTTCTCTGAAACAACACCAAAGTTGTCTGAAATTTTCCACGTAGACAGATATCCACAAAAGAAGTTACAGCTTGAGTGACCAAATGGATCTTTTATAATGGGAAGTGCCAATCAAATTTATTAACCAGTGGTGCAATTTCACGGCTATAACTGCCTCGAGAACTGTCAGGCTGTGGCATGACTGAACTAACCCACAGGCACTGTTTATAACTACCCCCAAAACCTCACCTGCCTACGACATTGAAAAGAAAAGAAGGCTTGGGTGTCAGCAAAGCCAGAGATGTGAGGCTGTTATGTGACAGTCTAAGAAGTGCCTGTTAATTCTGGATTATTTGAGTAAATACAGTGTGTAATCAGGTCAGTGGAGTTAAGTTTCTCTTATGAGAAATTAGACTTTCCTGACAAATTAAACTACCATGATTTAATGGGAACTGCTGAAACAAAACACAAAGGCAATCACAATTGTGCCTGGATTAAAAAACATCTTATACACACTTAAAAGAAAATGGAAAAGCAAATAGCTTTGTGAAACCTATTTCCTCTCTCCAACCGGCTGAAAGCCACTTTGCTCAAGTGGTGACTTACCAGATCAAAGGGTTACAAACAGAAAAAAACAGAGAAATTTTTAAAGACCCTTTCTCTGAAGGAAGTTGAGTGAGAAAGGTTAGTGAATTAAGAAGAGAAACTATGCTATCCAGACTGAAGGTTCTCTGTGGAGACTCAGGGAAGGAAAAGTTTTAGGAAGCTTAAAAATATTAAAGTTCCATGTAAGGAGGGTAAATAGACATGCTCAGTTGGTTGCATATGGGAAAAGTTTGTTTATTGCTTTATGGTCTGGCTTTTGTTTTCTAAAATTCTTGTGTTCTCCACAAACTCCTGTTATTTTTAGAAGATTGTTTGGTTATTAACATAATTTCTGTAGGAAACCAAATGACAGGTCCCAAATAAAAGGCAGGCCTGCAAAGCTAACCACAGTTGGCACAGGAGAACTGAAGCCCAACACTTGGAATCCCAGTGTGTGATCCTGCCTTGGGAGATGTGACAGCTTGGGGTTTAAGAAGGGCAACATTCTCCCAAGACATGTTTCATTAACTTGAAAAGGGGATCCTGACCAAGCGTTTGGTTCAATCCAGTGAACAGTTTTAGATGGATACATTTTTTTTTGAAAGAATAACACAATTCCAAAATATACCATTTGGATCTTTCAGACTAAAGTGACCAAGTTTTCCTAGATCAGTCTAATCAGAGTCCAGGGATTAGAAGAAGAGCATTGGATGGTCCCCAATTCCATCTGTCCACTCTGAATCAAATATTTACTGGATCAGAGAGAACTGGGTAATAACTCCTGGGCTCATAGGTCTGGTCCCTGATCAGGAAGACAATTGAGCTCTAAGACCTGCTCTACTGTCTGTCTGATATATGAACCTGAATACATTCAACAGAAGGGACTGGGATTCCTCTGCATGCTCTGAGTTGGGCATACCACTCTGAAAAATCAGATATACATCTCTCTGTAAGAAAGGGAAGTTGGGGGCAGGAATCTTTTCCACTGACCATGTGGTAAGACAGCACTTAGTTAAATCAAGGAATTGTCAAACAGTGCAAAAGTCCACTGTTAACTCAGTCCCTCTCTTGCCTCTATTGAGCTTCTGTCTGGTTTTCTCTTGCACTTTACTCCAGCAAGCTCTAGCTGAAAACCCCAATGTTTTACAGACCACGGGGAAAGCAAAAAAGTTGTGGGGGATAAAAAAAAAAAGTAAATGACAGAGTTTTAACATCCCTTTCAGCCACGTGACTACCTCTTTCCTTTTTGGCTTCAGCTGAGATAAGTAGAAAGCTGAAGCAGCGTCTTTAGTATTGTCAAGCCCCTTGGAAACTCTGAGCAGGGCAGCAAGTGGGAGCTGGACACGTGAGCAAGCACTGAGGCGCTCCTGGGGCCATCACCCTTTCTGCAGTGGGCAAGAGGCTGTCTGTGCAACCTCTGAGAGAAGGCACATCGCCTTGGGTTCACTTCTTGCTCAAACCCTGTTTTCCTGACACAATGAAGGTTCTGTTAATCCTGCTCTGCAAATACTTCCAGCTCAGATAGGAGACACTTTTCTCATGTACCTCTGCAATTCTTCCCCTGAAACCATTTTTCTGCCCTCCCCAGAGTCTGTCCTCCTCACTGCCAGCACCTAACAGCAGCTGCCAACCTGCAGTGACAACACTTGGAACAGCAGCACCACACTTAGGGGTGTAGACTTCCCCGTCTATTTGCCGACCCCTTTCCTCTGTCATCATCCCCTGAAAGTAGCTTAGAATTATAGTTGTTTTATCATCTCTTAAATATGCTAAAGAGGAGGGGAACTGATCTTCTGCAATCACTGCCTGCTGAAAAATACCCTCTGACATACTGTTCAACCTGCAGTACTGCTCAGAAAACGTGCCACCATGTTTTTTAAGAACTCGCATGCTTATCACATCTATCAAAATAAAAGAAAAAAAGTTTCGACCTATGTTAAATATTTCTATGGATGTCAGACTGGGACAATGGAGAATAACATTAATGACTAATATTATATGTAATAATTATAATTAACCTTCAGTAATACTATTCATTCTCTTTAGAACATCAGCATTTATTGCTAATTACTTTATTACACTGGTTTAGAACAGGTTTACTTTGCATGCTATAGCAAATATCAATTCTAATGATACAAGGCTTAACAAGAATTGCACGCCTGTATTAAGATGGTTCTCCGGAATTCTCCTATATAACAAATGAGGTAATCACAATTTACAGCTAAGTGCATCAAAAAGATGACGGGCTTTGCATTTCCTTGCTTTAAAGTCTCTGTTTTCTAGGATACATTCAATTAGTGTGCTTATTCCAGTTCCATGTCTTAATTTATAATAGAAATATATATTCTTTGCACATGGATTCATTTTGCACTGCCCTTTAAAAACAGGATCAGCCATATCTTTTCCAGTGTTGCTCCCAGCTGAGTGTCTTAGTGAGAAAATGCCTTGTCTCTAACCTGAAAAGGCATATTTTATCAACTATATTGTTTCTGGAGGGGTGGAGGGAGTGGAGGAGTCTGTCACCTTGGTCACCTGTTAACGAAACAATGGAACTATTCCAAGCTATGAAAACCACATTATTAAATCAGAAGACTGAACTGATACAAAGCCACTTGAGCAGGCCAGTGGAAGGTGTGGACTGTCCATGTGCTACACCTCACTGGTGCCTCGTGCTCAGGCACACACTGGGTGATGCTGCTGGAAAACCATCTCACATGCACATCACACGCCAGTTTCCCATGTTCCGTCCATTGGGAGCTGGTGTTATCTTTCAACCAGCTTGTCTGGACGTAGCAGAAAGCTGCAGCCTGGAGAGGAAGAACAACCTGCAGCTTAAAAGATACTTGGGACTGGCATATATGGGCCAAGTCAGGTCTGGGTTCAGAAGAAGAGGCAGGCAGGAAAAGAGGGGCTGGAATTAAAGTTTCAAGGTGAGCAACAGTAGACCCCAAACTTGCATTTGTCCAAAGATGGAAGCCATTTGGAGCAGCTGAACACAGAAATATTCTTTTATAATTTAGATCTTTGCTCTCTTTTATCTGTCCTAGTGCTTCACATCAAAATATTTTTGCATGCTTCATAGAAGACTGTATATTTTCATGAAGGATCAGACAATTTCAAGACTGCTGTTCACCTCCTGGATCAAATCTTGGCCTCTTCACAACCTCCTAGTTCACAGACTGTGGAAAGATTGAGTGAAGATGTAACTGTCCCTCTAGACAGAGTAAGGCACTTCTGACTTGCCAGCTGAATGCAAGGGAAGATGACCCCTCTGAATCTTGCTAACCCCCACCCATACCCTGAAATAAAAGTCAGAGAAGAAACATTTATTTTAATATGCAACCTTACCCAATAAATCTGTCCCACATGAGATAATCCAGCACTTTAAGATCCAGCTGTTGTATTTAACACTGCAACCTCCTGCCCTGCCAACCTTCACAGCTGCACTCCATGTTGTGTTAAAAAGCCACAACTTCATTCATGCTTTTATTACTGATTGCTGCTGTGGTCAGAGGGTTGCTCACCACAAATACAGCTCCCTGGGGTATCAGAATCCTACTGTATGGGCATGTGTGGACTCTGGCCACAAAATACCAGGATTTTTAGGCCCTGGGGCATAAGGAGCTGAGTCTCTTATGTTCCATCAACTCCCTTAGTATTTAGAGACTATATTTCCAGGGACTCCAGAAAGCAGGTATGGATTGAGGGAATCATTCGAATCACAGACTAAAATACCTTGAGAAATTGATTACTGTCGGATAAAGAACTATTCCTTCTTCAAAGACATCACTAGGACTCCCAGGGTAAGTGACTGGCAAGTGTCCTCCTCCCCAGATCATGGGATGCTTCAAAATGTAGCCAGCATGTCAAGGACAAGTATATTTAGCTTTTCACCCTGTTTGGTGAAAGCAGAGGTGATAATACTGCCTTGGGCAAAGAAACTGTGTTGATGGACTGCTATCAGCGATGAACTGCTGATCTTGCTGCTGTTGACCCCATTAGTGGTGAGGAACCCAGGCCACCTGTGCTTTTGGCTATTCTAAGAAGATTTTGAAAAGGATCTGCCTGAACAAAGAAATAAAAGCTCTGAGGTGCATTTCATCTTCTTTTCCCAGACGGGTAAGTGGAACTTCAGGGAGGACTGAAGCCATTATACTCTTACGTATCCTATGGTGGCATGCAGAGGCATCCCAATGTGGATGAAATGTTAGTTCTATGCAAATGGAGTACATAAATGCCTAAATCAGGATCCTACTTGGTATGTGCACAAAGAGCCTTTGATCTTGTATTGGAGGATGGCTTATAAGGAAAGACTAATATCACTATCAAAGGACCTTGATGAACATATGCCACTAAGTCTAGGTAGGAAAAACCAGTCCCAAGTTAATATTTCACAATGTGTTGCATTACTCATATTACTCAAAACATGTTCGCGCAAGGAAATTTCATCATCTTAATGCTGCCCTGTCATAGTTCATATGAATACAAAAAACCTAGCCTTGACTGTCAGAATGTATCAGCATGCAAAAATAGACTCATCATCTTACTTTATTCTTAAATTCAGTGGAGGCTCCAAATGAAAAGAGAAACTTCACTACATCATTGTGGCCTTGCTGTGCAGCAAAGAACAGAGAAGTTGCACCTGACTGTAAAGGAAAAATGGATTAAAATAATAACAAACACATAACACACGTGACTAAAGTACAGACATTTCAAATTAAAAAGTATTGAGCTCAATCAGTTGAATATCAGCTGAAAAGACACGATGAATTTGAAGACTCCAGAGGACACCAGGTACTTAACTCAGTCTTCTTCCCAACGCACTGAAAAATCTGTCCAGCATCATACATTTGAGTAAAATCCAAGAAGAACTGAAACCCCGTATTTTAAACAAGTTGTAGAAGATACTGTCATTAACATGTGAGCGAATCAGGCCCCAAAAAATTACCATGTACAATTTTAATGGCTGGACAGAAGGAAGGAAGGGAAGGAAGGAAGGAAGGAAGGAAGGAAGGAAGGAAGGAAGGAAGGAAAAGAAATGCAGGCTTTTCTGACTTTGGGCTCTCTCAGCCCTTGTAGAAAGTACAGGAAATGGGAGCTACACATGAAATTAATTCTGGTGCCCAAAGCCTTTACGGTAGTGTGTGGCCCTATTTACACCATTTCAGAGCCCCCTCTCCTGGGCACATTTATGGGACTCTCACTTCCCCAAGCTTCATAACAACTTCAGAGCACAAGAGCACTGGTTGGAGTATGCGGGCTTAGTTGCAGCACCGTGCCATTGGGCTTTAGAGCTTCAACTTCATCTGTTTTGCTTCCTTTCTGCAACAGATTGACTTTGGAGGCTTTCAGTGTTTTTCTTTTTGTTGGCCTGTTGAATCAGTATTTCCTGAGTGATAATCAAGAGCAGCTCCATAAAACTGTTCTTGACTTTTTCTTTTGTTGCTGCTTTCCAAGCAAAGTTTACCTAAGGGAAGGGACATGTTTAAGTACATGTTTTGTTCGAACAGGACCCCACTGAAAGACACTGACAATCATGGTTGGAGCAAGTTTAGGCCAGTAAGTACAAAGACACCTACATCATCAAACATGGCATTCACTGACTCAGTAACTCGCAGATGTCAGCATGAGATTAATGCTCTGGTTCCAGGTAACCAAGGAAAGTAAGAAACATTGACTTCTATTCTTGGAGCAACAAGCACTCTGCTGTCCTGCACTACCTGCCACCATCCCAACTGCACGCCCTCCTTAAACGGCTATTCTCTTAAAACCAGTGGTTGTCCCAGAGCAATTCTGCTCTTTGCACAGCCAACACGCAGACCAGAGCAACTGCAAGTATGAGTGAAAGGCAGTTTCCCAAAAACATCGGTTGTTGATGTCCCTTCCATGCTGATGTCATGGTGCAAGACATGCCTTGAATGCCAAGCAGAGATGCAGGGAAGGGTACGGGTGATAAAGCTGTGTGATTGTTAGAGATGAGTTGGCTCAGACTAAAAGGCAGAAACTCCAAGGCATACAGAGTCAAAAATAATCCCTGTGCTAGCAATGGCATCCACTCTGTTTCTATGACCAGGCTGCAAATCAAAAGGTAAAGATCTTCTCCTTATTATTTATCCCATCCAGAGAGCTGTAAACTGTTGTGCCAACAGGTAAAACTGCAAATACATAAATGGCATAACCCTGGCGGGTTCATCTCAGATGTAACTGACCCTCACCAACCAGATGTGCTGAAAATGTTTGGCAAGTTATAACAAATGTACCTCTGGCATCTGATTTTCTGTTGTAAGCTCCAGATATCTGATTCCCTGATGTCCTCAGAACAGAGCCTGTTATACGTGTTATAAATGCGCTGTACAGCAAGTGACAAAGAAACAATTGGCAACAAGCAGCAGACAACACTCTTATTTGTAACAAACCAACAGTCACTTAATCAAGCCCTGTTTGAATCCTACCTCTCTCTGCAGATTGATATCTGCTCCTTGCAACACCAATTCCCGTACACAATCTATGTGGCCATAGTAAGATGCTACCATCAGAGCTGTTGTGCCAAGCTGGGAGTAAGGAAAAACAAGTCAGTACCTTCAACAGACACCTACAGCAATGAATCAGGCTGTCTGGAAGAGACAGCATCTCCGCCAAAAAGCTGGCGGGAGCTTATGATACATTATTGTTCCAAAATAAGTGCAACAAGTATAAAAATAATGGGGCTTGTTTCTAAACAGCTTTTTCTTCTTTTTTTTAATCAGAGAATCCCAAAGTTCTTTGCATCATTTCCAGAAGAATAACCTCAGACACAGGAGCTGAGTGACTCAGCTGAGTCACTTAATTCTGAGTCATAGTCAGGAGTAGGGGCTGGGTGATTTGAACAGCAATTCCCTATCCAAATAATGAGAGCAAACTCACTCGGTGACTCTTCACACTATAGGAGAGAACCTTCTGTACAGAAATATGTGTACAACTCCCTCAGTACACTATAAGGTCACTTCCAGTGAACAAAGTAGGATTTATAGGTATGCAGTGTATGGACAATATGCAGAAACCACATGCATAAGGATGAAACACATCCTTCAAAAACATTCACACACAACAGCTCAATTTAAAGAAGGAATGGGTGACATTACAAAAAAGAAACATGCAGTCTTAATTGCACAAAAACAATTTAGTCTAGAAAATGTGTATGTCTGATACAATTATTAATGCAGTGCAGTGGGAAAGTTCTTGTCCGAAGTTAGCCTTCTTTTGAGAAAAAATGAACAGTAGTAACTTTATTTTCTCACAGTGATCTCTGTCCTGTTCACTACAAGCCTCCATTTGAACAACCTTCCCTCCCTGTCAGAAGGACAGTCATAGCATCAGCTCCAGAAGTACTGTAGGTTAAATGCTTGCCTACAGGGCAAAAAAGAAATGAAAATGGAAAGATAAGTTAAAGTCAATGGGCTTAGAAAATCTCTTACACTTTGAAGGTATTCAAAGTGAGAGAAACTGCGGCAAGTTCGTGTTTCAGGCTGGAAGTGGCATTAATCCTTGCCAACACCAGCATGACTCCGTGTCAGTCAGTCCCAATGCCAAAGAAAAGAAACCTGGAACTTCTCAACCTCGTTTTTCCCTTGCTCTTTGACACAGCTTAGCACAATCAAGTATCTCACCATGTGTTGTAGGTAGAATAGAAAGACATACTCATTATCTCTGTTATCAGCCCATTTCTAATCTCAAAACTAATTTCCACCCATGTCAATTACAGTAAGGAAATTCACATGAAATCCATAATGTGTCTGGGCTCCTCTTGCTTGGCAATCTTGTGCCTTCATGTTGGTGCCCAGTCCAGAGATTGGGTGGAGGAGGAAGAATTTAGGAGGTCAGCAGTTGTTCTAATTATGAGGAGGTCTGCTAGCTGACAGAATCATTGCTACCTGGGCTCAACTGAGCCATCTCTTCACTGTGATCTATCACTACAATGACATTTCTTTGCAAAGAGAAGCCCGAGGTGCTAGGATCTGTGTTTTTAATTTCAGCACCCCATAATAACTGTGTAAGACATATTTTTGAGTGCTGGAAAATTCTTAACCCCTTGCCACTGATGTAAATCATCACGCTATTTTATCTTATGTTTCAAGCTTGATTACTGACAAGAGAAGGTTTTAAATCATCCTGAAGAGCCATAAGACTTTCATATGTTTCATGTTAGATCCCTACTACACCCTCTGCATGGTGGGCTATGGAAAGTGATGCAAAATGAGTGCCGTGGCTGTAGGTGCATTGTGTGCATACGCTGTCTTTGCAGTCCACATCTACTCGCCCACTGTTCAGCAGCAGCTGGAGGAGAGCCAGGTTTCCTTTCCTTGCAGCCCAAAATGCAGCATTGGCGAGTGGTGTTTCTTTCTGGCAGAAGAAAGAAAACAGGGAAAAAGAAAAAAAAAGAAAGCAGAAATAAATCACTTTGGAAAATACATTGGACAAGCATACACATTGCATACATTCTGCATTCAAGCCAGGCAAGTTTCAGCTTAGTGTGCTGTTTCTTCAAACCCAGAGCATGGAAAGGAAGCTAATTTCATTTCTTTGTGCGATTAAAGAGATCAGTCCTCCTGTGCTGCCTCACGTTATTTCAAGTCTTCCTTGTGTCCATGGCAGCCTATGTCTCTTAGATTGCTCTGTAATGAGAAAGGATGATGCTAGGCCAGATCCACAGGGAAACATCACAGAAAACAACGTGCCCAGTGATGCCTGTATTGTCTGCTTCTGTGGTGGGGCTGGCCACAGTTAGGCTGAAGCATCCTGCTGACATGTCCTGCTGCAGGACATCCTCTTGGGTTTCAGATTAGCTGTCTGTCATCTCCTTTTTTTCTGCACATAAAGTTCCAATACAGGAAAAGTATTGCTCATGCATCTCCCAGACTGCTTGTTCTACCTCCTGCCTGAAATTAACACCCTGTGACTGTGGGCATGTGCAAGATCTCTGAGTAGGAGTGAATGATGACTACTCCAGCATAGGAAAAGGACAGGAAAAAAAAAAGACATGGACTTTGCTCCTGCCCTCTTTATCTAATCGATACAAATAGCTGCCAATTTGCTGCCTTGACAGGTAAACACTGTCATGGGTGAAGTGTGGGAGGAAACACTGATGGCAATGATATATATCCTAGAGCAGGCTCATGCTGCTGATTTTTTAATAAGGCTCCAAATAACTAACAGAAAACTAAAGCATCACTTCACTGATAGTCACTTAACACCAAAACAGAGTCAAAAATACTCAGGGGCAGTGCTTTCCAGTGAACCCTGCCTTCAGGATAAGAAGGCCACCCAAAGAAAGTGCAGGAGTGTATATAAAAGTCAATCATTCAGCTTCAGAAATGAAATAGGCATTTCTCCTTGTCTAAATGTCAATGCGCACATGTAATGTGGTAGGGACTCAGGATTCAATGGTTTTATGGTTTATAATTAAAATGCACATATACAGCACAGTTTAAATTGCTTCCTTCACTGGCATGAAGATAATAAACTTTGCAGAAACCAGCAGACACAAGAATCATGAATCTAAATCTATCTCAGGTCCGTCACACTGAGCACTTTCCATGGGCTGCACTTTTAATACTAATAGGTTGGAAATTTGGCAGCTGTTCGAGATGAGAGATGTTCCAACTATTCAATAACTTTTAAGTCACTTCCTATAAATTGATAGAGATATTTCTTGTACCAGCACACACAAGGGCAGGAGTCTGAAAATTTTAGCAAGCACAGTAAGCTAAATTCTGATCTTTTATTCACAGCTAATGCATTTCCCCGGAGAGTCTGTAGATAATGTTGATTAAAGTAGAGACAGCAGTTTATACCCTCCTTGCTGGCAACACTGTAGTGCCTTCCTATCTTTACCCTTTGAACCACTGAAATTTTATGTAAAAGCAAACAATTGACCTAAACACACACAGGCTCATGTTGCCCTTTCTGCTCTGCTTTATTAGACAGATATTTATTTATAGAGGTGGCAGTTAGGAATATTGTCTTATTGGCTTTGTTATTATGATATTCACTGGAAAGCTATTGCAAAAGAATTATGTTTAGACCTTACAGAATGGAAAATCAAATTCTTTACCTTTTATTGTCACAATCTATCCCTTAAAGTTTTAGAAAGTTTAGAGGTATGGCAATACATCCATAAAGGGAAAGATTTATTTAATCCACCCCACTTTTCACTACAAGGGCACAGTAGCAGACTGAATTTTAATATGGCACACCATACACCACCACCTTCACTGGCCAGGTAGGCAGGAACTGGAATCAGTATTCAGGAACTCCTTACCTGTTTTCACCAGTTCACATGAGGAGGGAAAATAACTAAATGTCCAGTGTCACCCTGGACTGGAAGTAGAAGTTCAAAGTCTTTGACCTTATGAGTCATAAATTCCTACCTCTTTTTTCTCCCTTTTAATTCCTACAGTAGCTCTCCAGCAAAGTTGTCCTCGTACTTTGGATGAGACCCAAGGAATGGAAGAATTCTTCAGTGCATCAAGGACACAAAATGAAGTTTTTCCCTGTGGTACTTTTGACCCCATTTGCAATGACTGCTACCAGCACCAGTAGTTCCCCCCACGCCCCCACATTGCTTAGGATTCCTCATATAAAAGTACAGTATACAGCACACTCAGACCATCAACCACCCAGTGATTAGATTAAAAAATCAGATGCAAATCTTAGCTATTTTACCCACTAAGATGAACAAAAATGCAAAATCATTCGGATTATCTGGGTGCCTTGCAAGAACAGCATCATTGTGTACCATGTGGCAGTTTTTATCTCTGGATCTGTATCTCTGTGCTCTTCATTTTCATCAGCAATACTGACATCACTGGTAGGCAAAACGTAAGGCAGCACTTTGGGGTTAATAATCCAATTACTTGAATTATTTTTGAGCAGTAAATGGGTTTATAACTGCGGGATGTGACTGCTGTTGTTCGGTTATGAACTCAGTCTTGTCTCATCAGATACTTCTTAGGGAGAGGTAATGTTGAATTTCAAGAGATTAATTGGACGAAGTTTTCATGTAATTCTTATCATAAAGCTAGTCTGCTCCCAAAGCATCCTCAAAGTAAACAACCGATCCTCAGCACTGACAGTCTGGGAGCAGAATGTAATAAACATTTGAAAATCTTTAGTTAATAGCTTTCATGAAAATTGCTTGTTCCATTATGTCATTTGCTCCAGCATCAGCAACTTTCAGGATAAAATTTCCTTCACTTCATCAAGTTCTCTAAAGTTTTATTTTAAAATCTGGCTGTGCTATTTATTTTGATTGTTTGCATGCTTTTATGAGAGCCCAAAGATAAAAAGCTGGCACTATATTCATGCTGTACTTACATTAGAAAAAACATTTATTCAAAAATGCCGAAGAGGAAAATATATATTACAAATCTGACAAAACCATTTCTCTGCAGGGATACAGAAAAAATGAATTGTGCTAATGTATCTGTGTCATTTTAGGAATATTGAGAGGGAAAGTATAATTTAAATGCTGTGACCATCAGCTCCTGCTCTCTGTCCTACCTTTGACTTGCTGTTTGCACAGAAAGGGCAGGTGACAGTGGGGTGGCTGCTGAGGAGGAAGAGTGCAGTTCTTAAACTGGGATCTTGCAGATGAAAGAAAAGAGGCAATAGACAAAGAGAAAGAAAGGATAAGAAAGAGAAGACTACCACACTGGCTTGTTCCTTGTACTGTCAAAATACAAGAAAATTCCCTTTTCTTTCTTAGTTTTCAAACCAGTCCTAACGGAAAGGAGCAACTGAGTAAAAAGTTTTCAGAAGAAGAAGAACTGGGAATCAGTATCAAGCGCGATGGAAAAGGCTAGTGCAACTTAGGAGCAAAGAGTTCTTTATTAGATAGCAATATATCCTACACGAAGGATCCTGATAAAACAGAAAGGTCGCTCAATATATAAATGTTATTTAGTCAGGCAATATGTGGTAGAAAAGAGGATATTTGTGTGAGAAAGATGCTATGCCATGGGTAAGTAGGATAATAAGATGGAAAACTTGAATAGCTAGTGGAAAACACATAGTAAGGATCCAAGGTAAGCTCATGATCTTCTGAGGGAAAGAGAAAATGCCAAACAAAAAGAAACAGAAAAGGGAGAGAAAACAGAGAGAGGGAGCTATGGGCTGCAATTCTTCCGAGGGAGGGGAAAGCAGTGAGCTACTTTGAACAGGAATACTTGGGGGAATACAATGTGAGAAATAGGGCACAGAAAAGGAGCTGATAGGGACAGAACTGAAAGCAAGACCTGAAGAACAAGATAAATAAACAAGGAGGCCAAAACGGATAAGAAACAAGAAGAAGCTAGCATCACCAGGAACATGGGGCTGTTAGGGTGGATGCTTGTGAGTAACGAAGGTGGGAAAAAACTCACAGAGACAGAATGGAGGGACAGAAAGACTAACAAAAAAAAGAAATGAGGTATGAGAACAATGCAGGACCAAAAAGGGGATGACCACATAGACTGCAGTCCAGAAAGCCAAGTGTATCCTGGGCTACATCAAAAGAATCATGACCAACAGGTTGAGGAAAGTGATTATCTCCCTCAATTCTGCTCCGGTAAGACCACACCTGGAGTACTATGTTCAGCTCTGGGGCCCCCAGCATAAGGATGTGGACCTGCTGGAGCAAATCCAGAAGAGGGCCATGAAGATGATCAGAGGGCTGGAGCACTTCTCCTATGAAAACAGGCTGAGAGATTTGGGGTTGTTCAGCCAGGAGAAGAGAAGGTTCCGAGGAGATCTTAGAGCAGCCTTCCAGTACCAAAAGGGGACCCACAAGAGAGATGGAGAGGACTTTTTACAAGGGCATTTAGTGACAGGACAAGGACAAATGGCTTTAAACTCAAAGGGGGTAGGTTTAGAGTGGATATTAGGAAGAAATTCTTTACTGTGAGGATGGTGAGGCACTGGAACAGGTTGCCCAGAGAAGCTGTGGATGCCTCATCCCTGGAAGTGTTCAAGGCCAGGCTGGATGGGGCTTTGAGCAACCTGGTCTAGTGGAAGGTGTCCCTGCTTACGGCAGGAGGCTGGAACACGATGATCTTTAATGCCCCTTCCAACCCGAGGCATTCTATGATTTCACCACTAAGTGTAAGGCTGAGCTGCACTTGGAGCAAAGGTTCTCTGCTGCCTGCCCCAGGAGGGCTTTAACTGCAGGTGGGAACCACCTGCCGCATTACCATTGAACTGACACGGTGCCACTGAAGCACCAGCATTCCAGGGGGGAGATACCCTGACAGGAGTGAGGCAAGTACAGGGAATAATCCATCAAATCAAGTAATGCAACACAAGCAATATAGCAAAGGACTGGCACTGAGCTGCTGATCAATAAAAGAAGGCAAGCACAGCATCCAGAAAGTGCCTAACAGAGAAAATATACATCCATCACAAATATTATCCGCTAACATCATTAGTAAATTGCTGCTTGCTTCCATCTTTGCCAAATAATCTTATTAATCCTGTCCTTAGTTTATAAACTTCTTTCAGGCAATCTTTTGAAATGACTGCTCTTGCATGGGTTTGGATGGAAGAAGTACAAAAAGTGACAGGAATCGCAGCTGGCAAAGGGAATGAACCAGTCTGGCTTCAGTGGCCACCACAGCCTGAAAGGAAGAGCAGGGATAGAGACTGCCTCCTATTACACAACCAGCACCAGCAGAGATGGTCGGAAAAGTGAGGAGGAGGCTCCTGACTGCACCAAAACCCACAGCACGGAACCCGGCCACCCTAGGGCCAGCGTAAAGCTCCACGGAGGCTCGCGGTTTATGTAACACAAACCACGCACCCTTTTGGGGCTGTCAGCCGTGAAAAGCACCCACTCCATCAGCTGCCACCGCAGCACTCTCGGGGCACCCCAAATCCCGGGAAGGACGCTGCTGTTTTCTTTCTTTCCGCCCTACACCACCCTCGTTTTTCCTAAAAAAAATAAAATAAATCAATCCCCAAATCCACGGATACGACAGCGCACTCCACGGGCTGCCGGCATGACAAGCGCAAAGCGGGAACCCAAACGCGCATCCCCCCGCCCCTCTCCCCGGCGCCCGGCTCACCTTGAACGACATCCTGCACATCGCAGCGCTCCGCCCCGCGCCCGCCCGCGCAGCTCGGTCCGNGGGGCGGGAAGGGAGGATTTGGGAATATTATTATTATTATTATTATTATTATTATTATTATTATTATTATTATTATTTAGCCCAATAAAATGAAGTCTATTCGAAGATATACTAATTATATCAGCATACAATTTTATATGGTTACAGAAAATTCTATTTTATTGTTATTTTTGTTGCTTATAATTATTATTGTTCTATTGTTGTTGTTATTAGTAGTAGTAGAAGTATTAGCAGTATTTAAAACGGGTCCCTGCTCCAGCAGCATCCTGAGAAGCCTCTCAGGGGACTCACACCACTCAGCCTCTGGTTCAGACCTACAAATCAGGCCTCTGCAGCCCAGGAATAGCACTGAGATGGTCCAAAGCTCAAGCACCCTCACCCCAGCCCTAACCTCATCACAGTGCTAATACCACCTGCATGGCACTTTTTTGTATTTCCCAGCCTCTTCCCCTCACATCTGGGAAAAATCTGTTAAGAGGTACTGTTGTGAGTATACCCACAGTGCTGCCACACAAACCTGTGGTGGGGGTGAGCGTTCCTTCACCTCGCAAGCATCCAGCTATCACCAACACTTACCTCCCACGGCTGATGCGCTCTCATTAGGAAGCCAGTAAGTTCTTAAGGGCTTAATTTTAAGCCTTTAAAAATGAACAGCCATAATGCCAATTCATGTCCTGTTTTGCCTGGCTGCCACAGATTTCATTCAAAGTCTGCGTGATATAAAGTAGGCAAAGCAGGGCATGCTCTGGTGAGAGATTCCTGAATTTCTTTGGTATTGTTGGTTTAAACTGAGCCCTTAGGGATTTTCCTCTTTTGATGTGCACACATAAATCCCATTCACGAGAAAATTATGCGCGTGCATTGAGAGAAAATACATGTGCTGAGATCCAAATAGATTATTCTACAAATCTGCAAGTGAAGGGGTTTCTGCAGGTCTTTTTCCTGAGGCAATGTTCATCTGTGCATCTGTGCATACAGTAAAACAAATGGTAGACAAGCAGATGAAAGCTGCTAATAGCACCAGCTCATCTCAGAATGCATGGCCTGGTGTGAACCTTAATTACTGGGATCATACAATCCTGGATGATCACTCAGATTTCTTCTTAAACTTAAAAATACTGTATAAACTCAGTAGATTGCATAGTGGAGAGTTATTCTTGCTGTCTTCCAGTTGCACAGTGATGATTGTCCACTGAAAGAGGAAACTATTACTGATCTGTACACACTCCCTACCTCACCCTTGGAAAATCCCTGTATTTATTCAATGTATTGTGAATAACATGCCAAACTTTCCACATTCATCAGCCCAAATATTAAATTTTATGACCAAGAAAAACCAAAGAATTCCTTTGATGAACAACAAAAAAGAAGATGAAAGCAGTATAGTTTTTCAGTGGTCTGTATTTATCTAGAGTGTCAGGGGAAAAATTTTAAAGTGCTTTTCTTAATATCCCCACAAAATCTGAAATTGCAGCTATTTTCAGTTGCACATGGTCTCCTGTGACTTTTCTGTTTTCATATGCAGGTACAATAATTTGTCAGAACAGTTGAATTCAGAAATACATATATAAGGTATATATTTTTTTGTGATCCTTCTAAAGTTAATCCCAGAAAGCACGTAGAAACTATGTTTTTGATGTAGACCTCTGCCTATGGTAACACTCAAAATCTTGTTTATGGGCAAAGAGGAAATGTACTTCATATATATATATATATATATGTAGATCCAAGGATTTATAATTAGAATAACTGAATCTTAACAGTTTAATATAAGAATCATTACTAGAGCAGATGTAGTTACTGCAGAAAAAGAAAAAAGCCTGTACAGCAAAAAAATCAGTATTAATAACATTACAGTTAGAACTTATATACAGTTCCTAGTTTTTACTCCTTTTCTGGATATTACCCTCACCTTTCCCCTGCTGTGCTAGGTCCCAGAGTTGGTGGTTTCATTCTGGTGGTGGTGGTTTGGAATGTTATGGTGCATCTGGAGCATCTGGAGTTGGTCACTGCAGGGAATAGGATGTTCATGTTAATGGCTGCTTCTTCTCTTCCCTCTAGGATCAGAACAGCATAGTTCCGTTTTATACGTTTGCTAACGTGCTTTTACCTCTGTCTCCTTCTTCACTGGCCTGCAGCTCCACATTACAACAGAAATAATTCTCATTTCAATTATAAAAGCTGCTGTTAGAGATAAGCCATGTAAAACAAAATTGAGGGAGGTCAAGAAAAGTTTAAAGAGAGCAAAGCTGACAAGCCTCAGTCCCGAGGCCCTGCACACTCAATGCCTGTTACTATCATGGGAATACTGTATTTTAGGGCTGTACATCTCCCCTATTCTTCAGTCTTGGCGGAATATTTAAGATTGCAAGATACTTGGACTGGTTGGGATTTGTTAGCTGCTTGGCAGAACTCATCTGCAGGGCAGCAGGCTGCATTCCTCTCACCTAGTATTTCATCACAGTGATTATTTCGAATATCCTGAGTCATGTTGTTTTGTACAAATCTGAAGGCTACCTAAGATGAACTGCAGGAACAGATTAAATTATTGTGTTTAAAAGTTGATCCAACCATTCTGTGTAAGTCACAGAAAAACCTTACCTGAGCCAGAACAGTTCAGACACATATATATATGGATGATTAAGAGAAGTAGCACAAATTTTGGGTTAGACAAAATATTCCTTTGGAGATCTTGATTTAAACATCTACAAGTTTTTATGCAAAGATGACATTAATTTCTATCTGCTTTAAAAACCAGCAATCAACAAACAAATACCTGTTTAGAAATGTGAGTGAAGAGCAATGTAAGTTTGCCTGCTGTGTATGGAAATGGATAAATGCATTTCAGCAGACGAGATGGTAATTGTGTGTTTTCTAACTTTGGTGAACTCTGACATGGGATTCTGCCCCCATCTCATGAACCTGTTGTTAAATTTGACTGCCATTTTCCAGACTCCAGAGCTTTTTACTGCAGGGTGTGCCACACAACTGCATCTGTGTAACCCAGAAGACATTGCATTGACAAATACATTTCTGCAATAGCTTTGGTCATTTCCCATATGGCTGTATGTCAATAATGTCAGTGCTTTTGCTTTCAATATCACCTGTATAAAGATCATTGATGAAGGCCCGTGACACTTATTCTCTGATTGTAACTTACTTTTTCTTCTGAAGATTTGCAAATGGTGCAGATCTTAGTATAATGTTATTGATTTCAGCTGTATCTGCCTTGTCTTCTTGCTTTGGACATTTGCTTCCATTAACATTTAGTTATCTAGATATTTTTTAAAATGTAAATAGGTTTCTATGTTTTTCTAGAAATAAATTACTTTATCCAAAGTATAAAAAAAAAGGTCAATTTAAAATATAAAATGGAGCAGTCTTCAGTAGTTTCAGTTACAAATTTTGAAGCCTAATTTTACTCAGACAACAACAGTAATTAGCTTGGCTACCTTGAACAGCAAATTCTATTTCTATTTTACTAAAGGTATAAATCCTCTTTACTACTCTAGTTCTCTCCGCATGATTTCAAAATCTTGGATCATTGCCTCTTAGACAACTGCGTATGTTTCTGCCTATGACCTCCTGTGTGGGCCAGGGCAAGCCTTTTGTGCCAAAATCTTCAAAAATAACTTCTCACTTTGGCTTCCTTACGTTCTTTTGCCTTGTAACTCAAAATGCTGACACCAGGACAAGGACTACTTTTGAAACCATCAGCCTAAGGTTTTTTGCACATTGGTTTTTTTTAAGCAAGATTCAATACCAGCCCACAGTAAGAGAGCAGCTCTAGAAGTTTTTTCTCTTTCTCAATCTTTGGACTCTTTATGTTGCTGAAATCACTCTTGATCTTGGCTAAATCCTGCACTGTGCTGTGGAGTGAACTGAGCTGGCAAGCTCAGACATCCCCAGCAGTTCTGCTGTGCCAGCATGGACATTTGCATAGACCAGCAAATCCAACTGCTTGGCTGGCTGAATCAGTTCGTGCTGACCTCTCTGGGACATCTGCTTTAGTGCTCTAGTCTGAATGAGGAGTACACAGCTGAAGTGAATCTCCCAATTGTCTCCCTTTACTGTGCTGTTTTCTTATTGTGGAGGGATCTTGTTCTGTGCAAACTAGATCCATTTTGAACTAACCTCAAAGAACTTCTCCAGGAGCAGACTCAGTGGACTGCAGCTACAAACTGGGATTGAAAGAGAGATAATCTGAATTAAAACAAACACAAACTCACCATGAAATGGCTACAGATTGACTTTAGATCCTCAGCACCAACTATTTGCTCTACAGATTCACTCCTGTTAGGCTGCACTACTTGCAAATGTAGACAGCCTGTGCTGTGCTACTACTACCTCAGCTAGCTTAGATATCTTTACACTGCAATGCAGTCTTTGATATAGAAAAAATACCTTATAATAAGATGTCTGGTACAGCCATGCTGGCCCCCCTCTCCTGCCTGAAAAGTAGCCAAAGCCTTGTGCCGTGGCTCCTTCCCTTTGTCCTGTGTGTGTTTCCAGTGAGAATGTGGGGAGTCTCACTATTTGCCCAGGACTTACAGATGTTCTGCAGCACCTACAAATGGGCCACAAACCATCAGGAAATCCTAGGCCTGCCCACTGCAGTCTACTGTAGGCTTCATGCATGTGTGCTTCATCAACCCTCTTCAAGGACAAGATGAACCTGACCTTTTTCAGGGTGCACAAATCAAATTCATGGTACATACAATACACAATAAATGTGATACTTTCTAAGCATGCTATATCTACTGACAACAGCTTGTGTCATCAGTTTGTACATGTCTAACAAGTGTGATACACCCCAGAATGCCTGGGCTTGCCCATCCCCTGCCCGGGAGTATGAATCATTCCTAATTCAGCATGCTATACCACCTAAGAATATTCTTCAGTCCAAAAGGAATCCTTGTCTGCTTCTTGGTTTGATGCCCTTTGGCTCCTTCACAGCGCTTCGGGCTGAATAACTGGGCTTGCTTCTTTCAATGAGAGTAGCACTGCTCATCTCATGTTGAAACTCTTGAACAGCCACAGAGAAAACCAGCTGCATGTTTCAGATTGATCACTGCTTATATACTTAGCCAAAGTTTGCACGCAAAATGCTGGTACATTATGAGGTGGATATTAATTTGAGTGCAATATATTACTGCTATTCCAACCGTCTTTTGACTAAAAAGAGGAATAGTGACAGATCTGAGAGGCATTTCTAAATTAATTCAGCAAACTGGTACTTTACTTCCAGCCTTCCCTTGCATGCACAAGGAGTTTTAAATCAGGAAAGCACCAGAGCAGATTCATGAATATGTCACCATGAAAGTGCACAGAAACACACACAGCCTTGCTGCTGAGGTGGTATCTAATCCCCTAAAGGTATCTATTTATGAACAAAAAAGACGCTGCTCATTTTGAGCCAAAAATCATATTCTTGCTGAAACTCCATAGACAAAGATTTCGATAACATAACTTTGGGGAGATGTGCTTCTTGAGACACTGAAATCAGTAAATCCTACCACACAGTGACAACTCCAAGGACTAATTCATAGCATTTCATCAGGTTAATTCGTGCTGTCATGCCTCTCCAGTACATTTTCACACAGTGTTATGAGTCTGATTTCAGAATTTGGGAAGCACTTTTGTGTGATTCTTTGAGGAATAAGACGTGGTTTTGTTGATTTCTTTTTTGTAGAAACCACTTTAATTTGAAGATGGAATATTGCAAAATTTAGGGAAAACTAAGCTAATAGATTGACTTCAATTTTGCAGTTACCAGGAACATTCCAGTCTTCAAGTTGTTTATTGCACTTTTCATGTAAATATCTTAATTTTTTTATGGTTAATTTAAATTCTTCATGTTGAAGAAAATGCATTTAAATCATCAGCAATAACTTTGATAAAGCAGTCTATAAACAAAAAGATTTTCCATCTGGTCTACCATTTCCATTAATCTTTCCTTTGCTAAACTGTAGAATAAGTATCTACATGGGTTGTTTCTTATTTCCATAATATTAAAGAAGTACAGGTCTAGTTTACAATAACTAGTGTATGAAGAAAGTACTTTGAGTTACTCTTTATTTTGGAAGGTACTCCTGGAAATGAATAGGGATAATATTAGAAACAGTAAAAGTTACTTTGAAAATAAATCTTGCAGAGTTATTCAGGAAAACTGTACCAAGTATTTATGTGTCCCATAAACCTTTTAAAAATAGAATGGGGAATTTACAAAACTGGACCTGAAAATGGAAAAGTTTATCTATTAATAGAAATAGTTTACTCAACATGTTGGTAACTGTATTCATTCATCCTTCTAGGGAGCTCTTACCTTGAATCTTTCTTTTCACCCCATGGCCTTTTTGCTGAGTCCTCCTATGACATCCAACTTCCCATCAAATTTGCTGGTGTAAGCTCGTGTAAGGACACGTAGCTACTGGGGACCACAAGAGTGTTATTAACTTCCTTTTTCTGAACCTTTGAACTGATGCCTGGGCCAATGACCAGGGAATCAGAGAGAAGCTAGCGTTGCACTTGAATAAGCAGTAGAAGCAAACTCCATAAATTGCCACTTGAATTTTTCAATGAGTTTGCTCTTTTCCTTCCTCTTTTCCATTTGTTCACAGCAAATTAATGATTTTTGCTGCAGATATGAAGTGACAGGTCAAGGGAATCAATGAAAGGACTACAACGGCCGTGTAAGACCAATTTCTAGTCCAGTATAAGCACCAGAATGCCATCTTCACTTAAGTGCAAATGCCTTCCAACCTTCAAACAGCTCAACTTAAAAATCTCTATGTTACCATCCGTACAGGTACATCACGCTCAATTTTTTTTTTTAATCCCTCTCCCCCCAGTCTTGGAATTCTGCTCTCTTCCAGTTATATTGCTTTACGACAGCGTGTCTAGGTTGTGACTGTATGTTGTCTTCATCTGTCATTTCCTTTTGTTTTCCCTGCTTATCCTCTGTATATGCTGACTTTATGACTCAGTCTGAAGTGAATTGTTTACCTATTTTCCATCTGCTCAGCCAGAGAGAAGCCCATGAGCCTGTGTTCAAGCCCTCACTCTTTCTAAGTGCCTATGCCTGGCACTTAAGTGCTGATGGATGGTGGTGCAGATAAATGAAACTGGATGTCTGAGTCTAATCTAAACCTGATTAGTTTGTGAAGTTCTCTAAACAGAAAGGCATAGTCAAATGAAATAATATCATATCCATTTTTCCCAGCCATTGTTTGTATATTATTGTATATAACTTTACTGTGAGAAATGTTGTGGATCTGAAAACATATGTGTCACATGAGTGTGAGAACAATGATGATATATCCCATATGCTACTACAGGTAGGAAAAACAGCAGATTATCCAGGGCTTCCTATTTTTTTTCCCACAGGATATAACTGAATTCTTGTAAGTGGAAGATTTGTGTACATTTACTAAGATAGAAAACCTCAGTGTAAGAAATCAGGCCAAATTCTAGTTATCCTCCTAAGCCTAAGTAAATAGATTTGTTAAAGGGGGACACACGTCATTAGCACTGCACAGGAACCACAAAACTGCTCTGTATTTAGCATGGAAGTGTAAGATTCTCACTGTCTCGTTCACATGAGCCATTCTGAGCAGCTGAACAGAGCATGTTTGGCTATTTCCTCTCTGTCCCAAAAGCATTGTCCAAGGATAACAGAAGCCAATGTGGAGCATAACTTTACAGGGTCCAGACTCTCTGAGATGGGTCCCTGGCATCTTAGAGCTCACCCCACTCAGTAAAACTGATCTGGTAGTTTCATCCTCACTTGGAGAGAGTGGAGGTCCTCAAAGGAAGGGAGTGAGACCTTGGGCTGAGGGTATGGGTGACAGGGCACAAGCAAGCTCAATAGGAGTCAACTCTGTGCATGTGAGAGAGAAACTACTTGCCTTGCCAGGTACAAAATTCATTTGAGTTACTGGCTACGGCTCACTCAGTTCAATTGCTCTGTCTTATGCTCTGCTGGTCAGAAAATCAGTCCACCAAATGAAAAGAAAGGATTTGCCTAAGAACATAGGCATACGACTGTATGATAAAATACCCAAATGACAAAATAATACCACTGTAGGGCTAACAAGCACTGTCACATCTCCTAATGAAGCTCCTGGTAATTAACATCACTGCAACCAATTATTACTAACAAAAAAAAGAAGAAGAAAATAGTGATTTATAAGAGCTGTAACTCTTATAATTATAAATTCTCTTCCATGGAGAATTTTTGTAGTGTATTAGCTCTGTGTTACAGAAATCTGTAATTGTGCTTAAAAAAACATAGCTAAAGTATTCTCCACTAACTTTTTTGCACTTTTACAAGGGATTTGTTTTAAATTTACTATATTTTCCACGTTACAAAAATTAAAATAAATAAATCAATATTCTTAAACTACATCTGTTTGAATTTTCAGTTACATTTTTTGCCTGATCCTCAGCTGGAATAAACTGATACAGCAGTGGAGTCTCCTCCATTTATACTGCTGAAAGTCTGGCTTCCTATCACATTTAAACATAAGGTTCTATTTAAAAACTAAGAACTTGTTGAGACTATGGTCAGGCTGGAGCTGAGATTGAAGTAAACCTGAGGCAATTTGTAACAGCAACACTACCTAAAAGTATAAAAACCTTACAGGAAACAGATCTCAGAAAAAACACTGCCTTATTAATAGAGATCAGATCAAAGACAATTCTGGCAGAGAAAAATACGAAATTAAAATGCCAATCTAATTTAACCAATGGCTAAAAAAGCCTAGGAAAAGCAGTCTACAAAGAAGTGGTTTCCATGAGTAGCTGCTGGCATACTATGGCAGGGACTCTGTGGAGAGCCGTTTTCCCTTGTTGTCATGGCCAAAGCAGCAATAATGGCACCAATGTCAGCAAATAGAAAAACAGGATGTGAAAAATACAAGAGCTGACATTTTAGTTTTCCCCAGATGTTTGACTGACAAGTCGAGTACTGACCAAAGCAAGCATGTGCTTCTTCACAGAAAATCAGCCATTTTATGACCAAGACTTGTTTTCTTCTTTTTGAACTTTTAAGCCCATGAGCAACTCCATAAAAAAGTACAGGAAGCCGAGAATAAAAAGGAAGTCCATTAAGAAGCAAAACAATAAAGTGGATGGATTTTAATGTTGTCCATTGGAAAGTTTATTCAAGGGAAAAAACAAAAGATACATTAGCCTCTGTAGTTAATATGAGTTATGGTCAAGTGTAGTTTGCTTAGGGAGTCTTAGCCATACCTTCAGCTACATACCCCAGAGTGTTCCTCTGGACTCACTCTTTGGAACTGGATGGCAAAGAAGTTGTGTCTCACTTCTAGGGTTGCCCTAGCCTCAGGATACTCAGTGAGTAAACATAAAAAGATCAAAACTGGGAGGGACTGTCATGAGTTCTACACACTGGTGAGGGATGAGACGTCATGGTTTTGCCTTGAAAGTGTAATTTCCCATCTCAGGAAAATGCAATTTGCCTTCCTGTGAATGGGGAAAGTGTTGTAAAGTAGCAAACAATCACTTTCCCTCCTCTTTTGGCTTAGCACTTCTCTGCGGTGAAATAGCATGAAATACCAGTCTGCCACAAAGCCATTTTAAAGTTTTTTGGTCCACAATCCCATCAAGCCATGAGTGCTTGCTAGTAAGTTGTTTGTAGCCAGGACATTTCAAGAAAGACCAAAAGACAGGAAAAAATATAAGAGCTACAATGAGAATGCTCTTCAGATGTTGCAATTTAACTTGAGAGCCCATAGAAACTGAGAGCGTTCCCAGTGGTTTTCTATTGTAAGACTATGTCACATAAACTTAGGAAGCAGAATGTCCAAGAAAATCTTAGTACATGAGATTGCTGAGTGGCAGCAGGAAAGACAGACCTTGTATTGGGCTGTAGAACTATGCTGAGGAAATGGTAGCTACTAAACTACCATGCAACAAGCACAGTTGCATGGTACAGCAATATTATGCAGACATCTAATTATGAAGAAGTTCAAAAAGCATCAGCTGAAACACCTGAGTCATGTGAGATGATAGGACAGACAATAAGAGAGATTCCAATTGGATGGATAACAAGATCTAGCAGGCACAGTATAAGGACATTCAGAAAAAGATGGTCTATGAAGAAGGATGATATCCTAGTGTGTAAATCCAGAAAGAAACAGGTGAAAGAAACAAGACAAAATGAAATCAAACCAAAGGACAAGACAAAAGTGCAGTTCTGAATAACTGAGTTTGGGATTACGCTAAGTAATTTAGTCATCTAAACTGTTTCTGCTGACAGAACTGCATTTTAGACCTTCACCCCAGCTTCTGTATGCCTCCATTCCAGTTACAAAGAGGATAATTTATCTTTTTCAAAGTGACATGGTAGGGTCCTCAATTGCTATGGTGCAAGGAATTTCTGAGAGATGAAAAGGCTACTATTGTCAGAAAAACAGAGACTAAAATGATCTTAAACAGAATGCATCTTACTTAATGATATTCAGTGAAGACATTGGTCTTGCCAGCACATAATTACACTTCCTCATTTTACTATTAAACCAGAGTGCCTTCAAGTAACCTTATTTTAGTCTAGGTTTACTGCAAAAAGCTGTTATTAAAACTACTGGAAGTTTACATATAGACACAAACTGACTATTAGTCATGCATAAGCATTTATGACAGGATGTGATAAATGCATTATTTCCGTGATAAAAGTAGGGATCATTATCTGAGCTTGAAAGCTTCTGGTTGGGTATTTACACTCTAGGCTACGGATGTGCTTACCTGATAAAGATTTAGTCTGTGGAAGAATCTTCCTGCAAAGTATTGAGTCTCTCCTCATAATTATTAAGACTGGCTTAAACATAAATGCCAGATAGGAAACTTTAATGGGGGAACAAGATGCACAATTTAATCTTTAAGGATCACTGAGTAGAGACTCAGGGCTATCTAATCTGAGAGACTTTCTAGCTACCTGGTAGCATATTGATTCGATATTACCAAAAAAAAAAAAGAGCAAATTCCCATAATGCGCAGTGTGGCAATATGGGATGGTAAAATAGGAGCTAAATATTGCCACTAATTACTCAGTGAGCAATAAAAAATATTATTCACTGGGAGTATCTATTGATGGTTTCATTTTCACTGGAGGTTTATAACATAACATATATGAAACAGCAGTATGAGACGAGATATGCTATAATGCACTATATCACTAAGAAACAGAAGTTACATCCGCAAGGCTAATTTTCAACAAACATTCTTGACCTGAAATTTTAAATGAACGTATTTTAAAATAGAAAGAATGATGCATATTCATAGTAGTGTAAATGCCTAATAATGTAATGTAATCTGCTTATGTCATAATAATACAGACCCAGTAACATTTTCAATTGCCTACACTTATTCAATAAAGTGCTCAACATCAGTCAGCTAACAAAGTTTACTCCTTGCAGACAGGAAGAAATAAGGAAAGCAGACTTTATGGAGGCTGAAGGAAAAAGGAGGAGAGGCTTTACGGGGAGGATAAAAGGGCAGGTACCTGGAGAAGAGTGTTTTCTGCAGAGGGGCACTGTCTTATAAATGCTGATTGCAGAGAGCTACCAGCTAATAAATTCTTACCTGTGTTTCTGGAACTTGTAATTACAAAAAAAGATGAATGAGGAGAAGATGAAGTATTATCACATGAATAGTTGATAGTGACTTTTTTACAAGATGAAGTTCTGCATTATATAGGGTGAGCCAAAACTCAAGTCACTGCAAAATTTCAGTTTTCCATCTGCAAGTGACAGGCCGTGCTGTTACCATCACCTCCATAAACACACCCACACTATTGCTCTGTCTGCTTCCCCACACAAATTATTCTCTCTGGCTTTGCATAGCTCCAGGGTATCTGCATAAAATATTTGGTCACCTTTTATAGGAATCAAGTTATCGAGTACCTGTGCTGGGAATGCCACTATAAACATTTTTTCCAACCACTTTGAGTCAAAGGCAAAAATTGTTATTGCATTTTTCATAATACCTGCCCACATATTTAGAGAGGTCTCTAGAGATTTTTCAAGAAAAGCTAAAAGGCGGCACTTTGATCTCTATTTCTAGAAAACACACTGAATTAAAAAAACACCCCTTGTTTGGCATGAGCGGTTAACAAAAGGACAAAAAAATCACCTAGACAGCCAACAAAACATTTTTAAATCTAGGTATATATTAAGGAAAATGCACACAATTTTATAAGGGAAAGAATAGGAAGATTTCTCCCTCTCTTTTTCTATCTGATAGGCTAATTTTGTGAATGTTTACAAAGTTTCATCCCTGTTTTTAACTTTTAGGAAACTAGATCCAAGAACATGCCATTATTTTACTAAACTATTAGTTTCTTGCTCATGTAAGTTGTGTTTTCACATCTCATGTGATGCTTACCAATAAATTCACCAATACTCTCTGTTTGAGAATGGACATCTCTTGTGAGCAAGGACTGCCTTTGTGTTGTGCGACCCACCAAACAGCTCACAAGAATCTTCTCTTCAAAGTGAGATTGCAAAGAATCACCTGAAGCTGGGTTCCTTACCTGAACCATCCCAAAAAGTGGGCAGGTCTTTCTAAGAGCTTGCTTGCTCCGGACTTACATCAGATACTTCCAGATCTCCATTTGTAAAAACTGATATACTCCAGGATATACTTGGGATTTAACTGGTTTTCAAGAAATAGTTTGAGAAGACCAGTGGCTGTCCTATCTGATAGCATGGCATTTTGGTTAGTGGAACATTTTTTTGTATTCAAACCTCTCACATTTCTCATTAATTGTATTCAATTGCAATCTATTGTACAAAGTGAAATGAGGTACATATGCAATAAGATAATTTCCTTTCCACAATGTCACGGTTGGAAAGGGGAATATTTTTAAGGTGCTCTAGAAACTGAAAGCACTTATGAAATCTGATATATGCAAATTGACAGCATGCTATGTTTATGAAAGCTGACTTTTATTATGGAGGACACAAAAACTGTATCCCACAGATATGTCTCTATGGTGTGCTAAAGTCATAGCCAAACAAACAAGGGTGGTGAGATTTTCTTGTAGGCAAAATCAATAGCTTGCGGCTGGTGCTTCCTGAAACAGTACACCGGGGATCTCTCTTGCCGCTGCTGAGTGGCATGTAGCAAAGCTTTCATAAAGTTATAAAATGCTTTGCAACTCACATGAATCACTCTTAAAATACTGTAAGCATGTGTCTCTACCCATATCTTTTGTCTGAATCCTTCAAATTTTGTCAAGAGAACCGAACACGGGATGTGTGAGCATGTGTAGGATTGAAAATGTGAATAGGTATGAAACTTAGGATAGCAATGCCATTAATCAGTGCAAATCCTGATACAGATGGCATGGTTCTTAGGCATCCTTCTCCCTCCCCAACCTTCCCCCTCGCCCCCCCAGCTCCTGTGTTATCCAAAACCTGTGCCAAATAGCTTCAAAAAGACAGGAGACTCATTGTCTGCCCTGGATGAGCAGGAACACCCATTTCATAAGGAGCTGCGAGCACTGGCTGTGCATTGCAGAAGGGTGGCCCAGGCTGCACCATTTCCAGCAGCCTCAGAGCACTGAAAATGGCAAGAGGAGCCGTGATTTCTGCAACACAGTCACACAGTCTTCCTGAGGACCTACAGAGACCAACAGGGTATACCTTGTGTGGGGATGTCCCTGCTCGTGGAGAAAGCTTGGACACCTTAACTTTACTCCCTGTATGTGACATGCCAGGTCAGGGGTTATCACAGAATCATAGGATGGTTTGAGTTGGAAGCAACCTTAATGATCATCTAGTTTTCCAATCCCCCTGCCCTGGGCAGGGTCACCTCCCGCTAAACCAGGTCGCTCAGAGCCCCATCCAGCTTGGCCTTGAACACTACCAGGAATGGGACATCCACAATGTAATGTGTTGTGGACAGATTATGAGGGTGGCATGCTCTGAGACTTCTTCACGGTCTGTCAGAAATACTGACCCGCGCACCCACCGAGGACGAGGAGGCTCAGAGAGCTCCAGCTGAGCCCGGGGGTGGCACCTCTCGGCACGGCCGCGGAGCTGGGCGCTTGGGCACACACCTGGGGCAACCCCGCGAGCCCGGAGATCCTTCCCCCGTCCCGTCCCGTCCCGTCCCGTTCCGTCCCGTCCCGTCCCGTCCCGTCCCGCCCCGTCCAGCGCACCCGCACGCCCCGGGGGACGGGGCTGCGCCTCGTCCCGCCCCAGCCCGCACCGCGCAGCGCAGGCAGGGCGTGAGAGAGGTGCAGGCAGCCCCCAGCCTGCTCCTTCTCCTTCTGAGCTCCCGTTCCTTCTCCGGCCCCGCTCCCGCCCGCCCACCGCCGCGGCAGTGCCGCCCCGGGGCNCGCTGCTGCCGCCGCTCCTCGCCCTCAGCGCCGCGCAGCCGGGGCCCGACGCCTCCCGCGGGACGGGGCTCAGCCTCCACCCGCCCTACTTCAACCTGGCGGCGGCCGCCCGCATCTGGGCCACGGCCACCTGCGGGGAGGCGGNAATGTGTTGTGGACAGATTATGAGGGTGGCATGCTCTGAGACTTCTTCACGGTCTGTCAGAAATACTGACCCGCGCACTCACCGAGGACGAGGAGGCTCAGAGAGCTCCAGCTGAGCCCGGGGGTGGCACCTCTCGGCACGGCCGCGGAGCTGGGCGCTTGGGCACACACCTGGGGCAACCGCGCGAGCCCGGAGACCCTTCCCCCGTCCCGTCCCGTCCCGTCCCGTTCCGTCCCGTCCCGTCCCGTCCCGTCCCGCCCCGTCCAGCGCACCCGCACGCCCCGGGGGACGGGGCTGCGCCTCGTCCCGCCCCAGCCCGCACCGCGCAGCGCAGGCAGGGCGTGAGAGAGGTGCAGGCAGCCCCCAGCCTGCTCCTTCTCCTTCTGAGCTCCCGTTCCTTCTCCGGCCCCGCTCCCGCCCGCCCACCGCCGCGGCAGTGCCGCCCCGGGGCGGTGAGAGCCGAGCCCGGCGCAGGATGGCCGCGGCGCCGGGCGCCCCGCTGCTCTGGGCGCTGCTGCCGCCGCTCCTCGCCCTCAGCGCCGCGCAGCCGGGGCCCGACGCCTCCCGCGGGACGGGGCTCAGCCTCCACCCGCCCTACTTCAACCTGGCNTCTTCTGCAAGCTGGTGGGGGGCCCGGCCGCCGCCCCGCTGGGACGCGCCATCCAGGTAACTGGGCGGCCGCGACCCCTTCCCCGCTGCGGCTCCCCGTCCCGCGCCGCGTCCCCGGGGTGTGTGCGGGGATGTGAGGGTGCGTGTGTCTTTTTTGGGGGGTCTGACGTGACCCTGCTGCGCGCGGTCTCGTGTCGTCCTGGCTCGGCGTGTGCCAGGGGCATGGAAGGGGAGCGTGGACCGGCGGGAGCCCGCGCAGAGAAGCGCCGGGCAGGATGGATGGAAGCGGGCAGCGGCACCTCTGCCCGCGCACCTGCCCTCAGGTGTCCCGGCACCTCCTGGAGCCACACACCCACACACCGGCCCCCGCCGCGGGGAGCTGCAGCCGCCCCTCCGGCCGCGGTGCCGCGGGGCTGCGGCCGCTCCCGGGCGTGTGTGAGCTGCCCGTCCCGTCGGGCACCTGGAAGTGCCTTAGGGAGTGCCTAATGTGGTGTTTTGTGGCCTCAGCGCGTGGTCCGTGGTCCATGATCTGCGGTGAGCAGCGAGATGCTGCTGGGGGTAAAGCAGCGAGCTTGGGGGGGATGGATGGGACGGGACTGCACTGGCAGCCGCTGGCTGGACAGCGGGCATCTCTCTGCCGGCGGCGGGAAAAGAGTACTGGCTTTAATAAAGTATTCTGTGGTCTTTTAGAAGCACTAAATGTGAGGCTTATCGTTTGTGCCTTGCATTGCTTGTGGGAGGAAGCCAGAGACTGCCTGGGACTCTGACAGGGAGTATAGGCACAGAGGGCAGCAAGGATCGGGCTGTTCTTTCCTAGCATAGCACAAGATTACTACACACGTTTTGTGCCAGTCACAAGAAAGATAACAATAAACTGCAAAACTCCTGAAAAAAGGATTAATGGAAATATATTTTTCCCTTGGAAGAAACATGTATTTACACATTTGTTGGAGAATAAGGAAGGAGTAACAAATGCACCAAACTCTGTTGTTCTGTGATAGATGCTTCATATCTGTTTAATCAGAGCTTTGTTAAAAGAGGGGACTTTCCTGAAGCCTCAGACCTTCCAAAGTTATTTTAATTGTATTCTCTCTTGGTGGGAGGAGAGCCAGAATGAAACTGCAATTTGAAAGGGATTTTGAAAGCTTAAAGGTCCACTGTCTGACTTCAGGCAATACAGAAAGTATGCAAGTAAATTTTTAGCATCTTGGAAGAAGGGCTAGTGTTTCAAAGTATTATGGGGTGTTTGTATGTTTAATAGTGAAATAACCCTTAATATATGGTCTGAGAAGGGGTTGAAGTGGATAACAGAGTTGTTCTTCTCATTTTTTAATGAGAATAGGTGATCAAGAGGGGGGTAGAGGGCTAAGAAGGTGCAGCATATGTATTCCTTGCCATGTGCCAGAAGGGAGCGTGCACCATCGTGCAACCTGCCCTCACAGTTCATTGGGCAACCACAGCCAGCAGTGTGCTTTGCTCTGGACTTCCCTCTGCTGTAACACCCTGCCTCACAGTGAAATCTTCTTATATCTCTCGCTCTCCGTATATTACCTTATATCTCTGTAGTACTTTCAGTCATAAAAAAAGCTCAAAGTGCTTTGGAGATGCTTGCAGGCTGAGTAGTAAACAGTTCTAGTAAAAGGGAAACTGGGACACAGGTATTACATGCTTAAACTGAGGTTACAAAGAACGGTTGTGATGATCAGGAAACTGCCTGGTTCGCTGTTTCTAACACACCTCTGAAGTTTAGGCACCCATCCTTCCATACTGAATGCAACACCCATGTTTAAAGTTGCCTGAATAACCATGCCACCAGGTGAATAGCAAACCCAGCAATCTCAGCAACTCGCTATAGCCCACTGCTGCAGTGAAATTTCAAACCGACATGCCTTGAAATATCAGAAGTCACAGGGTCATAAAAATCAGCCAAAGCAAACATCAGATAAACTTGGCAAGCAAGCGGAACGAAGCCTGCATGTTGCCATTGATGGTTTTTGTAGTTGTTCCCTTTATATGCTAACACTCAAATGGAAATGAGGATTTGCTGTGTAAAGGAAGAGGGAGGCTAGAAAGGGGGGAATTCTTCTTCTTAAATGTTTGACTTGCAGGTCCTAGGTTAGAGGGCTGTTATGGTTCATGCCTGATTAAAGTTTCCAGAAGGACTACTGGTAGCTCAGCCCTGGCACGAGGAAGCGTGCTGTGCCTCTCATTGCGTTTATGTAAGCACAGATACAGCAGCGTCTCCTTCCAGTTTTAACAAAGCCCCATTGAGATACATAACATGAATGCTTCTGTGGTTTACCGGTAGTTGTTGTGGTTCAAGAAGGGTTGGAAAGTCTTTCAAAAGGCCAGGGAAATCCAGATGTTGTGCATGGAAAAATGCACAATGTGTGTATTCTCAAGCCACTTCACCTCACAAGTTCAAAGACACTGTAAATAAGAGAATTTCTTCGTTCATGGAAAATTGGAGAGAATTGTGTTAAACTTTTACAGAACATGAGCTTACATAGAAGGATTTAAAATCAGCAAAAGTATTCAAGTGTGTTAAGAGTCTGAGGGTAAGAGATGTGGCTTTTACAAAGTGATAGGTGTAATAGCCACTGTTGTGCTGGTTCAAGTTCAAGTGATACCACACACTTGAGTCACTCTCTTTTGGACTCTCTACAATGCAGGGTTGCAAGAGTTGCTCTATGAATAGGGAAATTGGAAAGGAGGTGCAGAATGTGATCCTCATTCCGGCAAAGAGAGCAGACAGCTCTGTTGCCAGTGCTATCTGAAAACAAGGCAAAGAGCAGCCCCAGCATCACTTCCATTGCTGTGCTGTTGGTTGTTCTTGTTCAGCTTGTCATTTAGTGATGTGTCTTTTAATGAAGCCTGTAATATCCAGCAAATCCAGAAAGAGCACTGGGAGGTTGTTTGAAGGTGGTCAATGGGGTGGCCAGTCCCTTCATGGGCAGCTAAACCGAGGCTCTTAAGGCAGTGCTGGACATACACTGTGGAAAGAGGTGGGTTTCCCTTATGTAGCACATTGGCATGTGGGACAATGACTTAATAAGAACAGCGTTGAGTGAAGAAATGCACAACAGTATAAAATATTTCAGCAGCTGATAGATAAGTGGCATGCCTGGTTTTGCCTGCCAGTCTGTCCACAGTGGTGTGCAGGCGTGAGTTAAAGTCTAACTGCATACCTGTCCTGCCCTGCCAGTGGGCACAGAGCTGCTAGGTATGAAATAGTGAACAAATCCTTCATTGTTGTCACTTTCTATAACTTACAGGCGAGACATTTTCATCCCTGTGTGTCCCTGGTCCACACTGGTGTATTTCAGCAAACTCTTTCATGCAGTTCCAGGTCTCTTCTTTGCTCAGGAGAAGCAGGGGAAAGGAGGGTAACAAGGTCACCAGCAAATGCACACCTGCCTGTCTGATGAGCTGCAGCCAAAATCAAACCAAGTTTCAAGGCCCTGTCTACTGGAATGGAGACGTGTCCTGTGGCAGACAGGCTGAGCACGATGTGCCTGAGATACTGCCAGTGAGAAGGAAGGAAGGCTGCTCTGTCCAATAATTCTTTTTCTTTCATTTTTGTTTTGCTGCCTAGTTGGCAGGGTTGCCGGAATGTAATTTAAATAACTGAAACTCCAGCTGTTGCAATGAAATTCTTTGAATTATGTGCCCAAACAGAAAAAGATGGTATCTTGAGTTCAGATCAAGTGCTCTGGTATACTGAAATCACATAAGTGCATGTAAATTAAACTCTTGTGTTTAATACTCCCCATTGTTTTCTTCTCATTCAGTCTTTCTTTGAGGTTGTTTCCAGATCAGAGCTGAAACTGGTGTAACAGCAACTGTTTCCTGTGTGCTTCCAGCCTGATCATTGTGAATGTAATTTAGATCTGAAGACTGTGTTTCAAGCCCATTATAAAGCTATTTAGGGAAGCTTGCCGTGTGGTAACATATATGTCAGAACTCAGGTATGCATTTGTCAGGGAAGATGCTCTGATGTGGTAGTAACTGCAGTTGCCAGTGCATAGATTGATTTCTCAGGGTATGGATTTTTGCAGATAGTGACATGATGTTCTTTGTTGTCACTGCAGAAACTGGCAGCATTGCCTGTAGCTAGCACGGGCTGATGTGTATCTGCTGCAGCAAACCATCTGAATCAGACAGTGTCCTGCCATATTGTAGTTTGTATTAAAGTCAGCCAAACCATCTTCTCTAACAGAGCTGGAGGAGACTCGTGTTATAACATGACCCCAGGTGTAGTTAACCAACTTGTGTGTGTGAGTATTTAGTCTCTTTGAGTGTCAAGAGTTAACCCTCAGTCAGATTGGTTCTGATTCTGTGCTGAATCAGAACAGCTAATGGTAGCCATGTCTTCTGGAAACTGCATCATATTCCGGGCTTTCTGGAATAGGAGGATGAGGATGGAACTATTGCTACATGCAGATGCTGAAATTATTGCTATTGATGCAGAAATACTCAATTCAGTGAACATCTATGTTTCATATTTGAAAGACACAGGATGGTATATTTGTATCCCATGAGACTGATGAGGTTATCTTCCAATCCGTTAGTAACTATGGTAGATGTGAAATAAATTCTGCTAAACATCTTGAATTCACCAAGCTTGCAAGATTGCACCCAGCAAGAATGTGAGAGCTCTTCTGTTATTTCTTTGCAAAAAGTGGAAGAGTATGATTGCTCCAGTTACTTTACACTGATTAGTCTGACAGCAGCGACAAACAAAACAATGGCAGTTATATGGGATTCTGTTCTTAAAAGGTAGGAATGTTCTTCATGCCAGGCAGCGTGGATTATGGAAACAACAAAAGATTTATCACATGCTTTTGATGGAAATCTGCTAAATTGATAAGGTAATATTTGCCCCATTCCCTTTATTTTAAACAGTAGTCCAGCATAGTGTCAGCACCTCACAGACTGATGGATTAAGCAACTGTCCTACTGAAGTAGCCATGGCCACTGCAGGTGTACTGCCATTCAAGGAAAATGTTATTTTTCTACAAAGATCTGTGTCTGGCACAGTTTAGCATTTTCACTGATTATCTCCACCTAGTGATTGGAATAAGAACTGAATGGGACACTAAAAAGATCCCTTAATAACTAATTTCAGCAGTTCAGCACTAATCTTAGTAGACTGTAAAATGTGTTTTCTTGGAGAAAAAAATAGCATGTGGGGCAAGCCAAGATATGAAATCAAAAGACAATTAAATTTCCTGAAGTTTATTCATCGTTACTGCACAAAGAGCTTAAGAGACTCTCAAAGGGCATCTCTGGATTGTGGCTTTAGTTGTGGACTGGAAATTGGGCAGTAACTTCTGGAAATGAAGATACAATGGGATTCTTTAAAGGGAAGCTTAAAGGGAACAGTCTGTAGGATCTGTTGCATTTTCCACGAGTACATATTGTTTAGAAAACTCTGATTCAGAATGTATTACAATGGCACGAAAAAAAATGAAAACAGTGTTATAAAATTCTAATACCACGCTTTTAGCCAAGTAACAGAGCTTTTTTTTAAATGGTTTTATTTATACCAGGCTATGTGCATATGTGGATATTTCGTGGTATTTTAGAAGAACTGAGGATAATTTGTTTGCTGTTCCTAATCCAGTTCTAAGAACTTTTGTTTCACTGATTTTCTGCAGATTTCCTTCAGACACCACTGTAGATGTAATATAGGTAATTTCACCAAAGTGTCAATAAGTTAGTAAAGATCTACTGTAGTTCTCTTATTGAGATTTCTGAAGTTTTAGTTTGTAACATAAAAGTTAGTGTGTAAGGATATAAGTGTGTAATTTAATTGCATGGGGAATAATTCATACATTCAGAATTATTCTATATAAAGGAACAAAGTTTACCCCCCTTTTTAGTCAACACTCTAGTTCAGAATCTCAATTAACAACTACATGTGTTCCTTAGCGCATAAGATTTTGAGTGAGACCATGTTTTTAATTTATTGTGTTTCAGGGCCAGTTTTGTGATTACTGCAATGCTGCTGATCCCAGCAAAGCTCACCCGATAACCAATGCCATTGATGGCACAGAGCGCTGGTGGCAAAGTCCCCCTCTTTCCATGGGCTTGAAGTACAACGAAGTCAATGTCACCTTAGATCTGGGGCAGGTAAGTGCCTGAGCTGTGGGGTGAGGTGTGAACATTTCTTGTATTTGTGCATATGCTTTGCAGTTGGGAGAGACTTTTGAGCTGATGATTTTAACTTCTGACATCACAGCTTTTATATCTGGTTTATATTCTGTATTTTTTTACCAAGTTGACTATATTTTCCTTTAGGAATTTTGATGATGGGGGTTCTTGGCATCACACAGATGCAATGATGGTGTAGCTTCTTGTACAGACACCGTAACTCATTAACCTGAGATTACAAGGGGGGACCTCTTAGTTTAAACTTGGGCTCTAGTTTCCATTTATTGTTCTCGTTTTCCATGAGGGCAGAGAGAGAGGCTTCATGATCTCCAGGCATGCACACATTTTGAGAATAATGTTTGGAGTCTGTTTTTGCCTCAGGGGTCCTTCTGGTTTCTCTGTCATCCAGCAAGATCTTCAAGATAGACAGAAAAATACTGATAAGGTGGTCTAAAAGGGAAAGGACAGCAAAACCAGTGTAATGTGAATTAGTAATGAGACAGTAACACAAACACCCGTATTTCCTCTGCAAGTGGTAGGCAAGTAGCTAAGAGTAAAGCCTCTGTACCTGTTTCTTAAGTCACAGGGATGGATTTTCAGCTGCCATAATTGGGTGCTGATCCAGTGAAATTAGTTACACTGTGCAAGTTTACAGCACATGAAAACGTGTGTTTATAAAGATATGTGTGGGCCTGTAAAACATATGTATACACGTGCATGTATATTTTGGACTGCAGTAACTGTTTATTGACCGATTATATAGGACAGGATTTTTTGAGTAAACCTTCAATTTCATTGTCAGCAAGGTAGGGGATAACTAAGAAAGTATTTCTCTGTGAGACTTAGCTGCCATTTTGTTGGGGGTTCAGGTGCAACTTATTTTACGTCTTGTCTTACATGGTGTTCTAGTATACTTGTTCCTCCCATGGATGGAATGGTTCTCATTTTGAGGATATCCTCAGTCAGTGTTTCTGTATCAAGTAGAGCTGCAGTGCAGAAAGGCCATACTAAACTTCTTTTCCTGCTGTGTATTTGTTAGCTTCTTTGGAGGACCTACTGACAGACACCTTACTTTTTATGTGATGAGTAAGCTTCTGAGAAACGTCCTTCCTTGGGAGGAGGGATATGAACTGAGTGCCCTCTTCTCGTGGCACTCGTTGGAGACCAGCCGCTATGTGCTAAGATTTCTGTAGTTACTAAAGAATTTCTTAGAGGGACGTTGTGTGTTTCTCATTACTCTGGTACTACTTGGAAAGGTGACTCTGAATCCCCTTTCTTGGGCATGAGGGTAACTCAAGACAAAGGTGAAAATGACTCCATGTCCTCTGATCAGGAATGAATCATTTTAGCTGATGGATGGATGAGGGTTTGGTAGGATTCGTATGATTTTTTTTTTCTCCCACTTCACAGACATCAACTCATATCTGCTTTCATCCAGTTAAACCTTAACCTAAGGATTTGTTTGAACTTGAGATTCACTTTTGACATTTTGCTTAATATTTTCACCCCCAAATTCATACAGTAGCATACAACATTAATAATGAAGAGGAACATTAAGTACTGTGACAGAGTAAGTCTACTCAGGTGAACAGGTAAGCACTGAGACCCCAATTCGCTTTTACCTTATTTTAAGGTCCTAAATATTAAGACCTTAATATGCATTAGTCACGCAGACTTTCTTAGCTATTAACAGAGACAATTCTTCAGAGTGCAATTACCTCTCAAGTGAGCTGAGATGAAGGTTTTGGTTTTTAAGGAAAAATAAATCTTCTTAAAGTTAGATATGTGTCTAATTGCTTTACAGAATCACATACCACAATACTGGAAAGGTAACAGGGATGTAGTTTTCCCCACTAATTATTTGTCCTTTTTTGTTGTTTTGTTTTGTAGTTTTGTTTCTTTTTAATACAAGGCACTTTTTTCTGCAAACAAAATATGGCAAAGCTTTTGGGTGAGCAGAACATGACAAAGAGTAAGGTACATATGCGTGCAGGGAAGCAATGACCAAGCGTAAGCTGGTAATTGGTGTCCACAATTAGAGGAAGCAGGACATAGTGCAAAGTCACAAGCTTTTAATTTTCTGCATTCCTGACATTATATCTTTATGATTGAGAGCAGAGTCCCAGTGGAGCCTCTTACCATGGTCTCACGACAACATTTAATTGAATAGTTGCACCACAATGGAAATTTTAGTGCTCACTACAACAGAGTTGGAACAGAACACCCACCTGGTGCTGCTTCTGTTTCACGAGGGCTAGGGTGATTTTGAAAGTCAAAATGCCTTCAGGCTGTTAAATCTGTTTGCAAGAAGAATGCTCGTTCTTCTGTACTTCGTAATATGAGAAAAAGCAAAAACCTTAAAGCAAAAGCCCTGCTTTACTTCCCTTTCTGACTTTCTGTACTATAGCTACATTTCTAATCAATCACAGTCCTTCTGAATAACAATTGTAATGTTGATCCCTGAGGCAGTCTCTCCATTCTGTTAACATACCTGCTTACACTGTGGCTGTTCCTGACTTGTTTGAAATATTTAGTCAAATGAAATCTCGATTATTCCTCTAATTGGTTATGTTTTTCCCAGTGTAGTTTTCAACATATTTTAAACTTCTGAATCCAGAATGTCTGACTGAATTTCATTGCCCTTCCCCTGACTCTTTGGATTGCCTAATTTCAGCAGGTGTGTCCTCATCTTTGGCTTGCTTAATGCTCAGCAGATATTACAGTAATACTCCCCCAGGTATTTTTCTGAACTCTCTCTTCAGAAGAAATGAAAGTTCAGGATAGCATGATAGCGTATGATGAAAAAGAAATGTCCGACTACAAAAAGTAGTTCAAAGAAGTATAGCCTGTATATTTTATTGTTGCTTTTAGTTATGTATAATTTTTTTTTTACCGTGCTTTTTGGCAATAATATAGTGCTGAAGGACTCAGACTCAGTGAAGTCTTGTGCACTAATATGTTGAATAGTTTTATGGTAGTGATATTATTAGTCACTGTTGTAAATTAAAGGTACACAGTGGAATGCAATGTCCAAATTAGTACTTTTATTACAGAGGGAGGGCAGCTCAACCATAAATTTAAGCTAAGTTGTGTGGCCTGTGGAGGACTTCATGCTTTTATGTTTTCTACCAGTTAAAGCATATAAACATTTTGTAAATAACCTCACAGTTTGGCAAATCCTCTGAGTTGCTTTTATATGGTAGCGGTCTAATTTTTATATTTGGTAGCAATCCTTTGATTTACAAACAATATTTGTTGTTTGGAATACTATTCAGCTTTGGCTAATTATTGTTACTAAAACCAATTGTTCTTAACTTACTTATCATTGACATGATCACTTCAAATGTTTCTGAAGCTACAGTTAATTTAAGTGTCATTCTTTAAAAAAAAGTGTCCTGTGCTCACTTCTTCTGTAGGGAGAAACTCTCAAGGTGGTGGGAGAGTTATCACAAGCTGCATTGAACTGGGCTCCCAAAAATAGTCATTGCACTCATTCTGCTTGGCTTTTGAAGACTTTGTGTTATCACTGACCCTGAAATCAGACCCAGCTCTAGCACGGAGTTGCATAACCTCTATAATAACACTGGGAATTCCTACGGGTTAGGGCATGAGAACCACTGCACGAGGCTTCTGCAGTGCTACAGAGCTGTACCTGCAGTGAGACAAAGCCTTTTCTCTGGAACCCCTGCACAGCTCTGAATCCACAGCAGCGCCAAGCCCTTCTCTGCTGTTTTGGTTCACACTGGGGAGAAAAGGGGCTTTTAAGTCTGGGGCAGTGCAGCATTGTCTCTGCAGTACCCAAAAATGGGGATGCTAACAGCACAGAAGTGTTCCGTCTTATTAGAGAACTCTGGTTCAGAGTATTTCAGTCTCTGCAGGAAGCTGATTTGGGATCATGCCACAGAACAGCACGCTTTGAAGTTGTGATTTTTGGCTCATGCCACAGGGAGGTGCATCTAGTTGTGAACTCTAGAGTAACACAACTTCAGCTGATGAAGTAGCACCTGTCTGATAGAATCTTCTAAAAGTTCTATCAGGTAATACGTGTTCTATTTATTCCTCAGTCACACTACAAGCAACTCATTCAGAGTTGAACTACCAGCCTTAATAAGGGAAATACCTTAAAATACATTCTTTCTTGCTCATATATTTTTCTTTAAGTTGTAGTCACTGTGTTGCATTTTTTTAAAGCTTTAATTAAGACCTTTTCAATGGCTCAGCTTTTTTCCTTATGTTTGCATTACTAGAGGCATGTCATTGTTTTTAAAATGCATTTTTGATACTAATTTGATATTATTCTGAAAATTGACAGGAAAAAACCTCACAAGTCTTGTTCTGCTTTGCTTTCCTGACTCTGTCTTCCTCTGGCTCTTCCTCAGCATCCCTTTAGGAAGGTCTTGGTTCCCGCTCATTCATCTCACTTCCCTCTCTCCATGTCTGTACTCCTGCTTCCCCCTTCTTCCTTTCCACGCTCATTCCTACAGGTTACTTTAATTTTGTGATATGTTGTTCTAAATATGTCACTTTCAACCCAGTGTAGTAAAAGCAGAACTTCTGATGGTTGCCTCCAACCGTTTGCACTTCCCTGGGTTTCCCCCCAGTGCTGACAGTCTACTATGTTCCTCCTACTTTGGGCTGCAGCCCTCATAAGGGGACATTTATCTTCTGGACAACTGAGGGCTGAATCATACAAATCCTTTCCCATATGAATAGCTTCAGTGTTCTGTGAAGAAATAGGCCATATGTAAGAAATAGTTATGAGTACTGAGTTGGTCTTTGTCCAAATCCTAATGGAAAAGTGGCTGCACGAGAAATTTCAGGAAAATAACTGGGAGTCATTGATGTATTTGCCTACAGCCTTGGCAGAAAGACCAAGGACTGGTTGAATATGGAGTATGGACTACCCTTTCATTTCTGGATGCAGTTCTTCCTTCTAGAGTACTGCCCATGAAATATGTGGAGAGAGCTTCTCCCTTCTGCCATCAACTGGGATAGAGAAAAGATCTCCAGACGTGTCTGTGAAGCCTATTCACAGGCACTGACTTACCTAACTAAATACAGTCTTCAGCATCAGTGGCTGGTTAAAGAAAGTGTGATGTAAATAGAACACGGACAGTGGTAACTGAACAACATTGAAAATCCTGTGCTCGTTCCTGGCTGCTGCGCCCCAGCCTGGAAGCTGGCACACAAGGAATGACTTCAGCATGCTGTGCAGTGAGAGCCTCTACAGTCACTGTCACTGTTTATGCAGTGTAGGCCTTGCTGTGTACATGTGTACTCAGTTAAACTGGATGGAACACACTCAGGAGTACCTAATGCCTCTCAGGTACTACCCACACATGATTTTCTCTTCACTTCTGCTATAGCTATTTTTCCACATACCCAGAAGAGTAGCTGGCAACTCCAGAAATGCTGGGTCAGCTCTCTCTAGTTGGCATTTTTTTGTATTACAATTTATGTTACAAAATACATTGTTGGGAATTGATGAATACTGACCGCCCAGGAGTGTTTTATACAGTACTTGGATCGGCATGGGTGCCTCAAGTCCTACTGAGATGTTTGAATAAAAGGACCACTTCCCTCTTTGCAAAATCAAGAAATCAAAGCCTTTATTTTGACCAGAGTACATGGGATTTTTATTTAATTTGAATAGATTGATGCTTTTGTGGCTTGGTCTCTGAGAGGGAACAATGCTCAAGATCTTAAGGCTTCATTACACCAAGAAACCAATGGGCATGCACACGCCTACTCTGTGCACTACGGTGTGCTCTGCAGCAGGTGCTAAGCGCAGTTCACACTTCTTGAATCCCTCTCCTGCATCAGTTCCCCCTCTGAGAAGTTTAGTTTGTGTACTGAATCATATCAGATTTCTGTCTCTTCTGAGCAATCTACAACACCAACCACATTATTCAAGATAATGAAAGAAACCTAGAAGAACAACCATACCATGTTGAGGGAAGTTGTGGTGGTGCAGCTGTATCTGCTAGTAACAGACTGAGGAAATTACACCCTGCTGAAAACAGATTCAGATTACATGAAGAAAGATTGGTGTGGTGTCTTTCTGAACACATCTAAAGATCTATAAAATGTCTCTGATAGATGGTCTACCTGGATGTAGTTGGGTTGTTGCTACTACCACATTCCAGCAGTTTTTATTCTTCATGAGTCAAGAAGGAAGAACAATCTTTTCCTACAGAAGCAGCACATAATATCATGATTGTTTGGAACATAGTATGTTTTTCTTTTGTGCTAGTTTGTGTCCAGCACTTATCTAACAAGTCATTTTACTGTTTTAGTATTCTGGATTGAGTTTATGGTGTCAGGAACGGAGGAAAATGTGCTATGCCTTTATATATGCATATCAACTTTTATCGGTTTTTTAATGCTTTCTAGGATTTCAACAAATCTTGGAGACTTCTCTGTGTAAAGAGTTGTTTAAACTTTTAGGGAAAAAACAGAGAAAACATTTGAAACTAATATTACTGCAATTTTTAGGGTTCTCCTGAGAATAGAATGGGTAACAGGGATTTTTCTTTACATTGCTTTAAAATAAGTAGTGTGCATGCTGTTAGAGATCATGAATATTGTATCATTAACAATAACGGTACTGTGTAACTCTCAATCAATTTAAATGACCTCTTTTAATATCATCTTAATTTCACCTGAAAGAGCTTTTATAGAAATGTCTCTCTTTATAATGTAATATTGTTAATGCATAACACTGAATTTTAATTTTCATTCTCAGATGAGGAGGGCATTTTGCTCATTCTACTGAATGATTTTTAAAAACTTATTTCTAGGTTTTTGTGAATCTTTAAGGCCATTGGCTGCAAGAACATTTCAAATCTGAACAAACCTGAGTGAACAGGAAATAGTCACATCAATGTGGAACTGGTTAAATTCCAGCTGATGATAATCCATCAAGTTTGACCTATGGTGCTGGATTACAGCAGGATATGATGTTTAACACTTAGAGTAATACATCCTCTTTCAAGTATGCATTTCCAGAGTGCATTGTTTCCATTACTGGAAACAAAATGCTGTTTCCACTTTTAAATTCAGTTCTTTATTCATACAAGAAAATGGTCAGAATTTTGATTAAGCCATTATTTCTGGGATTTTTTGTGAAAAATTTTTTGCTATTATATAATTGTATCAAAATGCTGACTTACAGTTTTAACGTTCCTTTTGAGGGATGGTTGGTTTTTTAATGGAACAAATTTGGCTTAAGAGTAACCAAATAAATATTTTTTCAAAAGTTAGGGCACTTTCTTTTTTTTCCTCAAAACTAAATGGCTGAAGGAAAACATTGCTTTGAGTTTCGTCTGCCTTTTTTTCAGGGTAAGTCTTAGGTCAGGATCAAGATTTAAAGTAGTGAAATGCCAGCTTAGAATATGTGATTAAAATCGGCTTTAATGGTTGCTTTTCTAGGTCTTATGTCAGCAAGGTTACTCTTTTATCTTCAGCTAGGATTTATTTGCTAAGACAAGGATTATTTTTCTTCTGGTGTTGTCTCATCAGCTCTGGAGAGTGACCATTCAGCAACTTGGTCAGTATTTAATCTTAGTGGAAGTTTAGATGTTCAAGTGCCATTTTACATCCTTGATCCAGGTCAAAACCAAATCATAGGCACTCATGCAAAGTCAGAAGCAGGACAGATCATAGGCTTGGTGACTATGTTTTGGTGATATGCTGTCATTAATTAACACTAATTTAATTTTTATCAGACCTGTCCCTTTTCCCTTTCTGGATGTGCCAGTACACGCCTGAGCAGTGTTTCAAACCGTGAGATGTAAGGAGAGCATCACGTGAATTGAAGGTTTTCATATGCAACAGTACTGTGAAGTTGCCATACTTTTTTTTTCCCTTCCATTTTTTGATTTGCATGAAAATATGCAAGGAGTGGTGCTGGGTTGCAGTTCTTTAAGCATTGGCAGACTTGCAGAGTTCCTGATATAATACATATTTTTGAAGAGTGGGTATAAGGTCATTGTTGCAATCATTCCACAATGTGAGTGCAAGCAGTGGAGCCCTGGAAAAGGCAGAACATTTTCTATATGCTTCCTTTATTTCCTCTTGAGCTTTCTAAACCGCTTGTCTTGGTTAAATCTGTATCAGTCAACACACAGAGTGTTATCCGTGCTTGCTAACATGCGTGTCAAGATGGGACTTCCAAAGATCTTAGATAAAGGGGAAGAAAGACTATTAGTGCTGCCTGCCAGTGCAAACCTGGTTTGAAGAGGTAAATGCTGAATCTTGAGAGATCCAGCTGACCAAAAGCAAGAACACGAAGCACTTTTTTTTTTAAGAGTTTCAGAACTATTACGCTTTCCTGGAAGGATACCAGTCTTTGCACTGAGTGGTCATACCAGATGACGTGTGATGTCTGTACGGCCAATATCTCTACTCTGAAACCTGACAGTGAAGTATCAGAGGTTACTCAGGCAAAGAGTTATCAGAAACTCAGTAAGAGCAAATCTTGCCATTGTCCTTGAAGTATTCACATATTTTTGGCAATGGCTAAAATAAGCAGTTTAAGGGCATTACTCCACCTGCGCAGTCACTGAGCATAGTTTTGGGTTCTGCCATGGCTCTGTCAACAGAATGGCTGCCACTTACTGTGCTCGGTATTGTTGTCTAGTAAGTAATTTTTCCTTTGGAGATAATGTCTGGTTGTTGAGGTACCTAATTTAGTATCTCAGGAGGTGAAGCTGGTGCTTGTCAGGCTGTGTTAAATAGCAGGGTAAACTTCAACACTAACAGAAAAGTTGGGTTATTTTCCTCCCGGTTCTCTCTGCACTGAACTAAGTTAGCAACATTCAGCAAAGCAAAAGTTTCTGAAAGAGGTTGCAAGGTACATTACATGCTGCAGTGATGCCTTGGTGTGTGTAGAAGAGGCGCTTGCCCTGGAGAGTAGTTGTACATACTGTGTTAAACGAATGCACAACAAAAAAGTTTCAGTTTTTTTTCTTCTGAGATGTAAGGTATTATCATGAGACCATGTTCCATGAAGTCCCTGAATTCCTCCCATTTCTCCATGAGAAGGTTTTACTTTCTACTGTGAATATAGTATACAGATATTCAGAAGCTGATGTCTGAAATAGATGTGTGAGGATGGAGGCTGCATGTATCCATGGGATTGTCACGTGCAGTGCTGGTGAGGGACAAATATTTCCAGGTATCTACTTCACTGCACTGTTCACCATTTGCATCTGCCTCTTGGTCATCCCAGTTGGTGTGACAGCTATCGAATTGTTCCTAGCTTAGAGCTGAATGGGCCAGGCATGCCAAAACATACTGTTCCCAGTTCATGGTTGAGAGCTTGCATGCACTTGTGGTTTGGAGTCTAATAAACTTCGCAAAGTATTAGCTTCAGGGTTAAGACATTTGTGAAGTATGAGCAAAGATAAACTGCTTGGGTGTATTTGATGTGGGGGCTCTGGCAGCAGTTACTTGACAAACTGCTGACTGCAACTCTCTGTCTCCCCCATCAAAGTGAGAATGTCCTGCCAGCAGATGATTCTCAGTTGAGGCTGTTGAGTGGGAAATTCCAGTGCAGCTTCACTTGAATATTGAGTGTTCCTCAGTATTGGTTCACTTTTATTGATAGCTCCCATCTATGTTGTGGTTATTTAAATTTTAAATGACCTTTAAAATCAATCCATGTTTAGCTGTTTGTGTAAAGGTAATTTTTATTGATGTTCTGGTTTTTATGACATGGACTATCCCAAAAGGCTTACAGTTAGACTTCCTGTCTTGTAAGATCCATTTTTTCTCTAGTGTTTGGGAGCTCTCTGTGTGATACACAATGAGCACCTAAAGAAGCCAGATGAAACTCTTAATGTCTTAATGTTCTTAAATACATTGCCAGGTGAAGTAGCCAGCTGAGAATCTGGCCCCTTATTTTAATGGGAATGAAAATGCAGAGAACAACCTTCTCCCTGTACCCTAAAGAAAAAAGTGTTTATTTGCATTAGTTTTATTGTTGCTGTGCCTTTATAGAGTTCAAATAAAGCTCCTGACAAGATCTGTGTCTATTTTGTTACCAGCTCTTCCATGTTGCCTATATCCTTATCAAGTTCGCAAATTCTCCTCGTCCAGACCTCTGGGTCTTGGAAAGATCAGTGGACTTTGGAACAACTTACACTCCTTGGCAATATTTTGCTTGTAAGTATCAATCCTTGTGTCACTGCTCTTTTGTGGACAGATTTCTTGAAACATTTCCTCAGTAGCAGCAAAATCAAACCATGGTGTTTGCTGAAGATTTCACCTGCAGAGAAGACAGCAAGAGTTAAATACATTTCTCCTTTCTTATTTAGCAATAATAAATTAGTGATAAGAGTGTATGAGTATGATATCTTGAAAATGTAATTCAGCACATGAATATTTTTCTCTCTCTTGGGAATTTTTGAGTTGTCTTGTTTGTCTTGTTTTTTGGGTATGTCAGAACTTCAGTGTCCTTCATCCCAAAAGATCCTGGAATTTCTTGCAAAAATCAAAGTGAAATACAAATGTAAAGTCTGAGAGCACCTATATAGCTTTTCTTTGTGATAACATGAGAAATACTGTGCCATGTCTTGTCAGGAATTGCTTAGGAAGAGAGATTATTGTTTTGAGGAATGTCTGTTTTTCTGTGCTGAGTGACACAATCACTGTTACTACTCTGTTATGGGGAGAATTTACCTGAAAGCACAGGGGATACTTCTCTGTTAATTTAAATTAGAACAATAGGGCTTATTTTCACGTATAAAATTAATTTTATTCTTGCTTGGCTAGACTCAAAAGCAGATTGCTTGGAGCGCTTTGGAAGGGAAGCAAATCTTCCCGTGAGAGGGGACAGCGATGTCCTGTGCACCACGGAGTACTCTCGCATTCTGCCTCTCGAAAACGGAGAGGTAAGTGCCTTTAGGAGAGCAGTGTGTGATGCTGGAAGCAAACAGCATTGGTTTCAGAAGTTTGTTGGAAGTAGTTTTTTAGCTATGACTGCTTAAGTCTCCATTAGTAAGTCCGTAACCTAAACCTAAGTGAGATTTTGGGAGGGTGACCTGACTCCTCATAATTTTCAGCATTCCTTGTGGGTGTAAGGGCTACTCAGAGCAGCCTGTGTTGATATTTATCATCATTTATGTACCTCACTATAGCCATGTGCATTTGAAGGTGTTGACTGCATTTTCTGGATACTTCCAATGTGCATGGCAAAACTTGGTGCACCAGAATTGGTCATGTGAGTAAAGGCTGTAGAAACAGGTATCTACCATTCAAGAATAAGTAGCTGTTAATAAAAAAAAGAAAAAAAAAATATATAAGAAAGCTACATGTTTGTAATATAATACAAGTATTTGGAAAACATAGCTTTGATTTTAGCCATTGTTCCTTGCTAGGCTGAACTGTGGATTGTATTATTTGAATGAATGTTAAACTTCTGGATATGCTGATGGCTCCTCCTGTCATTCTGCTTTTACACCTGATGTGGTTAGAATCCAGATCTGAACTCCTCAAGAGTTATCCAGAATTTTGAGCAAATGGATCTGGGGTTTCATATTAAAGTAGAACTTATTTGTTAATGTGTCTGTAAAATTTTCCTAATCAGATATTGTAAAGAATAATTTCCACAGAAGAACACTGCTGGTGCCATTCTCTATTACATGCTCTGTGACTTTTCCTGAAGGAATTGTGCTGCAGTTGGAACAGTAATCATACCCTTGTTACGTGCTTCAGAGTATAGGAGCCATTTGAAAATAGGAATCTGTTATCTGGATGGTTATAAATAAATTGAAATCTTTCACTAAGCTCTGTACATACAAACTAGGTTGTTCATTCAATAGAGATTCATGATTGCTAAGCTGCTGGCAGCTTTTTCTTTAAAAAAAAAAGAAGTATTGGATCCCTTGTTTTGGGAGTCAGACAAACCTGCTTTCGTGTGAGGGGATTTTCTAAAGCAACACTGTGTACTTTCCTCCAGAAGAGAATTAATATGCTCGCAGGCACTGGACCTGGTAACAATAATATTTTCCAGGAATGTTTATGCCTTGACCCAAAAATAAATGTGCTTTGGGAAAGAGCCAAAATCTGATGGTTTTAATCAGGCTAAACTTCCATTGACACTGTCAACTGCTCAAATAACTACTTGCAACTATTCCTATTGTTTTTTCCTATTAAAGTGTAGTTTTTGCATGCTATACCTACTGTTTTCAAAACAGATAGAGGCTCTTTTTTTCCAATGTGTTATATGGATAATGAGAATACAGGAGGCTCCAAGACTAACAACACCATTTTTCCCAATATCTTGACGTCAGTATGAAATGCCTAGTTGTTACTGCAAATATGTTCAGAAACAATAGTAAGTTTTTGGATTCTTTGTTAATTCAGCTCTATGCTGCTATTGGCACTTGCAGTTGATATATTTTAACAAGAGTGTGCTTACTTCTTTGTTAGATTGTAGTATCTTTGGTAAATGGCCGCCCAGGAGCAAAAAACTTCACTTATTCCCCCGGTCTTCAAGAATTCACAAAAGCCACAAACATCCGCCTCCGTTTTCTCAGAACTAATACTCTTCTTGGACACTTGATATCCAAAGCTCAACGGGATCCTACTGTCACTCGTAGAGTAAGTACTGTTGTCACTGAGATGTATATACCCAACAGTAGTATCTAGCATGTTAGGCACCAAAAAATGGTCTGAATGTTTTAAGTTTGCAACATCCTGATGGTGAAATTTGCAGTGACCCACCTTTGAATCGCCATATTTTTCTCCAGGTTTGTTTCAGACAAGAAGGTAATTCGGCCAGCATGGGTTTATGGAGGGGCAGTAATGATTAATGGTTTTGTAGCAGACTGTTTTCATTCCCTGCCTTTCTAATATGGAAGGAAGTTGAGTGCATCATGGGAGCTATAAAGAGCCAAAGCAAAATTATTCTGAACTATCTTATGCAGAACTGAGGAACTAAATATCTTCAGCTTTATTTGGCACTACTTTCTAATATTTATTCACAAAATGTTTTCAGAAAATAGTACCTGAGTTTCCAAAGGAGCAGAAATCAAAGGCTGTACTTGAAAGTTGTTGTCTTTCTGCAAATCATTTGAGATGCCTATGTGTTTTCAGTGCATTTTGGGCTATCCAAGACCTTGAAGGCCAAAGTTCTACTCCCATTCAGTGGGTAAATACAAGAAAATACAAGGAACATCACACAGAAATGCATATACTTACAGAGATTTCAGACTTCATATTGTATTGCTATTTTTAACCTTTTCATTTAAAATGAAGATTCTCTAACAATTGGAGGAAACCCTGGGGTGAGGCACCACACAAATGTGTGTGAGGGTTTCTGCACTGAAAAACATAAAGCTATTTCAGTTATTTGACAGCACTCCCATCAAGTGCCCTCATTGCCTTAAGTAAATTTTAAGATGTAGCTCACAGGCAGAGGTAAATGCAATATGCAGTTTACTTGGCAAGCAGCACAGCTTTAGTGTAAGGAACTTCTGATGTTATCTTGGCCAGGGGTGTGGGTTAGATGAATGAAATCTCAAGTGTTTTATTAAATTCCTAAAGGAGAGTGCAAATTTTTATTGTAGAGACCTTCCAAGTGTAGCAAAACTGATGTTCATATTTCTGACATAATGCAAGCAAGGAAAGACCTGTACATATTTCTTGTGCTTGTTCCACAGTATTACTACAGTATAAAGGACATCAGTATTGGTGGTCGATGTGTTTGCCATGGCCATGCTGAAGTATGTAATCCAAAGAGTGCTGAAAACCAATACCAGTAAGTAAATGGAGCCTGACATTTATCTGAGAAAAACAATACATGAATGCTTTCAAATGACCTTTTTATATTATAGAATTACCTAGTTGTACGGGGATTTTTTTCTTTCTATTTCAAAAAAAATAGAACCTGCTAATGGTTGGCAAGAAAACATGTCAAGAGTGTTTGTGTGTGACATATAATAATAGAAAGTCTTTACTTAGATTTTTCATTTTAATTGAAATACAAGTTCAGCAGATTGAGTAATTTCTTAGAAACCCATCGTTCTTTTTGGAAAACATGAGTTGATATCACCTTCTGACATTAGGAATTAGAAGTCCAACTCAGGAACAAGATCAGTGAACTTCATGGAGATATTGAGCACTATAACTGAGCTCATGCAAGATCCAATGGCTTTAGATAATTACTGTAAAAACATAAAACTAAGCTGAATGAACTATTCCCTTTTGCTGTCAAGTTTGTGACCTCCGTGTTGATTTCACAGGGAGTTAGGTCAGGCTTCTTGGCTCACCTGCTACAGGGAAGTGACTATGAATAATCAGTCTGTCTCAAACATATTTAGAAACCTGCTTTAAACCAGCTGTTGCTCTTATCCATGATGGCATTAAAACAAACTTTTATCAGGACAACACAATATTTCCAGTTGTGTTTTAATGAAGAGCAAGTGGGGGAGATGGGTGCCTCCAATTCAGATGTCTGTGCTAGGGAAAAACAAGTAAAGAAGGTGAGAAATCTATGAAAATAGGATGATTATACTCGAAAGTTTTATTGCACCTGTGTTATTAGACTACACACATAAGAGAAGAATGTTGTAAAAGGCCTCCTGAATCTCAAGGCCTTAGTTCCTCCTGGGATTCAGTTACTATGCAGAATGTAAGACCTAGCCCATAATTACAGCCTGCCCTTTAAGTAAGCTGTTTAGCTAAATAAATCAAAAACATCCCCACATTTCACTGGTGACTAGTGTGCACTATCTTAAAAACAACAAGATCAAGTTATAATCTTGGTTTATTAAAAACACTGATAAAATTATTGTAAACAAAGCATAATGGAAAAATTATGAAGGCATGCATTTAAAGGTGATAAATATTTTGATTACTGTAGGCCAACAAGCTTGATCTTGGAATGAAGCTAAGACAAGATACATCCTAAACTATTGTGTATCAACTTGATTTAATAATCTAAAATAGTTTCATAATCCAGTCTATTGAATCCAATTATAAACATTATCTATAAGTAATATGTTCTAATAAACTCATAATCATGTGATTAAAGTAAGCAATCTTGAAGAATTTTAGGAAAGTTCCAAAACATTCTAGTATTAGCTGATTGACTTCTTTACATGTGAGGTTTATGTCCTGTCCTTTTCATACTATGTGTAAGTCTTGGACTGCAGTAAAATGAAGAAAAAAACAATTATTTTTTATTTAAAAACTTAACAAAAAAAATTTTAAGCCGAGCTTCATTACGAGGCTTTCATTTCTGTAGGTTTCAGTGTGAATGTCAGCATAACACTTGTGGGGAAACCTGTGATCGCTGCTGCCCTGGATATAATCAGAAACAGTGGCAACCTGCAACAGCCGGGAGCACAAACATATGTGAACGTGAGTAGCCAAAAAGATGGTGGGTTAGAAGAGATACTGACAAGAGGGTGGGGGATTATCTGTAGCACACATGCTCATGGAACATAACCAGCATGCTTCAACACCCTTTTTTTTCTGTATAGAGAAAATTCTCTCCATACAGCAATAAAGAATAAAAAATGCAGTGAATATGTTCTTTATTATTAAACAGTGAAAATACTAATTTGTGTGAGAATATGACCTGAGAAAAGTGGAAGACTTTTTGTTGAACATTGAGTCAACGTCTCTCTCTACTCATAGCTTGTCTGCTGACAGACTGTGGATCTCCAAGCAGAGCAGAGACTATAGGCACCTTTACATCCAAAATGCTCCTTTCCATCACCCGGCCTCTTCATGTTCAGACTGCAGAGGTTGCTCAAGGCTGCCACTGCTTACAGGTGCTTGAGCTGCCCTCCATTCTCAGACTGAGAGTTGCCCCTCACTGACCGTGTGTCAGTGGCACAAAGATGTTCCTGGTGGGGAATCCTGGTGATTCCACACTTGTACCTCTTCCCATCCTCGTATTTGGGAGTTTGGAGTACATCAGCCCTACAGACTGAGTAGCTGGAGAAGCCCATTCATTTGATTTTCTTCCGCTTCCCCTGTGTTTCATTCTTTTGTTAAAGAAAGCGACAGCATGGACCCTCTTTTGGTGATGGGTCTGTACTATCACACATGGGTTTTGCACCCCCCGGCCAGAAACCAGGTAGGGTAGTACAAAGCATTGCCATCTCTGTGCACAGCCATTTCCTTTGTGTCTGGCCCAATTTATTTTTCCTGTCTGCCTTTCCTGAGAGTAGCATAGCCAGTGGGTACAAACTGGTAACAGGAGAACCTTATTTGAAAGCCAAAGAGATGTACCTATATAATTAGTCCGAGGAATAAAGAGATGAGTTGTTTAATTAAAACTGCAGTACTACAACTTGGGAGGGGGGAGGGAGGTTGTATGTGATTAAAATGTTTGATAGGAGGTAGGCATGTTGGGACACAATTTTTGAACAATATTTGAAACCTCATTTAAATCCCCCTCTTTGAAAGGAAAACATTTTCTGCCAGAAAAGAGGTAGACAAAGAGCATAAATAATGTCATGTTTTATGAAGAATGAGTTTATAGAGGATCATCTACAAGATTCTGAGCCAAAACCACTTCACTTCTAACTAACTCTGAAAAAATACCCTTTTTAGTATGGATTGCTCCTAGCAGTTTCAGGTGATTTGTTGAGAGCGTTTGCCAGGTGCAGGCTTCTTTTGCTGGCAGCCAGTAGTGAAGGAATTAAAGCAATCTTGTTCAACTTTCCAGAAGCCTGAGGTTCCTTGAGAGAAACTGACTGAAAGAGATTGGTGGGAGCTTGTAGGGATCAGCCCAACATTTTGCTGTGAGCTTCCCAGTACATATGGATCAGCAAATGGCCCAAAGTGATGAAAAGGTGTTTGATGAGGTAGAAGGGGTTTCTATTCCCCTGTGAGTGAGAATACTGTTACTATAATCAGAGGACGTAATTTTCCATTGCTGTTAGAAGACATAGCTGAGCTGTAGCTTGCAGATGGTTTGGCCCAAGAGGCAACGGAGGTTTTATTTACATTGTAATTACATATATCTATATATAGATATACATATATAGATATAAAATACTCACTTTTTTCCTTTTCTGACTTAATATCTTAAACCAGAATCTCATTGTGTAATTTTTTATTTTCTTGAAGAATTATATGAGTAAGAATACCCCAAGGTCTTCATAGCTATTGCAACCTGGCCAGGGAACCCAGTCTTGAACCCTGTGCAGTTCTTGTCAGCAGACCATAAGGGAACCCGATGGCAGGACAGCTCCTCACTGTGTGGTTGATATTTTCTAGGAAAAGGTTTCCTCACCCACGGCTCTCCAGATAAAAAGACATAGAGAAGATACAGAGAATGATCCAGTTTCTCTTCTCTTGTCTGTATGATTATGTAGTGGGACATGGACAATCAGTTGTCCCTGAGCTGTGCTCCCAGTTGTACCAGGAACTGGGAATAGAGTTTGGAAGAATTACTTCCCATTTACTTCCCTCATCCTGAAGAAGGGCCAGAGCCCTTAGCTTCTGTAACCCATTGCCTTCCAGAGTATTGTGTCCCCTTGTCCAGATGAAGGGAGGGTTCCCCTAAACATGAAGTAATAGCTTTATCAAGTCATAGCTTCAGGAATTTCCTGGGAAGGCTTCCCTGCAGTGCTGAAGCAGCTGTAATTAAAAGATCAACTAGCACCCAGATGCTTGGGGAAGCCTGTTTTTGCTTCTTGCATTCTTTAAAAAAAAAAATCCCATTTTCCTCTTCAGCAAAGAAGGAAGACTAGATCACGAAAAAATGAGAACATGGAATGAGTTTATGGTCCTTTGATTTATCCTATTTGTTTGCAGTTATGGTTGGTTGCTACTCAGAATTATATTATAGCCAGGTTTCCTGGTATATCTGTATCTACAGCTGAATATGAGAGCTCTTTGGTGTAGGTCTTTTTATTTAAATGTGTATATCTTCTCTACAATGGTTAATATTAAATAAAGTTTTAGTGCCCATAGAATCAGTCCAGATGTATTTTTGAGACATGAAAAAATAAAATAAACATTTGAGCATGTTTTTGATAATTTAAAAAAACCTGCTGTGGCCATTCTTCTGGAGCTGCCTAGTTCTCCATTTATGCATAACTATATATTTTGAGATGGTACAACTGTTGCCTTCTCTGATAAGACTAGCTGCACGTTTTCTTCATGTCTACATTACTGTACTGTGTTTCTGGTGTGAAAATCCAGTTGTTTATAGGTAAATATGTGCATTTGAGTATACTCCAGCATACCTGAGTGTATGTACACATAAAAAAAATCTAATCTTGTTTTCCACCTCTGCTGGAGGTAAATGCTGGAGATTGCTAAATTACGGCATTATAAAGAAAGCTGACTTTTGATACTACTTTTTCAGCCTGCAATTGCCATGGACATGCCACTGATTGCTACTATGATGCTGACGTTGATCGGCGTCGAGAAAGCTTAAACATCCATGGGCATTATGAAGGTGGAGGAGTCTGCATTAACTGCCAGGTAAAAAGGTCATTTTGATCAGTTTGAATAAATGTTCACACCAGTAGTTTTGGATCTGACCAGTACAGGTAGGCCCATTTCTATGATGGTGTTACTACTTGTACTCAAAGTGTGGAAAAAGGTGCGTGAAAATAATTTACCTTGTTCAACATTGCTTTTTAATGTGTAAAAGACACATAAAAGTTGTATTGATGCTCAGTCCTCTGTGATCAAAATAAAACCACACAATGTAACAATTTAATCAACTATAAAAATTCCCTTTCCTGTTGTTACAAACTGCCATTTCCCTGCTTAACAGAAGGAAGTAAAATTAACCAAATAAAATGCCAGCTCAGGCTCAGCTGGTTCCTTACTGCAGCAAAACACAAAGGGCTCTCTCTCATCAGCAGAAATAAAGGAGGATGCAGACTATGCCAAGATGGAAATTTATAGGTATTGGGAAAACACAGAATCACAGAAGGGGCCTCTGGAATTCTTTTGGACTAGTGCTCCACTCAAACCAAGTCTAGATGCAAAATTATATCCAGTTGCACTGAGAAACACTCAGTTGAATTCTGAAAATTTCTGAGGATGCACTTCACACGCACTCTGGGTAATCTGTTACAGCACTTAATCACACTCCTGTTCAGTATGAATTTCCCCAATTGCAGCTTGTGGTAGCTGGCTTTTGGGCTTTTGCTGTGCTTATGTGAGAAGAGTTGGTTCTGTCTTTTGTGTAGAGGAAAGATGTCTTAAGTGAAGGAATATGACCATTAGGCACCTCCCCCCTCCAAGCCAACCAAAGTCATTCCCTTGGGTTCCCCTGAAAACTGAGGGAATGAGCTCCAGGCCCATAACTGTCTTAGAGGCTCCACTGGATTGAATCAGAAGTTGTAAATTTGGAATCAGAGACTTTACACTGTGCCTGTCATAAAAGGATAGCACGTTCTTGGAAAGAACAAGAATTTCTTTCATTCTGATTTTGTTCTACTCTGGCAATGACTATGAGGAAAGATCAAACAAGACTCTGATAAAGATCTGGTCTTGGACTTATCTCTGCTTTGAGTGGGACTTGACCTCCTGAGGTCCCTTACAACCTAAGTTATTCAGTGATCTCATGGTTAAATCAATCCAGACTTACTTGGAAGGCTGTCTTCCTTTTGTTGTCAAGTCATCTGATGTATGACAAGCAGCTGACCAGAATTTTGCACTACAGCAAGATTATCATCAATTCTATGTTCCTGTGAAACCTATGTGTCATGATTTATGTATTACCATGCTGTGCATTTAAAAATATAGCTGTATTTAAGCAACAAAAAAGGGAAATATCCAGTATATACTATGTTTTCCATATTCTTGCCATAATGTAATCAGGTATTGTCCAAAAGGCAGACAGAAGAGAGTTATTTTTACTAACATGAGTAGAAGAAATGTTCTTTGTCTTCCAGTTGACATTTCTGTGCAGAACTTTGTTCATGCAGTCTACTAAGATTTACCATGTCAGTCCTTTCTGTCAGCTCTTTGTTCATGAAAGAACATTTCTTTTATACTGCTTCCAAGACAGAAAAGAGCAAAATTAGTGTAAATCTACAAGTCCTGGTTATATGACTGATAGGAATTGTTTGTAGTTAATTTTGTGGAAGTTAAGTTGGATTAAGTGAGTTTATCATAAATCCAATTATACCTTTTTTTTTTTCATTGACAAAGCACATGAATTTTAGTTTACTTTTTCTGTTGGTGTCAGGGAAAAGAAAAGTTTTAGGAATGGATGCCTGAACGAAGAAGTGATATAATTGATAGATGGAAGATAGAATCAGTTTATTTAGAGTATGATGACAAAGGAGCTCTGGAAATCACGTAGTCCTACTCAGAGTAGGTGTAATTAGACCAGGTTGCTCAGGAACTCATTCATCCATGCTTTGAACCTCCAAAGATTGAAATGGCACAAGCACTCATGGCAACCTGTTTCACTGTTTGACTGCCTGCATGATAAAGTTTGTCCCTAATACCTAATTGAAATTTTCCATGTTCCAATCTGTGCCTGTTGCCTCTCATCCTTTTGCTGTGCACCTCTGGTAAGAGTCTGGGTCCATCCCCTCTGTATTCTCTGATCAGGTAGTTGTAGGTAGCAATAAATTCACCCTTCTCTTCTTAATGCTGAAGAAACCCAACCATCTCAGCCTCTTCTTGGATGTCATGTGCTTCAGTCCCTCACCATCTGCGTGGGTCTGCCCACAGCACCTGTCATCGTATCAGGGAGGTCCATGAGGCTGATTCGGCATACTTTGCCCTGGGTAAACTATGGTGGATATGTCCCATCACCTTCCTGTCCTTTGTATGTTCTAAGGCAATTTGTTCACTGGATCTCCTTCCCCACTGAGCAATGGGCCCCTACCCCCATTAGCTTTTCTTTTACTGCTGCTGCTCTGCTCCTGGAATCTTTCTTTTTGTGCTTTGTCTTCCTTGCTAGTTTTAACTCTGCTAAGCTTTGGCTTTCCTAGCTCCACTACTGCATGTTTGGGCAATGTCTTTGTCTTGCCACCAATTAGCCTCTAATAATAATTAGCCTGTCCCTGCTTCCACCTTCCATGTACTTTCTTTTTGAGTTTGAGATCAATCAGGAACTCTGTGTTTTTCTGTGCTGGCCTTCTGCCATGGTTGCACGTCAGAAAGAACTTCCTTGTTCTAGGGAGGCCATCCATGAGCTCTTGGTCCCCTTTCCACCCAGGACACTTTCACACAGGATCTTGTCAAGCAGTTATCTGAGCAAGGACAAATCTGCTTTTCAGAAGCCCAGAACTGTAATTCTGCTCTTTTTCTTGTTTGCCTGTCTTTCATACATTCAGAATAACTTCTGGATTACAAAATCACAGAATCACAGAATCAGCAGGTTGGAAGAGACCTCTATGATCATCAAGTCCAACCCATGCCCTAACACCTCAACTAAACCATGGCACTGAGTGCCACATCCAATCTTTTTTTAAAAAGATTACTTGCACCCTACTGCGTTGTCCTTCTGGCATCCTCCCGAAGCTCTGTCTGGGCTGGGGCCACTGATGTGCCACTGGAGTGAGCACCAGTATCCACTGAAGAATGTGCAGAGCCCTGAGTGCCCTGCTCATGAACTGCCCACCAATCCATCCAGGAAATGCTGTGTCCCTGCTCAGCCCTGAATTGCAACACTCCCTAAGGAGGAACTAAACAGGGAGTGGGAGCTGGGGGAAATGCTTTGGTTGCTCCAGGGCAGAGCTTCCCGCTCTGGTTCCCCAGCTCTCATGTCTGTGAGCTCATCGGGATGCCTCATGACCATGATTTGCTCAACTGGTACTTGCCATCACTGCTGTAATTCAAATTACTTAGGATTTTTTTGTGTGTGTGCCTAAACCACATATTTATAGAGACATACTCTTTTCTAATGGAAAATCTGGTTTGTGCTGACTGGACTGTTCAGCTTTTGGTTTATTTTGGTCTTGCTGATCTTAGACAGAAAGTATTCAAAAAATTAATATATAGTATAAGGAAAAATTCATGATGCAGTTGCTTGAACAATATATACATCATAGTAAGAAAGTATCCTAAAGAGATATTATATGATATAAAGAGATATTTTTCCAAATTTTTTTTAATGGGAGGAGGGGTTTATTGTGCTTTAAAGATAAAATTCAGCTGCTTTGTGTGCGAATACCATGATTCAGAAGCCTGTAGAAAACAGGTGGTTAAAGAACACCACATGATGACTGATACCTTTATTGCAGTCGTATTCCATTCTTCTTTCCCTTTCTTAGTTGCATATAGAAACAGTGTAAAGGATGTTATTGTTTCTTAATTCTTCCAAGTTCCTCTCTTTATCTCGTATTACCCTTTTGTTTTATTTTGCACAGCATAACACAGCTGGGATTAACTGTGAGAAGTGTGCAAAAGGCTACTACCGTCCTTACGGTGTTCCAGTGAGAGCTCCCGGTGGTTGTATACGTGAGTCCTTCTCTATGGAGTATCTTCTCCTGGTGGCTTGAGGGGTTTCGGGCTATAATCAAGGCATAGGATGCGTCTTTAGGGAAGGAAGAAATGAAAGAGTGGCCAAAAGGTGTTGGAGAACAGCTACAAATGAATTTCTGTGTTGCTTTAAACCTTTTAAATTGTATTCTTCTCAATTTATGTGTCATATTAGCATAAATCTTCAGAACAGCAGAAAGATAATAAGAGGAAGTAGGCTGTAGAAGGGTACTGAGGAGATAGGATCATGGAAACCTGGAGTGCTGCTATACACCCCACAGTGAGGAGAATCTCAGGACCTCTAGGAAGCCATTCTCATCTCCTGTTCTCATGATCTTGTTTCTCTTAGTTCTCTGACATACATGTGAGGTATCCTTTGACTCTTGGTCACATGAAAATTTTATTCTATAGCTCAAAAGGTCACAAGGGTTGCTACTCTGATCTTATGCAGTGCTGAGCCCATCAACTAATAAGTGATGCCATAGGGTAATTACTAATGGAACATTTGAAAAAGAGCTGAGTATAGGTAAGAAGTAAGGGTTGGATTACAAACGGGCTGAAGGAGCCGTGTGACAGGTGGGAGGAAGCTACAGTTGTGTTGTGTTTGGGGATTGAAAGGAGGGGGAAGTCAGCACAGCTGTGGTCATAGTGTTGCATGTAGTGTGTAAGTGAAAGTGGATAGTGTGGTGCTTAGCCTAGACCATGGAGACAGATGAGTGGTTGCCACAGAAAAATTGCTGCAGTGCTGTGGAGGAACAACATGCAGCTTTTGGAATTAAAAAACCCTAAATGCTCTAAGAAAACAACATGGGTCTTCCTTTTAAGGGGTGTATTGTTGATATGTAAATACTTGGGAAACGTTAACTCTTTAAATAATGTGTCATTCACATCTGCAGTTTTGTTGTTATAATGTCATTTTACACTGCTGTAAAAGGCAAATTAATTATTTTCCAAGGAGTGCCTAATTGCTGGTGCTTTTACTTAGCCTGCAGTTGTAACTTGGAGCATGCAGACGGCTGTGAGGAAGGGTCTGGACGTTGCTTCTGTAAGCACAATTTCCAGGGAGACTACTGTGAACGCTGTGCTGATGGATTCTATGGTTATCCATTTTGTGTCTGTAAGTATACAAACAAAATTGCTCCTTTTTCTGTATTTTAAATGTGCATTAAAGAATTAATGGTTTTCACTGCTCTTGACTTGGTTAAAAAACATCTGGCGTTTCAGCTTCACATGTTTATGTGTTCTGATAAATCAGTTGTTACAATACTGAAGAGAGTTGGGTTTATTTAACAAAATGATAGTGACTTGAAAAACAAAGAGATTGTGCTGCATTCTCACAATTCTGCATTCATTGGAGACATCAAGTTTACAGCCTATCCTCAGTGAGTTTTGAACTCCAGTCCTAAAGCCCTCAACAAATTGTTTAAACACGTGTCAGGATTTTTAGGGATAAAGACCACCTGGACAGGGAAGTAGAACTTGACTGTAATGAGGGAGAGAAAATGGGTATGTGTTCTCCTTGACACCTCCTAGGATTTGGAACTTGCCTCTCTGATAAATGATGCTTTTCCCATAAAAAATTGTATATAAAATATCTGAGCAGAAAATGTAGCATCAGGATTGTATTTGCTGCATAAAAGCTTTTGACTCCATGAAAAGGTTGCAAAAATGCATCAGTGGCATGTTTTGTGCCCTCAGGAGAAAGAAGTGTGTTTCTGACAGCCGATAAAGAACAAGGGTTGATGTGGGACAAGATGTGAGGTCTGACTAGAAAAGAGGTACCACGATAAAAACACAGGAAGAGCAAAAACAATACAAAACAAAGAAAAAAACCCCCTGTGAAAATTGAATGTTGTTCGTTGTTTGAATTTAACGTCTGTACAGTACATTCTAGATTATCACATCTCATATATCCTCTTGATTGAAATCCAACATTTTTACGTAAGTTCAGCTCAGGTAGACCTTGATCTAAGTCCCACTGATGTTTGTAGCTCATTGACTTTGGATCCCATCTCAATGCAAGAATGTTTAAGAATGGGAAAGACAATCCAGCAATGTGAAGGACTCTCAAATATAAGCTCTTAAGATGTACTGTACATGTCATAAATTACGGCAGTTCATGTAGCAAGTGGTAATGCCACACAGAAGGAGATGGACCTTCAGCTGGAAGCAGGAAATGTGAAATAAATATGGACCTCCTTAGATAACTCTCACAATGCTGTCTAGTGTAAGAAAGCTTTCTGCGTAAAAGGATAAGGAGCAGGAAAGCAACCTTGTGGCATTTCCGAATGGTGTCTGGCCTTTCATACTGCTTTTTAGAGAAGGGAGGTTTGTACCTGAATTGGAAATCAACAGTTTCTTATCTCTTTACTAAGAAAACTAAATAAAACTAAGCTGAAGTTGGTTGCCAGAGTCATATGAATATCATGCTCTCTGTACTGACAGGAGGTGACTTCATTGTTTGTCATGATTTTTGATTAAATTAATGTGTTTGTTTCAAACACCTCATTGTTTCTTTTGTTTTAAAGATACTCCTGTATATCCTTTTACTTCTTCAATTCCAAGAGATGCTGTGGCTGGTGACATAATAGGCAAGTTCTTGGTGTTTTTTTCCCCAATTCATTGTTTTTCCCCATGTTGCTATTTTTCACTGTTTTAGTGGTGCCTGGTCTTTTGTAGAATCACAGAGTCATTGAGTTGATCTTTATGTAGTACTTTTGCCTCTGCTGGTATTTATCTTTCAAGAGAATCCTTGTTCTTGCCAGAAGTTCATCATACTGTCATGTTCATACCAAACAGTTTAGTGGGCTAGCTCCAGAAAGAGTTATGGATCAAAATAACTTCGGCCAGCCTCCGGCAAACATCTGCAGGAGGGGCTGACCATCTTGTTTGGTGCACTTAAGAACAGATCCATCAAGACTTTCTGACGTGTACAACTTTCTGACACAACAACCACTGCTTTGCAGTGTAAATCTCTTTCTTGAGACTAACTGGCCTCTGCCTCTGGACTGTCCTCTCTCACCTGGCAAATTCTACATTGCCCTTGGCACTGAAAGATTTTGATTTCTAAGAAAGCTTCATGTTTCTTTTTTAGCTCACTGCAAAGCTGCCTGAAATCCATAAAATGGTTCCCTTGGTGGGCTTTTATTTTTCAGTCTATATTATCATACTGCACAACAGAGCCATCATCACAGCTAGCACTTAATCACTTGCATACTTACAATGCACTTCACCTTCTTACAACATCCAAAATAATTGCCCTGGTAGGCCTTTGGGTGTGCTCTGTTGCATATCCCCTTCTCTCACAAATTTTTTTAAGGAAGAAGAAAGAAAACTCTAAAGGAAAGTGGATAAATGTAACAGGAGAAAACAGATCTTGAGCTATATACACTTTCAATGAGCAGCATCTGAATTTGAGGGCGTAAGAAAGGCAGCTGCCTCTAAATGGAAGTTTCTGTAGAAGTTGTAAATTTGTGCTGTCACACTAAGCACAATTACAGATTGTGGGTTTTTTAAACAAAATTTGCATGTAAGGCTCATACAAATAAAGTATTTTTGTTTAAGAGTAATATTTACTAAGTACTGATCTGTTTTTCTCTGCAAAATGACAAGGAATTCTGTGATTCGATGCACTAACTTTGTTTTTTTCTTCTCCTTTCCTGTTTTAACTAGAAGGAAGCTGCAAACCAGGGTATTTTGGCCCCCAGTGTCTGCGTAAGTGACGTGGTTTCTTTGACACTTGGAGCCTGTGCTCCAGGATAAATGCCAGCCTTTGGCTTCCAAGGGAAGTAAGGGCTTTAAGATCATAATGCTGCAAATGTTTTCTTTACAAATGTGCTCTTCAGCGTGCCAGTGCCACGGTGCAGGAGTGCTGGGCAGTGACTGCGATGGAAGTACTGGGCAGTGCAGATGTCGAACTGGATTTGGGGGTTTTTCCTGTGATACCTGTGCAGCTGGGTATTTCCAGTACCCCTTTTGCCAGGGTAAGCCAAACATTCCCTTTTGGCAAGCATATCCAAAACACCAAATCCCCAAGTTTTATCCTGAGGGATGTAGTTATTTTGCCATGGACATGTGTTCATAACAGGCTCTCCCAAAACTCACACAAGTCAAAGAAGGATAATGTGATGAGGGGAGAGTTTGATTTTAAAATGCCCTTGTTTCCTTGGTTGCTGTCTGCTCTTTGATGCAGCTGCCAGACTACAGTTTGTGTTTGGATTTAGTAACATTGATTAAACTTAGAGTCACTTTGGAACCATTTCTCTTATCCTTGGGGGTTTTTTTAAAAAAATGGTGTTTAATATGAGTTAGCAACCTCCCTTTGATGCACCAAGCTACCCTATCTAATCAATACTAGAAAACTGGCTGGTTTTGAACTTTAATAGCTGTCTCTACACTGTCTTTTTAGACAATTTATTAACCACTCCCACCTGAGATTGTAAATCTAAACCATAAATTGTTTTGGTTCAGTCCCAGAGGTGATGGAACTACTTTCAATAGTTGGCATACCACTTGGGATGGATAAATCAGACTCTCAGTGGGGCCAGGCCAAGTGTAGTGCTTTGACACTGATAATAGAACTTTGAGCAAGCTTCACTGCTCTTTCATTAATGTTTTCCTTGTTCCTGAATTATTACAGATGTGAGAAATCAATAAAAGCTGTTATGAACCCATATAAACCTGATGGGAAAATTGTGGTCCTGCTGAGCATCAGGGAGCAGGGAGTTGCTTTTACTGTTCTTTTTTTCATATATATGTTTATTTCAAGAAGGATAAAAGAAGAGAGCCTGTACAGAGGCTGCCTCTGAAATATCTTTTCTCATTGGCAGTGTGTGAATGCAACTTGCTGGGTACCCAGCCCGAAGTCTGCGATTTTTCTGGGAGGTGTCTTTGTCGCTCAGGTGTCGCTGGACTTCAGTGTGACAGCTGCCAGCCTGGCCACCACTCATTCCCTGCCTGTCGAGGTAAGTCTGCTGGCTGCATGTACAGCATCAAACAGGCCCCTGGAAAGGCAGACAGGAGTGCTTTCCAGGACAGCAGCCAAAGCAATGTTCACAGCAGCAAATGGCCAACTCCCTCTTGTGCTCTTCAATGAAATCCTCATATATTCTAATTCTACAATTTCAGGCATGTTTCAATAGCAGAGAAGAACTTTATAGTCTGTTTCCTCACAGGCTTTTTCTTTTCTCTCATGGTCAGACTGTTTGATGTACCCTCAGTGAGCACAGCTCTCTTACTAATAACCAAAGCATTTGAAAGCTGTTCTCACATGGAGCCCCACAGCAACAAGGCATACTTGACTGCTGAGGAACCAGCATAGCAGAGCTGTGAAGCACTGGTCTCATTTTGCAGAGGGTCTTTGTTTGCTAGCTTGTAAAATGTGTTCTGTAAATCTGAGAATCTGAAGCTCTCATTTTGCCCTTCATGATTGTTTCTCACTCATTTTAAGATCATCTGACAGGCACTGACCCAACTCCATGCAGGCCTGAAACATGAAGGATCTCTATGGGGTTTCCCACCAAGGACTAGCCTGCTTTTTTACAAGACAGGGAAATTAATGGAGTATAACTTTTGAGTATCATAATGGTCTTGTGTGTGTACAAGGACTCCCATCAAGTCCTATTTGGCCCTAGGTTTTGTCTGCCTTTGCTGTGAGTGAGAGAGGGGCCCTTAATCCTTAGTGATTTTTCCACTGAGAAAGAATATGGAATATTGTAGAGTTCTGGTATGTGCTTTCCTGTACTGATTAACAAGATATATGTGTGACATTATGATTAGCTTTCTTCTCTCTTATTATTTGTGGCTGTTGGCTACATCAGTCTTCTTCCTTTGGGCTTATACAGTTGTTTATCTCCTGCAAATGGACAGCAGAATTCTTTATGCCCTCATGCCCTGGTTTCAGCTGGGGTAGAGTTAATTTTGTTCCTGGTAGTGTGTATAGTCCTGTGTTTTACCTTTTTTCCCAATTCTTCTCCCCATCCTGGAAGAGGGGTGTGAGTGGCTGAGTGTACCTAGTTGCCAGCTGGGGTTAAACTGTGGCACCTTGCAAAGATAGACTGTGTTGTGTTACCAAACACAGCGGGTGGAATAAAGAAATACCTACCACATGTTTGTGGGTTTTATGGTCTGGAGTAGATGAACATTTTTAATGAAAAACATAAAATCAGGATTCTGCATTGGTACACACTGTTCAGTGGTTTTAAAATAACCTTTTTTATTTTTTCGTAGAACAAAATAAAGTAGCAATCTTAAAGCAAATCAAACCTGTGTTGAATATGTTTGATCTTTGAACACCAAAAGCTGAAAAGAGACATAGAAGCTTAAAAGAGCATGCAAAAACAAATTGTAAAAGACAGATAAAAATAGTTGATAACACAGTCAGTGGGATTACTCAGAAATGCTGCAGTTCACAGTTTGTTCAGTTAAAATGAGCTGCCATGGGTTTAAACATAAATTAACACAGCATGCTACAAGCTGTGGTGGAAAGTGAGCAGCCCAGCCTGCTACTCCTGTAAGGAGTTGTCATCTTCAAAAGGGAGACAGACCTGCATTTTTTGGGCTGCTGTGACTAGAACTGATCTCTCTGGTCTTGACTTGTTGAACTCAATAGAAGCTTTATTCAAATAAAGTGATATCAAAACAAAGCCTTTAAACGAAACAGTAATACTAATATTAGGAGAGAATGCAATGTAATAGTCAGCTGATGGGGGACTTTAGTGTAGGTGATGTTCTTGGAAGCTACAGTGTTTGTATTTCTCTTATACTAACTTCCTAGCAAGCCCTGTGTCTTTCCAAGCATCTTTAAAGTAAACACAGTAAAGTCAGATGTTTTTGACTGCAGCAGAAGGAGGAACCAAAAGGGGGAACCAGAAACGTGAACGTGTAACAGGAAGACAGTGTTTGTTTTGTATTTCTGTCAGTCAGCCATTTCTGCCAGTCGTGACATCCGAGTGGTTAGCTACAGCACTTCATCGTGTACCTGGGACAGCTGGGATGCCCAGGTGGGGTCCCATTCCTGTACCTGTGAAGTGTGACCCTGTGGAACATCATCTCAATAAAATAGCAAGTCTTGTCTTCAACTGTTAGCCCAAAATAGTGGTAACTCCATGAGAAGTTCGTTGTTATAGTTGACAACATGCTTTGAGTATATTTTTTAAAGATTTTTTAAGTATTTCTCTCATGTGACATTCTTCCCAAATGCAAGATGGATTTCTGTCCCTTGCATGTGTCTTGCAAGGCATCAAACCAAATCTCTTAGCTGTGCATTACAGAACTGCAAGAACCAAGATTATCAGAGGTTGAGGAGGCAATTTCAGAATAACCATCTGTTTCAGGATATCTATTTTTGGTGGTAAAATTGTGGTTTGTGTGGTTTTCTGAATGCAAATGATTGATTTACATTCAAAGGTAAGTTTTTTGGCAAATTCTAGATTTAGACATGTATCTGTTATTTTTTGTTCTCTGTGCAGAATGCAATTGTGATGGTGTTGGCTCACTGGGGAACGCATGTGCTCCTGGAGGGCAGTGTCTGTGCCGCAGTAACTATGCCGGGCTTAGGTGTGACCAGTGTGCTCCAGGATATTACAGCTATCCCAACTGCTTGCGTGAGTAAAAGCCTTCCCTGCTTTTGCTGGGGTTTTCCTTCCTATATCTGCAACACAGAAGAAAAGAAATCTTCTCAAATATATGTCCATTTCAAAGATTTCCTTTTTGATGGCACAGGAACTTTAAGAAAATCTCTGTCAGTTCTGTAGGATAGTGTTCTATTTTTCAAGTGACTGCTTTTCATACAAACCCAAATACTATAAATCAGGCTAAATACACATTTTAAAAATCGTTATTAAAGGCTTCTGCTGTCTTGGAGTTTAAAGCATTTGAGTCTCTCCAAAGTACCCATATTAAAAAGCCCTTTCAAGCTCACACCTGCCACATTGTGCTTCTGCACTACTACATTCCACAGCTCTGTTTTCAAAAGATCTTTCAATGTGTTTGTTTTATAAAGGTGTCAACAGCGAGTGTGACCCTGCAGGTAGCGTTGGTTCTCACTCTGTAAGTATTCTGCCACTGCAGCTAACAGTGCGTGTTAATTATTCATGTGCCTTTGCTGGACACATCCAACTCATTTCTCAAGCCCTGAAGCCTCCTCTTAGACTCTAAAAGAATTGCACGTGCTTGTTTGCAGAGTAAGAGTGGAAATAAACTTTGTGTTTTGTTCTTTGATCATACCAGTACAAACCCCTGTCAAGGGTGGGGTTTTTTAACTTTTATATATCAAATATGCCTACTGTTTATGTCTTCTTGGTGTAGCTTTAACACTAACATATACATGAAGCTGTAAGCCTATGCATGTCTCAAAGACCTCCTGGTTCTGGGTTGCAACAGGCCTTTCAGCATCAAATTATTCTTGAAAAATCATTACATCTTTGTTGCCGTTCCACTACTATTGTTATTAATACGATGACGGTTATTAGTAGTTGCATATCACCAGAAATCACAAGCATTGTTAAAAGTGTAGCAAAGACCACCTAGAGGGTGAATCTGATGGATGGTAGGGGTACCTATGTAGGCTCCTGTATAGGGTTGTGTGTGTCTTCCACCAATAAAGGAAAGAAAATGAATTATTATTTTAAGGAAATATGGGGTTTATACTTTGTGCAAACCAGTTAATACTTTAGAGCAGTTCTAATAAGGCTATAAAAGAATTGGAAAGTACATCGTTTGGGACCCTTAGAATAAATTAGATACATAAGGAATATGCAGGTTGGAACAATCCTGTGCTGATAGTAAGAGACAGAAAAATCTAAGAAGTCTGAATCAGCCTGAGATCCATGTATCTGTAGAAGTCAGCAAACTGCATCAGCTCTCAAGAGTATTAGGGTTTTCTTAGTAGTAAAGAGCAGTAAGTTTTTTATGAAGCAGGTGAACCCATATTAGCTCCTTTCTGTCGTTAGGGATATTGTCAATGTCTCCAGCACGTTGAAGGTCCTACCTGCAGTAAATGCAAACCCTTGTACTGGAACCTGGCCAAAGACAACCCCGAGGGATGTACAGGTATGGCTTCATGACATATTTCTCTGGCGTATGAAATGTAGTCATCTTTATTCTGTGACACTATCCTTGGTGCTCTTTGTGACTTTCACAACTCTTGTTAACAGCTTGTCTCTCATGCTGCTGAATTGTAACACCAAATTACCCATGATACCAGCAGTCACTTTCAGAAATCAGGCCATAATTTCATGGGTGTTTGCCTAGTGCTGAACCAGGGTGTGCTCTGAAGTTACAATGACGTTCATTTCAGATGGCCCTGTGGCAGATTTACTGGAGAGAGACAGGATTTTTGCCTTTAACCCTGAAATCAGAATTTGGCTCATTGTTTTGAGAAAAAAGGTGCTTTTTCACTTTATATTATTTCCTAGCTTGGAGTGTAAAGCCTTCTTGTGGCCTCGGGGTGTGACAAATCTGTTATGGTTTATATCTGCATAATAATCTGTGATTGTCAATGTTTTCCAACAGGGAGTGTGTGTTTTTCAGGCAGATAATAATAATTAATGAAGATTAAAAAGGGTATAGATAAAAAAAATCTTTAAAGATTCTCTCCAACTATTTCCTTTGGAACAGATTCCACCACAACAGGCGCTTAGACAGGATGAGTAGCTTTAGACCTGATAATGGTATCATTACATTTTTCACTTTAGATCTCAAAATACTGAACAACTCCTCAAATATTTAGTACTGCACTTTTCATGTAATTCATCTTCTCTGCCTTCAGTCACAGGGTCAGTATTGGGTTTCTCCAAATCTCTAGGTCAGCACAGTTCCTCCCTGCAATATTTTCTCCATTTCTATTTCATGTGGAGAGTTGATTTGGTCCCAAAGTAGCACTCCAGAATAGAAGGTGCCAGTCAGGCTGGAAGATACTGTTTTGTATCAATTGTCTGAATGTTTCTAAGAAAGAAAACAATTGTGAATTCAAACTCGATACTTGTTTTTGTCAAATACAAGTTAGATCACTTTAAAACACACCAGTAAATCACACATACTCAGAAGTCCTCATTCTTTCTCCTCTTTTTCTTCTCACCTCATACCAGTATCTGTCTGCTGTTCTGAACCTTCCAGAGTAAAATCCACCTTGTGGCACACTGACTCAAAATTGCAGATTCAGGGTGGTGGGGTTCTTCCCTGCAAAGTAGCATGAAAAGATGAAATGTAGGTGTCTTTTTTTTTTCATCTGTGCAGCATGCCAGTGTGATGTGAGTGGAACACTAAGTGGAGTTGGAGAATGTCAGCAGGTAAAGTGAAATTAAAAGAAAGAGATTCATTAAACTGATTATTGTAAAGATAAATTATTGTAGCATTTGCTAAGGTAGAAATATCAGTACTGTTTATAGCTTGTGAACATAAAACATCTAGTTTTATACAGCAAAGAGTCAATTTTATACATCCTAGGGATGTATAAAGTTTTTAAAAATTTTTGTCTTCTTGAGTTTATGTATTTTATAGTCTGTTTATTGAAGATGATACATGACAGAAATAATGTCCAGATAATGGCATTTTTTTGTTGAGATTAGACAGTTTTTCCTCTTTAGAATTAGTGGGAATTCAGAGTATTGAAAGATTAAAATTCTGGAAAGGTACTGAAACATTTTTGATGAAATTTATTTTCTTCACAGGAAAATGGGCATTGTTACTGCAAATCTAATGTTTGTGGAGATTCCTGTGACACTTGTGAAGCTGGTTATTATGCTCTTGAAGAAAAGAATTATTTTGGCTGCCAAGGTAAAATGAATAAAGGACATGTGTAGTGGAACATTTGCACTTAGCACAGAAGTCTTTAGAATTCCCTAGGCTGTACTTTTAGAATGGGGATGTTTGAACTACTCATGTGCACAGCATTTTGCACTGGTGCTTGGTAATTGCCTGTAACCTGTGTGACTCCTCTTTTGCCTTTTAGCAGGAGAAGGAACAAGGCAGATGTTACCACTGTGCTTCCCAGTCATCTTGTGCATGCCTTAGAAAACAGGGTGCTTTTAGACCATGACATAAATACTTGTTTAGGAACACTCAGCCTTTCAATCCAGCTTGAAAGTTTTAGCCTTGACATACCTTTTTCTTAGTACAGCATATTATACCTCATTGCTAGAGGTGTCCTTTAGTTTGTGCCCAGTCGGGATCTGTGGGGATTGGGATGACTGAGAGATGTCACAGAGTTCTGTAACTCCATTTCCCACAGTGCCCCAAGTCCTGTCTCCTGTAGAAAGTCATTCAATATTGTTGTCCAGTGTCAGTTGAAAATATGCATATTATATGAACGTGTATATTGCAATTTTGTCAGATAGATTAAATATTGGAGTGCCAGACTTCGAAAAATTAACATCTTGCAATTTTTATAAGTTAGGTTTTAGATTTTGTTGTTTGTGGGTTTTTTAAAAGAATTGTTATTTGTGATATTGCTGCAGAAAACATTTGAATAGCTGTTCTGCAAAACTGCAGCCCTGCATTTAGCAGTGTGGCATGGTGTATTATTTGAGGTTTTTTTTAAAGTGACTTTTGTCGCATTCTAAGGAGAAATTAAAAAGAAAACAGGCACAAACATGGGAAGCTCAAAATAATTGCAGCTTATGCATGTGTATTAAGTTGTGCTTGAAACAGTCTAAAGGGTTCCGGGAAGAGGAAACAAGTCGTTAATGGTGTTTAATTAGGTGAAGCCATGGAGTGTTTTCTGATAACTTTTATCACTCTTTTTCTGATTGGCTTCTGCTCTTGGCCTGACAGGCTGCCAGTGTGACGTTGGAGGATCCCTCAGCCCAGCCTGCTCCCAGCCCTCAGGCAGCTGTCAGTGCAGGGCACACGTCGTGGGCACGACCTGCCAGGAGTGAGTCCAGCTGGAGCTCCTGGTAGCTCCTGGCACAGCTTCAGCACAGTTCTTTTGAAACTATCCATAAGTCCCTTGTTAAACTTTCGTGTGACAAATTTCTTTCTGGATTTGTTGATAATTAACTTGGTAAATTGCACTAGTTATTGATATCAATTTTCCTGCGCGATTTCCTTCCTATATTTTAATAAGATTTTCTGACTTGTTTCCTTAAATAACCAATGCCAGTTTTGCAATAGTATTGCACATCTCTCAGAAGTTGTATAGGAAAAAGTATGAAAGTTGTAAAAGCTTCTGGAAAGAAAACTCTCATTGCATCCCTCTTACCAGCTGTCTTGAATCTATGAGCTGCTGTCAGAATTCCTCAGTCATCAGTAGATCACCTCCCTTCCACTGCTTTTTTGCCCTTCAATGTAGATCATAAATGATTAGTAATTCTTTGTTGATTTGTTGTGGGTTCTTTTCTCCTTGAAAGGCCTGAAAGAAATTATTTTTTTCCTGATCTGCACCACATGAAGTTTGAGATTGAAGATGGTGCTACTGTCAAAGGAGGGAAAATTCGGTTTGGCTATGATCCTCAGGAATTTCCTAGCTTCAGTTGGAGAGGATATGCCCTGATGTCCTCTATACAAGTAAGCTGATATTTCACTCAAGACTTTGGGGTGAAAATGAAAACAAAAGTGCATGGCACATATGTCTTTATAGTACTGCTATGTGTGTGGAAGGTCATGGAAAAAAGACAGAAAAAAGGACAGGATCTCACTAATCCAAACCGTTTGGCACTATGTTGCTGTTTGGGTTAGTGAGTGTTGGTATTACTGTCAGGTCATTTGCACATTGCTTCAGCAAATATGTCTTCATCAGAGATTTGCTTTGAGGTTGGTTTTTTTGTGAGATAGGTGTAAAGAAAGGAACTTAGAGCTTTAAAGTGTATAATACTAAGTGCAGAAATTCTTGTCATGCCAAGAACAGCAGAAACAGCACAGGAATAATGCTGGGCTAAATAATTTGAATTGCACAGTTCTGTGGCCGTCTGTGTCCATAAGATTTTCAGGTACAATCAAAGTGCTGTCACTGAAGTCATCTTGTATTGGGTAAAGCAGAGAAAGGTCCCAGCTTTTATTATGAATGATTACAGCAAACAGGAAAGTGTGTGGTTCAGTAAAAGAAGTTGTGAACAGGGGCATATTGGAAACATTTATTTTAGTTTCATGACAGCCTATGAATAAACTAAACAACAGCTGAGGGAATAAGTAAATCACAGGTAGAAAGTCACTATAATTTCTCTGAGATGGGACCTTCTGGCTTTGGATTGAACTGCTGATCAAATGAAGCAGGATTTTAAAACATTAGATTTGAGTAATAAATGGGATTTGTTCACTCACCGTGAAAGTAGTGCTTCGGTATAATTCTGTCCAGCCTCCATTTGTCCAGGGACTAATGAATCACTATAGCATGAGACATAAGCACATAACCATTGCACAATGATTTCCTTTATGTTCTTCATTTTTCAGTCATTCTTCTTCTGTTGTTTTGGTCTTGGAGTTTTTTTATCTCAGATAATATTTGAATTTTCAGTATTATTCCACATTCATAAATGAAGGCAACTCTTCAGTATCTATGATTTCTTAATGCCTGCTTTCTAATTCAGCTGCTTTTTGCATTTCTTTTCTAGTGTCATTTTGTACAGGCTTTTTGTTCTGTTTCTCAGACGTGTGAAACAGAGGAAATGTGTGCATTTGGAGAAGCAGAGTGGACCACAGTGGTGGGGAGGTTGTTGTACCACAAGTAGCTTGGAAAGGGACAGTAAATGGATTGTGATGGATGAACTGGTGGAAGCTGGATAGTGAGGGGAGCTTTAGGATTTAGGGTGGAAAGAAAGAAACCAAACCCATGAGGTTGCACCAATCCTGTTTTTTCCTAACCCACCACCGACCCTTTACATGTCTCTTAGTTTTTCTGAAAATTAAATAATGGGGCTGTGTGAGTGCAGAGAATTTTGTGGCCCTGGAGGTGCCAGTTCAGCCCCAGGACAAGGAGTGCATTCGTGGTATTACAGCTCCAAGCAACTGCAGGATCTGGTAGAGGAGCAGAACTATAGTGACAATCTGAGGTGTCTGCGTGCTCTGGGATCTTAGACTAGGATCAGTGATTGTGGCCTGTTCCTTGGAAAGGCAGTAATATTGACAGGCCTTGATACATATGCCTCCTTTATGACACGAGTGGGGAGAAAAACAGTAAAATACTGTCCATGTATCACACTAACACACACGTTAGTTCAGCCATTCTGTGTCTTTCTGGATCAGCTGGTATGCAACAAGAGTTTTATTTCACAGGAGATTTTGTTCTATGCTCTTTTGTAAGCTGCCCAAGCCTTTTGTCTTTGCCAAATAGTTTTTCTTTCTCTGGGTGCTAGTAACAAGTAATATACTTTCCGTTCCTCCTTTTTCCCTTTCTTTTTATTTTTCCCAGCCAGAGGTGGTTGTGCCTATCACCGTGGCTTCCCCTAAGCTCTTCCACCTAGTCCTCCACTATGTCAGCCTGGGCTCAAAAAGCTCTAAAGGGAAGATCTCAGTTGCTGAGGGAAAACATTTTGGCACTAATTATACTTGTAAGTGAATTAATTTTCTCACTAGGCTTGCCTGTCTTCCTCTGTCATACACCAGCATTGCCATTCCAGTATATACTTGTCTGCATGTGCCTTTTTCTTGTAGGACTTTAGTCTGGTGCTTGCATGGCTTCTAACTGTTCCTCTATTCGGCACTTTACGGCTGTTTTTGTTTATTAACTTCCGTTTTTCAGAATGAAGTGAGGATAACTTTGAATGTGGAAAAATCAAACCTCTACTTATTTCGCATTATCCTGAGGTATATTAACCCTGGAGGTGAAACATTATCTGGTCGCATATCTGCTTGTCAGTCTCAGCCTGGAGCAGGTAGGTGCAACTCAGCAGTGCAACAGGTCAGATGAATGTTAGATCAGAGAAGGCTTCCCAAGGTGCACCTAAGTAAAGTCTTTAATGTTGCTTAAAAGGCATCACTTTTAACAGTGTCAGTGCTTTTGTGCTTCTCCTCGTACATTTTTGCTGTGTAATTGATGTGGCTGTGTTTGCATGAAATCCCTGCTTGCAAAAGTAATCAACATTTGTTTTTTCAAACGTTTGCCACACTTAGTACTTTCAGTCCTGTACTTGGAAGCTCGGAACTGTGGGTTTTATGGAGCTTTTAAAGAAGAGGTAACAACACTTAGTTTGGTTTACTTGCCTTTAATATTCAAGTTTTAAATGTGACTTCTGCATTCATTCCATGAGTAACATTTACTTAATGATGAAACCAGTCTACCAAGTTAGTTCTGATTACAGACCTCAAGAACATGTGATGCCTTTCAGGCCCTGATAAAAGATGCGTACTCCATATCGTTTGAATGGTAGGGGCATGCCGAGCCTATATGCAGAATTATCTCTTACTATTCCTGCCCTACTGCTAGGAGTAAAGTTATAGATCCTTTTAGTAATTCAAGTAAGACAAAACTGAAGGCTTCACAGACACCATTCAGCAGAGGGGCAGCAGTTTGTGGTCACCACTGGCTTCTCATGACTGGGAACCAGATTTTGTCTGTGTCCAGAGTCTTCAAAGAAGAAGGCTTTAATAATCATAACAGTTGATCCTCATGAGTTCTATTTGACAAAGCGTACCACAGCTATATTTCTGTAGTACACAGAGTCAGAGAATGATCTGGGTTGGAAAGGACCTTAAAGATCATCACAGTTCCAACCTTGCCATGGGCAAGGACACCTTCCACTAGACCAGGTTGCTCAGAGCCCTATCCAACCTGGCCTTGAACACTGACAGGGATGGGGCATCCACAACTGGCCCATCATCTCTGCCTAGAAGTTATCTAAGTAAACACTTTAACTGCTACTGAGAACCTCCAGTACCTGAAGTATTTGACTTAAAGTCACACTAGAACATGCCTTGTGTCAGCTGAACATATTGAGAGTCAGTGCAGAGAGAGGCTGAATGGAAAATTATGGAAGGGGAAACACAAAAGTGACCATTTCAGAATATTGCAAAACTGGTCATTACAGGGGCAGAGCTCTGCTTTTCTGTACCAATTTGCTCAAGAGTAATAAGAATGAAAACAACAACGACTGCATAGCTCTGTGTGTGGTCAAGTACACTGCTAATGCATATTGGCTGAAAAGCATCGATCAGCTCCTGTCAAACAAAGTTTAATGGACCAAATTATCCATCCAGCTCACTAAGCAAGTAGAGACGTTTTACACAGTCACTTACGTTTTTTACTTGATTTTTTTTTTTTTTTTTTTCTGGCAGGGGCTGCCCAGAGCAAAGAGTTTCTCTTCCCACCCAGCAAGGAGCCAGCTTTTATCACAATCCCAGGAAAAAGCTCCACAGAGCCTTTCTCACTGGTTCCAGGCACGTGGACTGTCAGTATAATGGCAGAGGAAGTCCTCTTGGTAAGAAAACAATTGAGGAAACCAACTGCTTGAAGGTTGTCATGAAATTACTGCTCTGGAGTTATTTGCTGGGAAGAACCCTGCAAGCAGGTGAAATTCAGCACTAGTAAAAAGAGTATAAGCAGCAGAATACAATTATGAAAATCTACACTTCTGCTTATTTCTTCTTATTTCTTCTCTGACATTCTCCTGCTCTAATTTTTCTTCTGTTTACGGGCTTTTAAGTCTATCTGGAATCTGTACCTTCAAATGATGAAGTATTATTAACATACAGCACAAAGCATAAATGCTCACAAAAATTAGCAATGTTTTACATATCAGGTGTTATGTCTAGAGCTTAGCTCAGCCAAGGCCTTAGTTTCTTGACAAAAAATCTTCCTAAGCGTATTGTAAGATGGGCTGCATTATGAGCAGGTCAATTTCTGATTGCTTTTATCCTCCCATCTTTTCTCTCCTTTCACTGAAAAACTGAAAAATTTTCTAGTAGCAGTTCTAAGAAATGGCTACAAAAAGAGAAATTTTTTGAGGTGATCATTTATGAAAAACCTTAAGTATGTATAATCACAAAGACAGCATACTGAAATTCTTACGTATTTTGTACAGGGATAAAAAGTAAGCAGTGTCTCTAGTCATTAAGCCTGGGGCTGTGTTAAATTTATGGAATAGCACATGAAGTGTTAGTAAAGAGCTTGCAAACATGTTTCTTGCTGAAAGTGACAGTATTATTGTCCTGGGTTTTTTACTAATACCTTTGAAAAGGTATTTATTAATTATCTTAGCTCATCATGTTCTCACATTAACAGTTGTTATACATAAGCTCTAACATAATAATTTAAGTAAGCAAGGCAGAACAAAAATATATCAGCTTTTAAAGCACATATTAATAGGTTACATGGTTATTTTAATCAAGTAATCTGGGATACGTGAGTCTCCTGTGTGGAGTCACCCAGAGTTGAGTTGAATGCTTGTGGATAGCACTCCTGGATGAAAACTGCAGGCATCTGGCTGTGTGGTACTGAAATGCAGGGAAGTTCCTTTCTGAGCACTGTCTTGTACAACACATGATGGCAGAGTGGCTTCAGAGTTTCCCTAATCAGAGGGCAGCTGCTTTCATGCCATCTTTCTGAAGTTACAGAATTAGAGAGACACTTTCTGATGTTATTGGCCCAAGTAATACCAGCAAAAAGCCCCACCGACATCTTGCAGAGATCCTCTGTACAAATTATTTGTGTGATTGGTTTCATTCATTTGTTACGTTCTGAAAGCCTGGTGATAGATGTTCTTTTTGTCATTGTTCGAATGCTTTTTCATTTGTTGAATTCTTTGTTTTTAGGATTATCTGGTGCTGTTACCTAGTGATTACTACAAGGCATCCCTGCTGCAGATCCAAGTTACAGAGCCTTGCACACATCCCGGGCCTGCTTCAGCAGAACAGTCAGTAGATATGCTACAGTGTAAACCAGTGCCTTGGTTTATTTTGTTATCATCCTGCTGCACTTGAAAACAATAATAATCCTGTGTTTTGTTTGTTGTTTTCTTTTTTTTTTTTTTTTTTTTTTTTTTAGTTGCTTTTTTTTTTTTTTTTTTTTTTTTTTTTTTTTTTTTTTTTTTGGTGTAAGCTGCTTGCTCTATCAGCATTTGCCTCTGGGCAGATTTTCCTGTGTCCTGGGTTCAGAGGCAGTGCATTTGAGACACGGGGGAGAATCCAGAAGAATACCTGTGCGACAGCCAACTCCCAATCAGCCGGTGATGGCCCATATCAGTGGAAGAGAGGTCAGATTCCTGCCTGCTAATTGCAGTCCCATCTGTGCTGTTGACTATAAACCTACCAGACTAAAATGGCTGCAGATTTACAGCTCAGGGTTATCAAATCCTAACACATCCCTAAAACAGACTCTGCACCAAGGTCTGCATTTTACACAAAACTGTGTAAAAGTATCAGTGTAGGCAGATTTATAACTGCAGTGGACATTCCACTCTGGCAAAAGCATTTCATTAAATAAAAATCCTTCTGCTTTAGGCATACTGGCTTGTTCAGAAGAAATGACATAATGATTTGTCAGCAGAAAAGGTGTACATACATCACTCTAAATTAATCTTTTTTTTCTTAAATAGCTACACTTAGTTTAAATGTTTGCTTTACTGAAAAACAGGCAAAAGCAATTATGCCACTGCTGTAGGTCCTTTGAAAGGGAAACATGTTTTATGAAATGAAAAGATCTACTAGAAATGTGTTTGGCAAAAATAAGGTATTTTAGCAAGTATGTGATAGTGATGTAAAATGATTATGCCCTCTATTACTGTGCTTGGATATTTCTTTTAAAAATACCAAGCACAGCAAGAATACTCACCTGCCACAGGCTCTGGTGCTTCATCACTGATGCATGTGCAAAACTTGACTGGTATGAATAATTGCAGTGAAGTCAAGAGGACTGTTGACAGAATTATTTACATGTGTAAGTGTTTATAGCCTAAGGAAGTACTGAGAAAAAAACAGTTTAAAATTGAAAATAATTGTGTAATCAACTGAAGCAAAACCTTTGTAACCACAGCACTCAACTACTTAGAAATATTTTGCATCAAATATTGTGTTAACCACTTCGTGCAAGTAACCTAAAAGAAAACCTTGATGCTTCAAAGTGTTATTGTTTGCTGGAGAATATGCTTTCACTCTTTGTAGGGAATCAAAATACATCACTGCTACAGTAGGAATTCTGTGTTCCTGGAAATACTTTTTTTCAGTGGAGAAATAAACTCAGTTTTTATATGTTAAAGATAACTTAGAGATGATGGCGACACTTTTTTAGCATTATTAACTTTCTTCCGTTTCTGCTGGGGAGAAGAGAAATAATAATATATTCATTTCCCAGGGTTGTTTTACAGCCTTCCTAGAACTGTTATAATGGCAGCTGTTTCTTGAACTTGTTTGACTCTGATTAGAGGACAAAGTGATATTTATCAGCATTGCTTGCATTCTGCTGAGTTTCTTCTGTTGAGACACTACAGGACTGGCCCTGGGCTAATGCTGACCAGTCAAAAGAGCAGGAAATGGGAGCAGGAAATGGGAGCTTCCTGCAAGCAAAGGGAGTGAAAAATTTAACTGCTTTTTAATGTTTTTATTTATTTTGACCCAGGTCAATTTAGAGATGACCATAAATGTTCCTCAAGTCGGTCGTTATGTTCTGGTTTTTGAATATGCCAACGAAGAGAATCAGATGTATACTGCAGAGGTAACAATACATGGCCCTGGACCTGTCACTGAAGGCAGAGTGAGAATATACAGTTGTAAATACAGGTAAGAATTTCTGAAGTAGTCACTAAATGATGAAATAAGCATTTGGAATATAATTATACTTTTTATATATTAGAATCCATTTTACCACGTAGATTGTTCAAATTCTAGGGTGATTTAAAAGCAAGTGCAGGATTCTGTGGGTTTTGTAGAGGTTTTTAATTCTCTTTGTGCAATCAGCTCATTAAATATTGTTACTGCTTCAATGAGTTGTTTTCCTATACAAAGGGTTACTTTTTTATATACATTCCTAAACCCTTATAAACTATTAATCTTCAAGTCCAGTGGAAGAGCATCGCTGTTGGCTGCAGATGCCTGCACTGCTTTTCTTTAGTTAAAAGCGTGTCCAAGGGCTTTGGCTATAAAAAATGTAGCAGCCAGTTTTACAGGAGTACTCCCACCCTTTCTAACAAGATTTGCTGAAGCAGAAGTATAAAGGTCTCTGAAATTCTGTGTGTAGTCATCCTCTGGCTCTTAAGGCTGTAGGCAAGGTCTTCAGCCAAATGCTTCTTTATCCTTGTTGACTGACGAGGTTACTGCAGATGTTTCAGCACAAGAGATTTTGCCTGTCCTGAGTGAGATTGTCCTTAACACTTGAGCAGCTCAGCTTATTTGAGCCCTTGGGAGAGCCTACCCCCTGCCAGGGAACTACAGACATGCATCCTTTTCTCCCATGAGCCAAGTGTTTGGCAGAATGGAGGCTTAGGGATGAAGTTGCTCAGTAATAAAAATCATTTTCATCAGCATGTTTGTGATACAGAGCAGAGCCATGTGGAGCAGTGACCTTGTCAGGTTATTGCTGGGGAAAGCTCTTATTTTAGCCTGTTACATAACACTTTGAGCCCCAAACTTCTTGCTATAAATCTTCCGTTTTATTGGATTTTTTGGTGTTTTTTTCCCCCAAATACATTTTATGGGCTGATTCTGAACATATTTGTTTGTTTATATGACACATTAAAAACATGCTCATGAAAATACAAAGCAAACCCTTGCTGCTTTAATGTAGCAATGCAGCAAATCCCTTCTGCAGACATTCTGCGTGAACTGAATGGTCACATTGTGAGTGAGGTGCTGTGTCATCTCTCCCAAACAGGAAGGTACAAGTCTCCTCTGATAAAAAATAAATCAAGCAATGACATAGTGAGGTACATGTAGATAACAGTAACTTGTAGAATCTGTAATATATTATGCCAGACTTTCTTACAGCTCTGTGAGCTTGATTATTCCAAATAAAACATGGTAAGAGAATAAAACATCACAAGCTTTCAGCAAATCATGCATAAGAGACCTATATTTCTCTAGTTTTACATGTCCTTAGCCCTGAGCTGACCATTTTTCTGATCTGTGCTTTAAAAAAGAACAAAAATTCCACATTCTCTGGTTTGTAGAGGAGGCAAACCTGTTATTTCACTTGCATTGAGGAGTATCTCAGTGTACAGAATAGCTTCCTAAAATCAGGACTTGCCCAGCTGCCACTGTGTGGGCAAGAGCTGCTGATTCACATCCTCAATGGCACAAGGCAGTAGTGGAAAGGAGCAGCCTGGTGTGTGCTGGCACCTCAAGGAGCACAGCCCAGGCAGAAGAATATTAGTTACACACCTCGTTACACAGCGTGGAAGCCTCTGCAGATAGCATCTATGTGTATCTGTCTGGCCACATCCTGCTTGAGCCAGTAGCTCAAACGGGTGTCTTGAGCTGAGATCTGGAGGCTCCAGCTCTAACCCAGCCAGGATGAGCAGTGTTTTGTGCATGGTAGATCCTGTGTCTCACTGGCAAGGACAGTGCATATTCCGCAGTGGCCACAGGCAGGTTAGTTGTGATCCAGCAGGAGGGCTAGGTGCTGTGGCTAGCCAAGAGCCAGGCAGTGAAGCTAGGTGACAGCCTAAACAGCGTGGCAATGCCAGCAGGCTCATCCTTAATCCTGCTTTCTGTCTCAGTTTCCTTTGTCGCAGCATTGTAGTTGATGACAGGAATCGCATTGCAGCCTATGACCTTCTAGCAGACACAAAGATACGTCTTAAGGCACCATCAATTAATTTTCTTCTGGTAAGCTGACATTTGCTTTTCCATTTTGTAATAGTTATTCCCTGATTGGGTAAACAAACATGTTTGTCTCCCTATGTTCACATTCTGTAAAGTAATGGGTGAAATTATGTATATTATGTGCTTGAATAGACATGTTTCGTATGTATCTAGAGAATGCTGAGGCAAACTTGTCAAAGACAAACAGAACTTTGCCTTTATTGGCAAGGCTTTTTCTGGCTTTCTTGTGTTTTATTTCAGTTGCCCTTTCTCTTCTACAAGTAAACTTTAAATTAAAAATAGTCCAGTAGCTTTTATACCTAATTTTTTATTTTCTTTCTTTATCTTCCATTTTTTCTAAATCCCCAAAACCCTTGTAGGAGTTTCCTGTGTCTCTTACAAAATTCAGGTAATAAATGCATTTATTTCAGGTAATAAATGCATTCATTAGTCATACAGCTTTTAGGTGTTTTAAATAAAAAGCCTTCACTGACCTCTTTTGGCCACACCAGGAATATACTTTTCTGGAGACTGAATCTTCTTACATGTTTCTGTTTTCTATTTTAGAAACACAAGGTTTGTTGAAATCTAGAGTTCAAACCCAGCTAGTAAGAACTATTAGGACTAACAGCTGATACGTGCTTTCTTCATTCATGAGTCAGTGTGAACTAATACCTTTTACATTGTCTGTTAGCTCCCTGCAGCGACTGCTGTGCTAACAAGATCCAATCTTTACAATCTTTAATGGTAGAGGCTGCACTTAGCAAAAGGTGGGAAAGGGGAAAAGAAGGGCTTCTGGTATATAGACACAATCATGAAGTCAGTGATAGCAGTTCTGGGGTTAAAGACACTCATGTGATCCCTTCATGCAGACCAGAGGGGCAAATGGGAGCCACCTCCAACGCTGGAGTCATCTGTTCTAAATAAAGGGGAAATGGGGTTCTTGAGGCCATCTGTCAAAAGAGGCTCTTACAGCTTGATAGTCTTTATCTCATAATGATGCAGGCAAGCTGTCTAAACCCAGACCATACTTAGCACTAACTTTTTAGCCACTCAAGAAGTGCTGTTCAAAGCTTCAAAATGTACCCTTGTTCTGCTGCAATGGCCTGGAGCCCTGTGGGTTGTTACATGCAGGACAGGCAAAGTGTTGGCTGCCCAGGAAAAGGGATTTTTAGCACTCTGCCTTGTAGCTTATAAAGGTTTTGGTTTTTTCCCTGCTTTTAAAACACAGGCTGAACCCCCTTAGGACCTGCTTCCAAACTAAATCACTTTGCATAATAATGAATTTTCTTTATGCAATTTTTACTTACATTACTACTTGGTGCTAGCTATCTTACTGCTTATTGGACAATGTCATCTCCTTCCCAAGTAGTTCATGGGTAAGTTCTGTAACTTGTGCATATGTATGTTCTTACATATTTTATTAGTGCATATTCTTGTGTCTACCCACAAGCCTTCTCTTATGTCCTTACCACCATGGGTACAGCAGGATACCACAGATTCATTTGTTCATGTCTACTTTTAGTTAAAATAAAAAACCTGTGTGAGGTCTTGCTTCTTTTGAAATGAGTTCTGAATCCTGGGAGAGAAATGCTGGTATCACTGAAACTCACTCCCATGGACTTTGCACAAGCAAGTGTTTGTGCTTGTATTTGAGAAAGTCTGGGAATTCCCCCAGGGTCCAAAAGTCTTTGACACCACTTTTCTCTCCTACCTCTCTACATTCCTTGCCTTGCTTCTCAGCCTTCGAGCTGGTCTTCTGTCTTTCCCTTTACCACACATATCTTTTAGTTATTTCACTTCTGAACAGCCAATAGTCCCTTGACAAGGACAGAAAAATGCTATTTAACCCTGAGGCATTGAGGTGCAGGGAGGTAAAGGGATCCAAAATCTTGTGGGAGGTCCATGACAGAACATGGCTTTGGGCTCGTATATCCCTATGCTAAAATTAGGCTTCATCCTTCCTGTTCAGGCCTGGCCCTGTTATTTATGATGTTAATTGTTAATTGTGCTTGTTTTTCAGCACAAGGTTTGCATTATATCAGCTGAAGAATTTTCTCCAGAGTACGTGGATCCTAAAGTACAGTGCATAGCTACTTACAGGAGTACCAGTGGTGGAAGGTAACTTGCTTGGTTTTATCCTTCCTATTATCTGAGGACAACCTTGAAAGGTAGAATAAATGGTGTTTAAATTCTTTTGAGTGAAGCTTTGCTCAGTGACTCACAGGTGATTTGTATGCCACTTTTGCAAAGTAGTCTTTGTAAAGAAGCTGAAATGTTATCGTTAATCTAGACACTCTTTGCACAGGTTTTTTTAGTAACAGCCTCTTCCTGGCCCATCTGAACTACCCAGTGCTGATGTGTGAGTAAACATGCATCTTTCACACACCATCCAATATGACAGGTGTCCAAGCTGGAGAATCATTCCTACTTTGGTGGCCTGAAATGCTTACTGTTCCATGTGGAGTTTTCTTCTGCATGTTACTGCTTCAGCTGTCCCAAAATGGTGTTAATTTGTCATTAGGTGTGGGATGTGACTGCCCTTTTGGGCACAAATCCACCAGCTCAACTTGACAGCATCAAATTATTCAACATGTAAACCACCACTTCACAAACAAGCCATTGCCTTGTTTGTCTCATTGTGGGGCCCTTAGGGGAGGTGTGCCTTCATCGTTCACCTCACTCAGCAATGCCAGCTGATCCTTCTTCGCCATCATACTTTATAGGACCAGTAATTAGGGAACTCATACTGCTTGGCTGACCCAGGCTGACAGCTCTTCTCTTGCTGTGAAGATGTGAACCTGAACCTTCACTTCACAAGTGGTCAGGTTTGGGTTCCGCAGAGCATCTGCTCTATCCTGTTGAAGCTCTTCCCCTCTCCATCTTTTGTTCTTTGGGACAGAGGAACTGTCACTGCAGCTTCCAAATTAGGGACTTCCACATTTCTGTGCCTGTTGCACTCCCCAGGATGTGCCTCGTGATGCCTACTCCTGAGGCTTTCTTCCTACTGATCTAGCGGTGGGAAGGGCCTCAAAGTAAAAGTAAATGTCATTTGCAGGACTTAAGAGGCAAAAAGAGTTGTTGATTTGGTCTAATAGTTTTCCAGATGGTAGCTTCTAATATAATGGTTGAATTGAAATAGAAAGCAGAAAAATCTGAATAGTAAATTGGATAAAAACATGTGACTGTGCTTGGCTTCCAAGCATGCATAGCATTGAATCACAGCTTTAATTCTCCTGCTGAGAGTGCTTTCACTGAGAGCAGCTTTCTAATATTGAATATACTTGTACTTGCACCAAAGTTATTTTGCAAATCCAGGCATTTGTATTATGAGTAAAACAGGGGAAAGAGGATGGGCAAAAAGCATGATTCAAAATAAAACTAATGTAGAAACTTACACATTTTATTTTGGTTTTGTGTTGGGTATTTTTTAAAACTCTTGTTATATTTGCATCATTTACTGTAGGTTTATGTTTTGTTTTTGTTGTTATCTGTCAGCATTTTTGCTTTCCTGAAAGTGCTTGAGTTCATCAAGTTGAAAGTTGCAAAGGTTTGGCTCAGTTTAACAGTATTGTAAGTGGATGCTGCACATGATTTCCCACACAGGTCTGGCAAATACATCTCAGTTCTGGCCCTGAAACATACTTCCCATTCCAGTTCTGAGCCTGTCTCGAGCAAAGATTAATCATTGTCTATTGAGTACTTACAAGAAGTGAACAAATACAACCAGAAAACCCCCAAAAATATTTTATCCTGCAGTCTTGGAAAATTCTTCTCTCAATCCCCGAATTAAATATGCCAAGGAAGAAATAGTTAAACACAGCAGTGAATGAATAAGGATGCTTTCAAGGAGTACTGTTATTTATTTTGGCTCCAGTTCTACAAATATTTGAGTATATACTTAACTTCTAAGTACTTAAGTAGTCCCATTGACTTCAGTGGGAAAACTTGCATGTTTGAAGGATACACCTATGTAAATATTTGTAGAAATGAGAATTCAATATTAGTACAGATTCTGGTGAATGTAACTAATTGGATTAACTGAAATATATTTATTTTTTAACGCTCCTGATTCCCTTAAATTTCCTCTTCCTTAGCAAATTCTTTCCACTGAAAGTTACGGAAATCTTGTGTGAATAAAATCAGGTAATACATTAAAAGTGCACACACTTTCCCCTTTATAAGTTAAATCCATACCTCTTTTTCTCATTTACTTTATGATCATTTGCAAAGAATCCAAGCAGGTACAGGGGTTATTATTGCATTATCAATTGCAATACAATCTAATACATTGACTTTTGTAAGTCAGCAGCTTTTCCTGTTACGATTAAAACTTTCTCCTGGCCCCAGTGGTAATTACTGTGGTTCTGTGTTTAGTGCAGCATGCATTCCCTCAGTTTTTGAAACTCCACCAGCAGCTTTGGTTTTGGATGCATTCAAAGATGGGAAGATTTCTGAAGTACAGGAGAATATACTCCATGATCCACTGAGTGCCACTTTACCTGCTGATTCAGTCCATGGAGTCACCTTGACACCGCTACAGGTATCTCATATTTTGAAAACTTTGTTTTGCAAGTCACAAAGCATGTTCTCAGTAAAGTTAAACAGATGAAACACTGTAAAAGAATCAAAACTGGATGATGTGATGCTGTGAAAATGTTGCAAACTGAGTAAGCCACAGAGACAGTATAAAGAAAGGGGGAAAAAAAGCCCCAAACACAAGCTTCTTTCTGAACTACACAACAGTCTCACAGACTGCAGAAGAATGTTAAATGTGCTTGGCAGGCAAACAGAGCATGCAGTTGTAATGCCATGTTCCTAGAAGAAATTTAACTTGCTGTGAGATGCTAAGCCCCCTCACTTTCACTGCAGGTAGGGGGTACTTAGCACAGCTGATAGGCCCAAGAATGTTTCACAAAACAAAAATAATCTGTGATTTAATACCAGAGCTGTTCTTGTTTCTCCAGAACCAGATCACCCTGAGTGGCAGAGTGCCCCACTTGGGCAGATACGTATTTGTGGTACACTTTCATCAGCCAGCACACCCGGTGTTCCCTGTGCAAGTCCGTGTGAATGCAGGACATGCGTGGTCAGGTAGGCATCTGGATTTGATCTAACCCCTTCCCTTTCTCAGCATTTTGGGGTGTACATCTGTGTTGGGTTGACCCTGGATGGACACCAGGTGCCCACCGAGGCTGCTCTGTCACTCCCCTCCTCAACTGGACAGGGGAGAGCAGATATAACAAAAGGCTTGTGGGAGGAGATAAGGACATGGCGAGATCACTGAACAGTTACCAACATGGGCAAAACAGACCTGACTTGGGGAAAATTAGCTTAATTTATTTCCAGTCAAATCAGAGTAGGTTAATGAGAACTAAAGCCAAATCTTCAAACACTTTCCTTCCACCTTTCTCTTTTTCCTGGGCTGAGCTTTACTCCCATATTTCTCCAACTCCTCCCACGGAATGGCACACGAGGATAGAGAATGTGGGCTGCAGTCAGTTCATCACACGTTGCCTCTGTTCCTTCCTCCTCAGCAGGGGACTCGTCACACTCTTCCCATGCTTTAGTGTGGGATCCCTCACATGGGAGACAGTCCTCCACCAACTTCTCCAAAATGAGTCATTCTCCTGGGCTGTAATTCTTCACTAACTGCTCCAGTGTGGGTTCCTTCCATAGGGTCATGAGGCCTGCCAGGAGCCTGCTCTGGTGTGGGCTTCCCAGATGTTCACAGACCCCTTTGGGCATCCACCTGCTCTTGCATGGGTCTCCGCCACAGGCTGCAGGTGGATCTTTTCTCCAGAACCTGGAGCACCTCATCCCTGTCCTTCTTCACTGACCTTGGTGACTGCAGAGTTGTTTCTCTCACATGTTCTCACTCCTCTCTCTGGCTGTAGTTACTCTTAAGACAGGTTTTTTTTTTCCCCTTTCTTAAATATGTTATTCCAGAGGCACTACCATGGTCAGACCCAGCCTTGGTCAGTGCTGGATCTGTCTTGGAGATGACTGGCATTGGCTCTGTTGGACATGGGAGAAGCTTCTGACAGCTTTTCATAGAACCCACCCCAGTAGCCCCCTGCAAACAAAACCTTTTCATATAAACCCAATATATTTTCTCTTCTAGGTACTTTCAATGCTTCATTCTGCCCTCACACTTCTGGCTGTCGGGTTCAGGTGATTGCAGAAAACCAAATTGAGCTTGACATTTCTGAACCCAAGGTCTCTGTTACGGTGACGATACCGGGTGGAAGAATGCTGGTTCTGGTACGTGTGTTACATAAATGTACTTGAAAATGTTATTTGCAGTTTCACCCTTCATTTAGAGATAGATGCAAAGATGAAAGCCAGAAAGAATAAATTTTTTAACGTTGTGTTTCAGATTTTTAGGTCTTTTGCACTGCTTTTGGTTTTATTTTATATTTTTAAGATACTCTTCACTGTTTTTATTGTATAGTGCTTGTAGCACGACAACTTTGAGGGCAATATGCAAAGTTTATTTTCCTATTTTTTGGTTAAAATCTTACAGGTTTTGAAAAAATCCAGAATGTATAATGAAGCAACATTTAAATATGTAAATGCCTTACCTTCTGCCTTTTCATTTTTCTCTGAAATGTACAACTTAGCTTTCTTATTGTTTTAAGGAAAATATCTTAGTTGTTCCAGCAGACACCTACAGTTACAAAATTCTTGACAAAAATACAGTGGACAAGTCATTTGATTTTATCAGCCAATGTGGAGGAAACAGTTTTTATATTGAGTAAGCATCACTTTCTAAAAAACTGAACATTGACAATAAACTGGGAATAATCTTACCTTTACTCTGTATTAAAGAGCTGTCTTAAATCCCTATAATTGTGCTACATTAAAATGCTTTTCATGGCTTATGCTGTCCCATTGAATTTCCATGAGTCATTTTTCCATGACTTTCTATTGCAAATGCAATGTAAAGGTAGAGCCTTATTGCTCACAGTACAAAAGAGGAAAATCTATGTCATCTTCCTGTCTTTGGTATTTCCATCTTTGGTATTTGGTATTTTGCTTGGCATGTCTGAACTGATACAACTAATACTCGCACTTGCTATGGAAAAAATCTCTTACCTGCACGTTCAAAGCCATTCACCCCTGATTTAATTGAAGTCTATCCTTGCCTGTGTGCTGATACCATCCTTATGTCAGACCGTTTGAAAGACAGAACCCTAATTTACTGAACCACTGCAAAGCACTCTTATAACAATTCCTGAGTGCCAGCACTTACGTGATTTCTATTTCAATTTAAATAGCCCAGAACGATCATCGGCCTTCTGTAAGGACTCCGTAAGGTCGCTGGTGGCTTTCTACAACAACGGAGCCCTCCCATGTGATTGCCACAGTGCAGGTGCCACAAGCCCTACGTGCAGCCCCCTGGGAGGGCAGTGTGTGTGCAGGCCCAAGGTCATCGGTCGCCGGTGCAGCCGATGCCAGACCGGCTACTATGGATTCCCATTTTGCAGGTGTAAGTATGTGCTTGCACTCCTTCAGCTCCTGACCCGGCTACCTACTTAATCCTCTGAATTTACTGCAGATGTACTGCAGCCTGACTTTTCTTTGTAGAGCCTGATCCTGTGAGAGGCTGGCCAAGCCGTTTTAGCTTCACCATAGCATAGCTTTCAGTTTAAGACGGAAGAAATCCTCTTCCCTTAAAGCACACCTAGTTCATGGTGTGCCTTTGCATGTGTTGTCTGATCAGGTGTAGTAGGCTTACAGCTAAAGTGGTTAAAATCCATATTGCCACTATTTCAGTGAAATGGATATTTTCTGCACTGACTGCTAAATCATTTCCAAGTTGTTAATGTTTAATCCTGTTTTACACTTTCAAGCCTTTCCATAGATAATCAGAGACACAGCATTCCTAATTCCTCATAATCTGCTGTTAATAGTACCAACAGATCCGTAGATTACACCAGCAATCCTCAGCTGCCTTCCTAGATACTATACTTGATGTTTATAAGCATTGCTTTAGAAAAGTGGTGCCCTTGACACCAAAACAACTTTTTTAATCCCTGTCAGTTTTGGCAAGGGATAACCAATGTCTGTGGTAAAGTTAAGCAACCAATCTGTGGAAAAGAGCCAAGCACTAAATCTGCTCTTTGAAACTATTGTTGCAGTCAGATAGTTGGTTTCTATGACCCTGAACTTTATACTAGTGAGAGAAAACAGTCATGTCTTCTATCCATGAAGGTTATGTGTATTTGTTGCATATTCAGTAAGAGTTGATTGTTGTAAGATGAGATGTGGTTGATTTGTAGAACAATTTCTTTGATCTAGTATGCAACTGCGGGCAGCGTCTTTGTGATGACATGACTGGTAAATGCATTTGCCCTCCACGAACTGTGAAGCCAAAATGTGAAGTGTGTGAGAAATATTACTTCAGCTATCACCCCCTTGCTGGCTGCAAGAGCTGTAACTGCTCAGAAAAAGGAGTTGTTGATGCGGCAAACCCAGAATGCGATAAAACCAGTGGGCAATGCAAGTAAGTTTGGGTTATGTGGGTTATAAACAATGCACAGTGGATGGTTTGCTTCAATGCTCTTTTCAGGTGTTTGGAGAGGGTATGGGAAATTTAGGGCATTCAGTCTTCAGTGTGAGCAAAGTGGGTTGTTGTAAAGTTGTAAGCTAACCCAAGCTTTGTGAAAGACTGTGGTCCCCATAATTATTCATATGCTCGCAATTCCCCATTTTTCTGTTAGCAGGTGCTTGCCTTGAGTAATGCACGGGCACATTTTCCAGCTATAAATCTTCTTCGAGCTCTTCTTACCTGTATTCAACATCTATATTTTACACCTTGGTGTACAGAGAGAGTAGTTGTGCTCTGCAAGCACTGAATAGCTGTAGAAGTCTAATTCTGTTGTAAGCATTTTTGTCCTTCAAAGTCAAATCCGTTCCTAGCCAGTTCCATGGCCATTTAAAATGTCATACTATGCAAAATCTGAGAACAATACTAACTTGCTGCTTTTTCTTTGTGGAAATCATAAAGTTGTGTCATAGCCATGCAATCCCTTCAAATATCCACCTGCCTGTTGTTTTAAGTTCCCCTCCTTGCTGCATTCCTACCTCCCTTATTGACTCTCTCCTCTGTGTTTGTTGATAAAGATGCAAACCAGGAATAAAAGGACGTCAGTGTGATCAGTGTGCTCCTGGAACTTACGGTTTCCCTAGCTGTGTGCCGTGTAGCTGTAACAGAGATGGAACAGAACCGGATGTTTGCGATCCCCAGACAGGAATTTGTCTTTGCAAGGTCAGATAAACCAAATTTCTTCTGCATTTACAAGCATCGTTTGCATGTCAGTGACTATTTCATATATAATGGGGTGAATAAAGTGAGTTTATAATTAAGTTTTCAGTAAAAATGAAATGCAGCTGTACAAAGCCGTCGCATGTCACAGTATGTGCACAGATTATCATGGTAGCATTAAATACCATTTTTAGTGGCTTCAGTATCTGTCAGTTGTACAGATGGTCTTAGGTTTTGCAGGATGTTAGAGAGCTGCAGAGTAGATGTCCATAGATTCACTGAAGCAGTCCATATCCTGCACAGATCCACTTTATCCATCTGTACCTTGCCTTTTGGATGTTAACCAAGTCCTATGCTTTTTTTAGCCATATTATGTCAGTTGACGTTTTACCACATCATTATAGCTAGGAAATCTTCTTTTGTTCTGATCTGCATAATTAAATGTGATAAATGTGAACTTTCACAAGTGACCTTTTATATCGTGGGTTTGCAAAAGCCAGCAGGAGGGTTTTGGTGAGGAAGTTACCAGCTGTCTCTGACTAATATTTATTACTCAGTGGTTCACATTATAAACCAGAAAGACAGCTCATAAGATAGCCTCCAAGACAGTTTTATTTGCAATTGGAATATAATCTGTCCAGACAATCACACATTTTCATTCATTTGTTTCTATACATTTAAATAAATATTCTTTCATAAGATTTGTTTCATGTGCAGGAAGTTTGGGGACCTCAGCAAAGCAAAAAGAAAAGCACTGAAATTTCTTTGAACTGTGCCTTAACAGGAAAATGTTGAAGGTGCAGCATGTGACACTTGCCGACCAGGATCTTTTTATCTGGACCCTTCCAACCCCAGGGGATGCACACCTTGCTTTTGTTTTGGGGCAACCAGCAACTGTCGCAGCACGGATCGTCGTAGAACCAAGGTGTACCAAAGATTTTTTTTCTTTTCTGTCATGAACTTACACTTGTTCCATTAAGGAGATTCCAGATTTCTTCCAAAGTTGAAAATATATTTTATTAGTTTCTAAGGATGAGAAATGTTCTCCAAGCAATTCTCCAAGTGAAGATTTAGTGCAGCCTTCTTAAGATTAGTTGTAGTGTTGCCTTTCCCTGAGCTCGAAATTAAAAGCCAAACACGGTTAGAGGGGAAAAAAGGGTTTTACCTCTGTGTTTATTTAAGGATCCTTAGGCGCACCACATCCAGGTAGAATGCACACCGAAAATGCACCCCAGAATGCACACCGAAAATGCACCCCCACAATGATTCGCATATGCAGTTACAGACCTTGCAAATTAGCATGTGTATCGAAGATTCCCCAATGAGAGGCTCAAGAGAAGCCCCTGTCTTGAGGAACCTTCCCCCTGGGGGGGCCTATCTTGGTTTACGGAATGTGTTCTGGAGAGGACCTTGGTGTCTGGGGCTTTCTGACCCAACTGTGAGGTTTCCAAGATGTTTGGTCCTTTGGCTTAACAGAACTTTGGGTCTAAGCTGGTTATCAGACTTAGGGAATTACAGGTATGTGGGCTAAAAGCACTAAGGATACATAAAAGCTGTATGAAAGGGTATATGAAAGGATATATAAGAGGGGTATATAAAAAATCATAATGGCATCAGTAGTCTGAAAGTACCATTCAGCAGAAATGGCCCTTTTCACCTGTTTGTTAACAAATCACTAGTTGGACTGAAGTTGAGTGGGCCTTTATCTTGCTTGCTTTATCTTCAAACTCTGTGTCAGTGATGTCCTTCAAGATGCTTTGATAAGCACATATCATTTTACATGTCTACGTTATAGATGCATTCTTAAGAGTTGTGACAGATTCTACAGAGATTGTAAAAATTGTCTTTCTTCCCTCCCTATAAGAGACATGACATCAAGTGTGAGAAACAAAGATTTTTAGTAGCATAAATGAACAGTAAAATGGCTGAAGACTGAAAAAAAAAGCAACACCTGCTTGAAAAAATGCAAGAGAAAGGAAAGGAAAAGAGAAGAGAGCTAGAATGGTGGATAAGGAGTTTAGTTAAGGTTTAGACATAGACCAGATGCAATCCAGATTGTGCCCTTTACTGTTCAAAAGCAAAAGGTGAAAATGTGGCCTAAGTGAAATCAGTAGAAAATTTCCTCTGGTCATTACTTGGTCTCACCAAAAACTGTTTATGAAAACATGTCTATCTTTTTGTTTTATTGCTCTGGCTGGTCAAGGTCAACCTGCCAGAACCCAGAACTGTTCTGGTACATATACATCATGGTCTCTTTCCTCCAACATAATGATAAATAAAAAGAGGCGTGGTCTTTCATGAAACAACAGCCATAAACAAAAAATGTGCATTAAGGAGCCAGAATATTAGGCTACATTGCCTTCCACTCCAAAATGTCATGCCATGTCCCCTCCCTAACAGTTAACCTGGTCCAAACTCTGTCTTTTAGGTTAGTGCCCTGGGTTTGCTTTTGAATGGACTTTAAAAAGCATCTCCAAATTATATCCTTGGGTTTGTGTGCACAATTCCTAGTCACCCCCAAAAGGCTATGCCTTCATGTTGCTGAAGATAAAGTTTAGTTTTCAGGTGACAAACCAAATGCCTGCATCCCAAGTAGCTCTGGCACATCTTTACATTTACACTCTCTTTTGAGGTCCATGCAACATTCATTGTGCAAGATTTAGGCTGGCTCTGAAGGGATTGGATGTCATGCTCAGGGAATTACAGAGGCTAAACAATTTCTTCTCATTACTTAGTGCTGGTGAAGTTTAATAAAGGATGAGACAAACTTCTATTTCCTTTATGTATTTCTCATTAGTTTGTGGACATGAGGAACTGGCACTTGGAGGCAGTAGATGAAAATATTGACATTCCAGTCACTTTCAATCCAGTCAGTAATAGTGTGGTGGCTGACGTTCAAGAATTGCCTGCTTCTGTGCAGAATTTGTACTGGAAAGCACCACCATCCTACCTGGGAGAGAAGGTAAATGCACCTAACTCATCTGTTTTAGTAACATGTGATCATTTTTTTGCCAACATCGTTGATAAAGAGTCTCACTGTTTTTCTTAGATAAGTTTCTCTCTCTTCCCTTGTCTTTCTTACCTGTCATGCCAGAAATGATATTTTACTTCTGACTACAGTGTTGCAATTAACCAATAACACAGAATTAATCATATTTCTTGGTGTGCCAGACAGGTCTTTATGTGAACAGCATGATCAAGAGCTCAGTGGCTCAAATGGCTCAAATGTCTCAAGGAGGTGGTACCTTCAGCTGCTTTTCTGAAGCCCAGAACATGTAGAACTTGCCAGTATGGCTGCTCTGAAACCCAGAACACAGAGGGCTTGTCAGTCCTTTAGATTATCTGGAGTATGTCCTGGGCAGATTTCCAAAAGAATAGAAGGTGATTATGTGCTCAGTGGCACACAAAAAACCCCAAACCTTTTGCTCTTGATATGTTGCTTGGGAAGTGCATCAACTGTTTTTCTACCTTTGGGCTGCCTGCTGCTCTCTCTACTCAAGTGTGGGAGCAGTCTCCTGCTCATGGTTAATACCATCAGCATCTCAGCCTGAGGATCACACTGACCAGGGGACTTTGATAACAGTGACTTGCAGGCCCAGAGCCCCCCTCTTTGGAGCTCTGACAGTGCCAATGCTTACCAGTCAGTTGCAGGACATACAGGCTTTTCAGATGCAATCCTGCTGACACACAAAAGACAAATGGTGTGGACGCCAAGGCATGAAAGATGGTACAATTTTTTAAGTTTCTCCTGGTCCTTATTTTAAAGACTAGAGCAGTATTTTTCCTCCTGCTCTCCTATGCTCAGAGCTATATATATATCTATCTCAGGTGAACAGCACATATAGTTAGGGTGCTTTTTGTTGATGTTATAAAGGTTCTTGTTTCGGCGCCTACAAATTTTTTTGAAAGAAATTTCATGTTAAAGCATATGTTATCAACTTCAGTGTTAAACCAGAAGTACTTTTGTTGTTCCATAACAAGACATAAAGCAGGCAATAACCCTTTTTAAACACAGCTATTAAGATCAGTGCTATGAGTTTTATGTTGCATGTCACGGTATCTACCTGGGCCTGCCATGACTTGCTTTTATTTATAGTGACAACACTGCAAATAAAATAGTTCTGATTTGGGTCCTGCTTTTGCTGTACGCTGTGTGTGAATGTATATTTTAGCACAGGCAATACTGCAGTAATGAATGTCCCACCAAAATGCTATCTAGCTGTGAGTTTACAAGTTCATAAATTTACCAATTCACATTATTGTGTTCTGAAAATGTCAGGGTTTGGTCTGCTTCCAGTGATAGCATCTCTTTTGGAAAATATGAAAAAGATCACTTCAGCTACTTTTCATTATGATGAGGGTATAAATACTGTTTTCCATTATCTGAAACCTTTTAACTGGTTCCACTGGAACATTTCTATTTAACAGAGTGTATTTTCTTTCCTCTCTCTGTCTTTTGTTTACAAAGTTAAAAGGGAATCAAATGTAAAATGTATAGAAGTACAGAAACTAAGAGTAATTGAGAAATTGGGATCCTGTTGTCCCTACTTTCTTTTATATTTTAACATTCTGTTTAATAGACCACTCTTGACGTTAGAAAATAAATAGTGTATATACAGAATACAGAGGTCAGTTTGTAACACCAATATTGTCCTATTAAAAAAAAATGAAAAAGAAGTAATTTAACAGCCTCTCAAATGGTGCGGTTCTGAAACATGTTAAACAGGAAATCAACTCTAACTTGAATTTTCTTATGTTTGTTTAAAAGAATTTATATATACAGCGTGGTTTGATTGTGTTGGCAAACTATAGCCAATGTTCCAAATGATGCTTTTGAAAATGCAGTTGGCTAAGGAGAATAGCATTATTTATGGACCTGCAATCCAAGGAACAAGTTTAATGTTGAGATGTCAGTATTTTGTTTGTAATTCATCAGAGTATATGGGAAGGGGTAGATTGAAGGTGGTGCTTATCTGTAGAACAGCAGAACATGGCAAAATAGTTCTTCCGTGGCAAAACCAAGGATAAGAACAAATGACAAGGGGTGCAAACCAAAGTAGTACATCCATGGCAAAATGCCTGATTTCAACTAGTACCCACAAACCTTCCTTTGAGGCTCTCCTTGGAGCAAAACCTATCTAGGCTGTGCCTGGAGCTTCCTTTGTTCCCAGTGTGTTTTGTACTGAGACCCTCACACAGCACGGAGGGAAGTGCTGTGTTTGTTGGGTGATTTAAACACACTTGCCTGCATCTGTTCTGGGCAGCAGCCCCAAGTTTGGTTGGGTTTGAGGCTGCCTGTGGTCACCTCTAGTTGAGCCAAAAGAAGTGTGATTTCAGCTCAGCCTGCAGCCACAGTCTGCTTACAACAGAGCTTATACCAGTAGAAATCCTGTCCTGAAGGTGGAGCAAAGATTTCCTGGTTGGATTCATGTTTGCAGTAAGTTTAGAAAATGCTGGCCTATGAAACCCATCTTTAAACATGCTTAGTCTGACTTCTTTTTATCTGTGGCTGTTCATGAAGTTCACCACCACTTTCATTGTCAGTCTGAGGTCTGCTCTTGATGCACCAAATCTATTCTGTACAGTCAGGGGAAGAACAATGTTCATGTGGACATGTGATTTCTCCATGACACAGGTGGTGTGAACCCAAGCATGAAAAAAGCCCCATGATGCAGGTAACCTTTCAAAGAACATACCTGCTCAAAAAGTTATGTCAGATACACACAGTAAACAAAACAGAGGGTAATTTCTTACAAACAACAATATTTACATATTTTTTCTAAAGAACAAAGAGCAAGTGTGTTATATATAGTGCTGGAAGATGAGATAAACTGGAATACAAATTTACATTATTATCAAGCAATAGTGCAGTAAAGTATCTCTGGTCTTGTGCATTTTGTTACAGCTTTCTTCATATGGTGGCTTCCTAAGTTACCAAGTGAAATCTTTTGGCTTACCTAGTGAGGGCATGGCTCTTCTGGATAAGAAACCTGATATACGACTAACAGTAAGCTTTGAAATACTATTTCTTCTTATAAGCAACAAAAATACCATGATTTTTTATATTACTTGACAACTGTGGCAAATTTTGCTCTTATAGTGTACTTAACTATTAAAACAACTTGCTATGTTTCTAATAAAAGTGATATTACTGCATTTTGCTCAAAGCCAGCAACACATCTGTCTCTTTTGCCAAAGTAACATATTATTAAGCATAACTGATTTGAGAGCAAGTAAAAAGATAAAACAGGATTTTCTCTGTAGAATATGCCCGTGGAAAAAAAATTAATGAATGCATTGCACACTTGTCAACAAGTACAGCATCATCTCTGCAAAAGATGCCCTGGATTTCATGTGTAATTAATCTCATTTTCTGTGAGAATTTTTTTTTGGCATAAAACTAAGCATAATTATAAGGCTTCAAGGGACTGAAATAAAAATGCGTTTTCAGTTAACAGGTTTTTATTTTAACCACTTTAGGGCCAAAATTGAAATCTTTAACTGTTTGTTAAAATTCTCAAGGGGGAGTTTTGTTTCCTCAGAGCATCAGAAATACTAATTCAATATTATAGGATTCTTATTGGGAAACATACCTCATAAACTACTACCGTAATAGCCTTAGTTGCTGGTGCACCAGGATGCAAAGGAGAGTGTTTCAAAATGCAAAACCATTTTTATTCTAAAGTAATAACTAGTTCCTGTGAAAATTGATCAGCATTGATTTGATTCTCTTGGTGCTTTACTTGAAAACAAGGTTGTTAATAGGCAAAAGCAGTGAAAACCTTGCTGGCACTAGAACACAGTGCTCACTATACCACTTTCCTGAGACAAAGAGGTACAGTTTTCCTAGTATTACTTAGTTTTAATCCCCCAAAGAACAGGATTAATGTGCTTCACCAAATTTTATTGCATCTGAACACTTTCCCATAACAAGCAGTGAAACAACGTTATATCCTCATTCTCACATAGGGCCATCAAATGGAAGTTGTTTATATGGATCCCAACAACCCACTGCCTGATCGTCAATATTACGGCCGAGTGCAGCTGGTTGAGGTAAGAACTGAAAAGGGAATGGCCTCCTCTTTTCCTCCCAGATTCACATAAAAATACACACATGCAGAATATGTGCAGAAATACCAAATACTTGGTAACGGTGATGAATATAAATTAAAACACTATAGACCTTAAATACGAAGAACATTTTTTCTCTCTCTTTACTGCCACATTGAACCTGGGTCCTGGTTCATGACACCTAACTTTAGCACCTCTGAGTTAGGCATCTTGTCCAATGTAGCCTTTAGCACTCCCTCCAGGGCCAGTGGAGTAAAACTGAATCAGTCCTCAATAGAAGGTGATTCATTGCAGTGGCAGACTGTACTTAATAGGGTTGGAATGAATTGTTATCTGTTTTCCTTGGTGTCTAGGTACGTAGTTTAGAATGGGGTGTCCAACATTCAGGTAAGGTGAATTTAGCAGGGATTATTCCTATGCTTAAACCTATGCTCAGAAGGTCAAACTGGGTTATTTATTTGTCTCACATGCAGGCAGAAAAGATGTTTCTTCAAGCCAAATTCCATTTTCAATAATGCTGTGTTTAGTAGCAGCAAGAAGACATGTGAAGGCAGCCCTGAAAGACTGGGTTTCTAGGACTTCACTTACTCTTAAAAGCATTTTCCTTCACCTGTTTGTGGTTTGGTGGGTGACATCTCAAAGAAATTTGGATGACTGAAGAAGAACCTACAGGCTTCTTCACTTTCCAGTACCTCAAAGCCATACTTACCTTGCACAGTCAAAGCTACATCCCTTTCTTATGCTCATTATTCTTTTTTCCACCCATCCTGAGTCTATTCTCCTGGACTCTTTTTCACCCCACACCAACTGGCACTAGACGAGTCTGTTCCGTGGGTGTTTTCTCCCTTTTTCTGTCCTCTGGTCTTCTTTGAAGCTACTCTTTTTAAGAAGCTGCAGCACCGTGCTCGTTTTGTACCCTCAATGTGCAGGGCAACTTCAGGCACGCCAGCAGCGGTACCCCGGTATCCCGAGAAGAGCTGATGACGATCCTGTCCAGGCTGGATGGCTTGCACATCCGGGCCCTTTACTTCACGGAGACCCAGCGCCTGACGCTCGGGGAGGTCGGGCTGGAGGAGGCCAGCAGCGAGGGCAGCGGCAGCGTCGCGCACAGCGTGGAGACGTGCTCCTGCCCTCCGCAGTACGCCGGTGACTCATGCCAGGTAGGAAACGTTCACCTCCGTACGCTGCCATTATCTTTTGCCTACAGCTATACATACTGGGTTAGCTGGAGGAGCAGGATGGTTATTAAAGTAATTAAATGTGCCTCTTGTGTTCCTGTGCACTTTCAATGGCTCGAGTGCTTTCACTGACTAAGAAGCACTGTAGGGTTATTCTACTCATGATCGCTTTTATGGAGCTGAGAATGTCATTTTGCATATGTAAGGCACTATAATGAGGGATTCTTCTGGGATGCCCTCTGAGAGGCTGAATAATCTCTTACTTTAATGGAGAGAAGGTCAGAACTGACTTAATTGAAACCTGTGAGACTGTACACAGTAGAGAAGATTCCTGGTGTTTCTTACTTTAGCAGGGTCCAAGGGAAGTAGCCTGAATCCAGGTAATTCAGGATACTATTAGTACAGAAAAACATGTGAAATCTGAAATTAACATGCAAAAAATATTTGGAGATGTGTTTATGAAAGATCGTGTAGGCTTTGCAAAGTAATACTATTAGCTGAAGACTGGCAATACAGCTGTATTTCCTGTCCCTGATGCAGTTCCTGTAGCTGTAATTCTTTTGGTTGTCACTTTGCTTAGCTTAGAGCTTGGCTATTGCCATGTGTAAGCACCCAACGCAGCAGAATAAAGCACCAGAGAGATAAGCAGTGTACAAAGTGCACAAAATCTGAAGAATTACTCTCAGAAAATGGTTGAGCATTACCATAAAGTAGCAATTGCTGTACTAACCTTGCAAAAGCTTTTTCCATTGAGAGTGAATGAATAATATCTAGGCTGGAGCAGCTGCAGAGAGGCTGAACAAAAATATGTATGGCTGGCTTACATTTCATGTGTGCATCCACTGCTCAGGACAGCTAATTCATCATCTGCAGAATAACCATTTTGGAAATATTTTTGATTTTTTCACACTTCTATTGCTCTGTGCCACAGACAAATTGATGAGCATTGACTGAAAATTTTACTGCCATCTCATTGCTTTCAACATACTGCCTTGGTTAAACTAAGCTGTTGGGGTTTTTTTTATGAAACCTGGTGAAAATACAAAGCCAAAGGAAGTGATCAAGACATTCACGGGGTAGTTCGTAAGCCCCATATGTTTATGCAGCATTACTCAGGCGGTGATTTACTGCTCTAATCACCAAGCTCTGTCTGGCTGCCTTAGGTGGGGAGGAGGTGATGCCTGCCACACCCCAACTTAGGTATATAATGAGCTACAGGAACTGCGGGGTTACTTGTTAACCTCAGGAACAGTACCGTGTGCTGAGCGACTTGACTCACGGATAAAGTTTAAAGGTGGGGCCCATCGTGGCACAGAACCTCATTAATCTGAGTCAGAAGCTGGAGACGAAGGGGGCGTAATAAGAGAAGGAACGGTGAGCACCGAAGGGAGAGCAGCGAATGTTCACAGGGGAGCCAAAGTGAAATGATGGCCCAAGCACAGAGGCCAAGAAATGTAGGATGGCTGGTTGTCACTTTAGTGTCCGTTGGGTGTTGTTTAGCACAAGATATGCAGCAGAGGCTCTCCTATCCCCACCTTCAGGAGAGGAGTCAGTGGCAACAAGTTCAAATGGATTTTTATCCGAGAGAGGTAATTTGCTCATTTTTTTCTTCCTTGCTTGCTTCCTTCTTTCACTTTGTTTTTAAATGAACTAATTTGGTAACAACTTATACATTACTTTATATAGAAGCAATGAGAAGGTTAATCTAATCTCAAAGTGCTTCACTAACAAAAGTGTGTACAAGAAGTTTCTTTTAAATTGCTGTTTACTTGAAAAAAAAGATCCTAAAAAGCATTTGAAAGTGCCTAGAGCTTTATCTTCATGTGGAATCAATTTATCATTTGTGTGGAATCACAAATGCTGCTTCAAAAACAATGTGCCCACGTACTCCAAATGTATCATTTTAAAGACAGCATAAATAGAAAAACAAAAGGCTGTACAGATTTTTTTTCCAAATGCAATTAGATGTATTTTTAAAATGTGTGATTTATTTATCTCTCCAAAAGGAGACTTTAAGTAAATAAAATTTTTATGCATTAGAGCATATATTTTACTTAGTCATGCTGTTTAATGTATTTCAGGCCCTGATTTCTTCTGAAGCTGTGTATATTGGCTCCCTGTTGTTCAGGGGAAATATTCACCCTTTAAAAAATGTATCTGAGAAACTTCAACTGTCTGTTCTAAATTTAGTCCTTGCTCACAGTGAAGTCGGTATTCAAAGCTGTTGATGGCATCAGTATTCTGCATACTTCTGGTTTTTTCTTTTTTTTTTCAATTATGCCACCTGTAGAGAAGGCAAAGGTACCAGTAGTGATTGTTGTTTCAACGGCAGTAACTCAGTATTCCACTTGGGATCTGCCTTGTGAAAGATGAATATTTTTTTCCCCTCTGGTAGTTCTCTCATTGAAAAACTCTCTGGTTAATCCTGCCTCTGCATAAATACTTATACCTCCAACCACTGGAATGTGATTTGTGACACCATCCCACAGACCCTTTGCTCTTCAGATTGGTCCCATCAGTCTTGGTGGTGCACTGACTATGAGAAAAGATTTATGGCTTTAGAGTTCAGCTGTCTCTTGTTTTCTGCATGTTGCTGGGGCCAGCCCCTGCCCGTGAGGCAGAGGCGAGGCATAGGTACAGCTCACAAGAGCATTGCCGGAGGCAGGAACATGGGAGGTGCTGGCTTCGTGGGGAGCACAGCTCTCTCCCCGCTTCCGTACAGCCTCTGATCTCCCTTGCCCCACACCAGCTTAGTTCCTAGGGAAAAAGAGCTTAAGAATAGAAAGGATAGATTTATGTCCAGTCATTTTTAGTGTGGCTGGTGCGCCAGGAGTATGCCAGGAGAAGATGGGTGTGAATTTTTGGTCTGTATACAGGAGGGCTTCATGCCCAGGAGGAATTCCTTGTGCTTTCCCTGCCCATGCCAAGCAAGAACCTGGTTTTCACATACTAGTTACTACCTCCCTGCTGTAGGCAAACAAACTTGATGTCTCTTGCTTCGTTCATAATGTCCCTCTGGTTCAGCTCCTTGTTTAAATCCAACTGTGATCTGACAGGCTGTGCTCCTGCTCCTGTGCCCTCGGTAGTTGGAACATTCTTCTCATGCTTCCCCGGGCTCCAGGCAAGCCTGTACTTAGAAATTAGACCACTGTATGTTTTGTTAAATCACCTAGCTATGTCTAGGTGTGTCTTTAGCTCTTGGTAGACTAAACCGTGGAAGCTGAGATGAACGTATGTAAAAGGTATCCAGCAGTATTTCCAAGGAATACACTGTAGTGAAACTAATACCAAGATATAACCACTAATTATTAAGTGAGATTTCCAGATGTTCGTCTTTAGATTCACACTACAGTGCTCTCATACTCAAATAGTTTTCTGTGGTTTAGAAATCATATTCTACACCTTTGTATATAGCCAGAGGAAATATGTTTTGCTCTGAGGTTAGAGTCAAAATGATTAAATCATTACTACCAAAGGTCTAAAGCACAGGGCTCAGATGAAATTTGTTCATCTCCATTCATTGCTATTTGATGCATTAAAAAACTTAAACAACATTATGAGCTTTGGAGAGCTGGAAGGGAAATGTACACCTTCACTACTCCTTGGAAATGGAAAACATTTTCAAAATACACTTCTCATAACATGTAAAACTTTCCACCAATGCTCACCAATTTTTTTCTTTCTGCTTGCTGTCCAGGAGTGCGGCATTGGATTTTATCGTGAGAATAAGGGATTATTTGCTGGACGCTGTGTGCCCTGCAACTGCAATGGAAATTCAAATAGATGTCAAGATGGTACTGGAAAATGTATTGTAAGTAATTAGTAACATTCAATAAATTAATGGGAAGAAAAGGAGAAAAAACCATTTATCTTACTGCAGTATGGACCATACAGTATTGTTAAATCCCAAGCAACTAAGAATAATCCTTGTATGCCTCATTCTCTAAATTTTATATTGTTAATGAGCATAAGATGCATACAATTAAATGTACATTTAAAGTTACATTTAATGTAACTGTGGGTGATTGGAATAATTTGTGTCCTTGTCTTAATTTTTTCTTTCCCCTGTAATTTTTGTTAGCTCCTGGTACAAAAAAGTCACCAAACTTGTACATAAGGAAATGTTTGTAGTTAATTATAGTAAATATGGGTCTTATCCTGACATCTGCAATCCTGAGCTTTTTACAAATATTTGTATAATGCTGACAAACAGCACATTCATGCATAGCATAGTCTTTGCAGAATCTCTTGTTTAAATCAGCTTCAGTGCATCTCCACTAATCAGTGTACAGCTAGGTGGGTTAAAAAATACTGAATTAAATAAGATGAAATAAAAGTAATAGAAGTTAGATTAATTAGAAAATTTCAGCTGTTACAGAAGATGTAGTGGGGCAGATTTTGCTCCCTGGCACACTTTATTAAACCCAAAGCAGCCCCATGAGAGTGGATCAGCCCTCAGTAATGGAAGTGTGACACTTGGCTGACTGTGCTTCTCCAGTCTATATCCATGATGCCTCTTTGAATAGTTTGTCTTGAAAAAGTCCCCCCTAAAAACTTTTGACTAATTTTTCACGATCTGTGTAAACAAGAGCCTTGCCAACATCTTTCATGGTCTGTCTTTTCTGTTACTTCTTCCTTGTTCGCAGTGCATCCATTCTGCCTGCGGTGCATTCCTGCGCGTTATGTCATTCTCCCCGACTTTGTTTCAACCAACCGTGTTGCTTTATTGGAAACTATAAACCAATTCAGCACATTCTGGGAGATGACTTACAGGCTGCTGCTTCAGAGGGGCAGGGCAGGCCGCGACAGGAAAGTGCTGCAGCACAGCAAGAAAGATCAGGAAGTTTCATTTCGGATTAGAATTATGAAAGCAAATTTTACTTTCACCTCATAAAGTATGTGATCTAGGTTTTCTTTATCCCGTCCTTCTCACAGCTGGATTAACTTTCAGATAGATAAAGCTAAATCAGCCCTTGGTCCCGGGACAAGATTTAGGGCAAGCAAAGTCATCCAGAATAATGTGAAAAATGAAGACCCTGAGGGCCTTTATTTCCATCATGAACCTCTGCCTAACCAAGAGCAAGTTTGTTTCTCTTTAGAGGATCCATGGGACAAAACCGTGATATGGTGCAGAGAAGACAAGGAGGCTTCCCACTGTGAAGCCGTCAAGTTCCACATCCAAAGTGCAAAGCTTGTTCACTTGGCTTTCTGCTCCTCACCTGGAGCCCCCAGCCTGAGTACCTACACTTGTCAGTGTCTCTCCAGGAACAGTGTCCAGAGGAGGCTTTGTGAGGGAGGCTAAGCCCAGGCTGGCTCCTTCCCCTGTGGCAGCAGCACAGCCCTCCCTGGCTCAGGCAGTCGCTCTCCCGCTGCTGCATGCTGGTGGAAGGGGAGGAGTGCACTGCTGTGCTGCTGGAAGCAGGGGACAACGGAGGGCAGGAGGAGGTGGAGGAGACTGGACCTGGTTCTCATGTGTAGGGAAAAGGCATCTCTCTGCCATTAATCAGGCTTTGTGTCCTCGTGGTCCCTGCCCTTCCTCCTGGAAAGCACATTCCCTCTGCAGCAGCATGGTGCTGAGACTTGCTGATCCCACGGCGTGTTGCTTCATGTCACGTAGCCCCGTGTGCCTGACATAACCTCGGTGGTTCTGCTGTGGCCCCGACACACTCTACTCTGACTTTCTTGTACCATATGGGTGCACATGCAGTCAGCTGGAAGTTCTCCTGTAGGGTTTGCAATACTTGATGGTTTGGAGATGCTGTGACTCCAGGGTTGTCTCTGACCCTGTAAAAGTTGAAGGAAGACCCATGAGGGAGTTACTGCTCTGGCTTCATTGCACTGTGCCGAGGGAGCTCCAACCCTTATATGCCATGTAGCTAGAGGGGCAGCATGGCACATTTAGAGTGGCTTATATGTGAAATAGCTGAAATTTGCTTTGCAATCACAGAATTGCTTCAGTGTCTATAGACAGAATGAGCAAAACAAAAAGCCAGGAGATAAACTTCAGGGGGTGGGAGGAGGTTGTTCTAAGATGAACCCAACACATATATTTTAAATATATCTCTTTTACTCTTTCTGCAGTTGAGTTTATTATTCAGGATTATAAAAATTGACAGTAGTTTTCAGAAACAGTCTGAATTTTTCATAAGGTTTTTGCAGGAACATATGCACCAGCTTTTGTAGAGTCTGCATTTTAAAATGGTTTCTTTTGCAAACATAGTGCCTTTGTGATACTTGGTGTTTAATTTCATGTCAAATGGCTCATATGGGAACTGGAGCTTCTTTCCCAGAACATTTAATCAGTGAGCCACAGATTTAGTTGTTTAACCAAAATGAAAACAAATTAGGGGTTACTACCTGAGGGAAGAGCTCATGTTTGAGGGAATCTGGTGTGAAGAAATGTGAAGGAGAATGGAGTTTTAGAGAAGATGGAAGAGGCAGAACTATTTCTCATTCGTAGGGGAGAATGCCCCTCTTCTGCCAGTCATGGTAGTAGGGTTTTCAAACATAGCCCTGAGCCATCAAGGTCCCTGAAATGGAAGCACAGTTTGCTCAGTGACTGCTTCCAGCCAATTTCCCACTTTGTTTTTTCCATCTTTTGCTTTGTTAGTAAGCCTTCAGCTCTGTGGGACATTCAATCAGTCTGTTGCACAGAAGACAAACAGTTGTAGAACTTGGGAGTGTGAATGCCTCTTGACTGTTGGTCATCTGGAATTTTTATTATGGCTGCTTACATATTTTTATGCTTGTTATGTATTTGAACAACTTCTATTTTAAATTAACAACACTTTAGGTAATGCCAAGGCAACTTCCTCATTCGGTCCCCATAAAATATAAATGTATGACAATTAGAACTAGAATTAAGAATGTTTCTAAACCAAGATACAATTCCCAATCATTTTACCATGGAAAAAGTGGCTCAGATGCATCATTTTCAGTTGTATTCTTAGCTTTTGCTATCCATCATTTATTCCAGTTATTACAGAAAAATACAGGTAACACATACACTGGAGAAACTACATGAAACTCAATTCTGATCTGAATCTACCAAGAGAAACAATTTTTGTACTTATTTAATTATATTTTTAAAGGAATGTACTTGAACTTAATTGATTGCATGCTTTTAGATTGTATCTGCCTTCTAATTAGTATTAAGATGCAAAATTTAAAGCTTTATATAAATGTGGTGATTTTTAATTGTAATATCAAGACAGAGAGAGTGCATTAATGGAATGCTCCTTTACTAACTATGCCTCTGATTGAGTTTCTTTAAAAATATGTTGAATTCAACTTGTTTATCTGTTGCTTTTCCACAAGAGGGAGGAAATTGTGCTTACTACAGTTATAAAATTGACTGAAACTGTTCTATCCTGGTTGTGAAGGCAGTTTGGCAATAAATGCTGGATTATGTGGACGGAAAAGAACATATTCTCTGAGTAAATTAGCTGCATTTTTTTAAATAACAGTAAAATCATATTGAGTGATCAAGCGCTGCTGACTGTCTTGCTTGTTTCCTTTTCAAGGACTGTCAGTATAATACTGCTGGGGAGAAATGTGAGCACTGTAAAGATGGTTATTTTGGAGATGCCACTCAGGGTTCCTGCCGGGAGTGCCCTTGCCCATATACAAACAGGTACAGTAAAAGCTTGTAAGAAGAGTCAAGCAGGGGAGGGAGGAAGAAGGGGGGGGGGGGGGGGGGGGGGGGGGGGGGGGAGAAAGAGAGGGGAAAGAAGCCCCCAAAGCCCAAACTCTGCTACCATAGGAATATAATGATCTTCTTCTCTGTTCTCATATTGAGAGCTTGGTGGTCTGTCTCACAGCATTGCCTTTTTTAATAAGCTGAGTATTCCAATTCTCATTCAGATCCTGAACTTCAGAGGCACACTGCTCATAGCCTTGGGGAGACCCAGGCAGTAGAAGTGGGCTTATTTGCAAAACCACGAGCACTTCCTTCACAGTGAGAAATATAGGATGGAGGTCTTTTCCCTTACCCTGGGCCTATCCAGATTCTTTCTTTTTTACTGGAATGTTAGATGTTTAATACCATTACTTTGGCTAGGAGATAAGAGGCAACAACAAACCAAGCCTTTTATAGAAATTCAGAAAAACTAGTAAGATACAAAAATGATATAAAAATATCTAAGATCTTAAGCATGTATCTAGAACTCTATAAGGGTATGGTTGCTTTTCCTGTGAAAGCTCTATTTGAAGTGCGAACACACTGAGATGAAAAGTGAAAAAGTGAAACTTCCATCTAATGAGGTTGCCAGTCTTTTAAAATTGGGCAGGAAATTGCATTTTTAATGCATGGTATGTTTAGCCTGATTGTCATCGTTGGTCAGTTCTGAAACATGGTAAATAAAATAAAATTAAAAAAACAAAACCAAAACCAAACCCCTAAGCTATAAATTGCTAAAGGCACCACATAGTATTTGCCAGGTGCATTAGCACACACCAAGTAACCTTTAGTAAGAGATTTACACCATCAGACAATAGACAGGCTTATCACTTATCGGAGAACTCTCTGATAGATCTGGTTTTGACAGCCTCTTCTGCAGGTGCTTGCCTGAGGCTGACTGAACATGTTTTTAGTCATTGTTTGCTTTCACAGTTCTGAAATATCTAGGGAGACCATAAACCTGTGTAGTTTCATAACTGTAGATTAGGGTGGTGAATACCATTCCTGACATAGGAAATGCACCCCACCTGGCATTACTGGAGTTGACAATTTTTCATCTAGTCAAATTCCAGTAATTCTTAGTGCAGACCTCTGTGTTTGATACACAGGCTTGCTTTATCCAACTGTTCGTAGATGAAAAAATGAAAATAGCAAACATGGCCCTGCTTTACCTCCTGCCTTTTCCTTCACAAACATTGAACTTTGAATCTACATAAGTCTGCTTGAAGGAGCAGAGAAAAATGTTCATTGTGTTAACCAGATCCTTGGATCCCAAAAATTGTGCACAACTCTACTTGGCCTTGGTTAAAAAACCCCTAAACGATATTAGCTACATAAAAATATCCTTTAATGTTTTCATCCATTAAAAAGAAAGAAAAGAAAAGATAGACGAACATGAGGAAATGTTGTCTAGCACAGGCTATTGATTCTTGCCTACTAAGATAAAATAGCTACCCAGACTTGTTTTATTTTATGACAATACAATTAAGGTTTATTTTAGGTATTCCTTTGGGTAGTGAACTATTATACTCAGTCCACAGGGCCAGGAAATGATAATTTTTTTAGTCTAAGGAAATAATTCACACAAAAAAATATGAAACTTCAAAGAATTAGTCACAGTAAATTACCTAGAGGCAATTAAATTAGCTGAGAAGTAATTTGGTGGTGTGAAAACTTTTTAATCTGAAAGTCATTAAATTGAACCTCTAGAGTGTAAAACCCATTTGATCATAGGCTCACAATAATATTTTTGCTTCTTGCCAAAGATTTGCAACTGGCTGTGTGGCAAATCATGAAGAAATCCAGTGTCTCTGCAAAGAAGGCTATACAGGAGCTCGTTGTGAACGGTGGGTAACCTGCTTCTCAAAACCAAGAGTTCTGAGAGACACAATAAAAGGAGGGGTGTCTGTACTGGGACAGACATATATGGACATGCACCTATGCACAGTATGCACCTACCTAAGGAGTAGCTACTTATATGAACAGCTGCTAAAGAGTGTTGCTGCAGTGTAATTCCAGTCACAAACCCAGTGCTCCCTGGAGAAGTGAAAGCAATTCTCCACAGACTGCTGACTGCACCATTTTTACCAAAAAGAGGTGTCTGCCTCTTTGCCTGAGTGCCCTATGCCTTGCCTTATCCTGCACTCTGGTAATAATGACTCCCACTTATTTCACCCCTTTTCAAGTTAAAAGCATTTTCCCACTTCCTCCAGTGTACATGATGGTGCCTCAGTGGTCTTACCAACAGGAGCTACGTAACATTTAGCACCATACCCTTAATCCCAAATCATTCTGATGTACTCCATAGTTGGAGCTTACACACACCAGGCCAAAGCCATCTCTTTTGCTGGAACATTGCAGCAGTTTGGCAAGGCAAGAGAGGAACAGCATAGCAGTTTCAGGCAGCCAGAGGAATCAATTTCACTGAGTTGCAAAGTCAGAGAGAACTGAAGTGTAATGGAGTGGTGTTGTCTGGTTTGGAAATTGGAGGCCAATAAGTCATGATGTCTCATCTGACCACAGGACCTACAGTAGGACCTACAGTCTTATCCTTCAAGACTGTTGCCTTTGACCCTGTCTAATCTGCAGGTTATAGATATTTTCTCTTCCAAATATAGCTGTACCTCAGCTGCTCATCATGGCCCTTTGATCCTGCATTACCACCCTAATAGGTCTTACCACAGAGTGACTTCTAGGAATATTAGCTATCCAGTCTGAACAATATATTTTACCTTTAAAATATTTAGAGATCAGTCACACAGACTGCTTTGCTGGCAGGAGGCAAGAGGGGGTATCAGGCAGCAGAAGGGTGATGATGTCACTCTGTGCCATTGCTGTTGAAATCTCAGCTGTGCATGCAGTGTGATCCTCCTTAATACGTGTTTTCTGGTGGGATCACAGACCAGAATGGTATGATTTGCTTGGTTAAGCCTTGACAAATTTTCTATGTATGTATGTATCTGTGTGCATTGGTTTTTTTTCAGATTAAGTGAATTATTCCTACAAGAGCACTGTGGGAGTTGTTTTATTTTTAGAAAGAAATTCTGCAGCGCTCACAAAGATATTTTTAGCATAGTGCAGAGGATACTGTAAACCAAAAATATATTTCTTCTGTCTAAGTCAAGACATGAAATCAAAAGTTCTTGAAAGTTTCTTTGGGAGAATAACTGGGTTTTTATCTCAAGGGAAAGTATATTTCACAAAATTAGCTTCAACTATTTAATAAAAATTACTTGTATCTCTTTATCTAGCTGTGCGCCTGGATATTTTGGAAATCCACAAAAATATGGAGGCTACTGTCAGAAATGTAACTGTAATAATAATGGGCAGCTGGCTAGCTGTGATCACCTGACTGGAGGTATGTGAGGGCCTGTGAACATGGAAGGGAGCATTGTTTTCTCTTTGGGAAGCAAAGAAGGAAGGTACTTGGATAAACTGAACTGAAGGAAGGATCTAGACTTACAAGAAATGTAGATAATTTTTTACAAAATATAAGATTTCTTAAAACTTAACACCATAGTAATAGAAGGGCTGTCCTGTGTCATCAAGTTTACCCTTCTAAATGGTTTTATCCTGTATTTCCCTTCATAAATACTGCCAGCTTTATTTTGGTTTTGTTTCATGGCAGTGTTTTTAAATATATCATGGTTTCTCCGCTGACATGGTTAAATCATATCATGCCAGTCTGTTATGGATTTAGGAAACTGAGCATCCTCAATATGCCTTTTTAAAATGTATTTGGCACAGTTTAGTGAAATCTTCAGAGTCTGCATCAGGCACTGCCTTCTTAGGTATCCAAGCTGACTGCATTTACAGTAGAAGTTAGAACCCGACTCGGGAGGCTGTTCTATAAATCCTGCTACACACCACTCTGCTTGCTAAGACATCCATGATTTCCCAGAATCAGTCACATGTGTACTTCACTACTAGTGAGCTCTTATGTAATGCCATGGGCATATGTTTGCTTTATCTATTAGAATTCTTAACTAAAGGGCCTGACCCCACATTCTTCAGAGTGTCTTTACCTCGATTCACCTCAGTCCCTTGGGATACTCTTTTATATTCAGAAACACATGCCACTGCTCCTGAATTGTCCTTGATTCTCCCATATTTTCATCCACCAATAAAATTTCACTTTTCCTTCCCTGTAGACAGATTTTCTTCCTCGTATATTAGAGAAGTTTCCAACTAGTAACTCCAAATATTTCCATACTCTTCATTTCTCTGCACTGCTGTTCATACTGCAGTCTAGTAACTGCAAGGAGCCCATTGTCTTTCCTTGGCCACAGAAATTAGAAAAACAGCAAGTGATGTGAACTGCTGTTGGCAGCTGGTGCAATTTTTCAATAGCTTGTTCTCATCTCATATTTCATCATTGGAGTAATACATCTCTATATTATACCTTGTATGGAACAGATCCAAGCAGTGTTTGATATTTTGTCATTCCTTTATTTTTGAAGCAAGAGTTTGCTAGGACAAACAAATCCATACGACAATATTCAGCAGACCAGTTTCTTTTCCTCCAAGTACCCATCCTGATCAGCCATCTCTTTCTCTGCATTAGGAATAACCCCCTCTGTGATCATTGGCACAGCGTGTTCTAGCAGGTTCCTTTTGCATGATTTTAGGTGCTTGGCCAGCACTTCACCATTTCTTGGCTGATGTTGTTGGTGCACAAGCTGTAATAATAGTTTTATTTAATTGGTACTTCACAGTGACAGCTGAAATGTGTCTGGTGTTAGCTGAATTACACGACAGCAGAATTGCACGGATGTTTGAATTTCAGAGAAATTTCCTTCATTCTCTTAAAAATATATTCTTTATGACTTGTCTCCTTTTGGCAGCAGCGACCACTACCAATCCCGTTTAACTTCCTGATGACTTAATGTGCAAGTGCTAAAGGAAATGGCACAGCTAGGCAGTTTGTTCCAGGCTGTTTCATGCTGCTGTTAAAGTTTGGGTCCAGTTTTATCACTGTATCCTCTCACAAGTTGCAAGCTGTTGTTGACTCTTTGACAGCAGCAGCCTATACTGAGTGCATCCTTTTCCTTCAGAGTAAAAGATACAGAATCATTAAGATTGGAAAAGACTTCCAAGATCATCAAGTTCAATCTTTGACCAAGATGCACAGCCCTTTTCATTTTCAAGAGGAGATGAGAGCTTGGCAGTGGGACCAAGTCTGTAAAAGGAACATGGGCATCGAGATGGGGAGATTCCTGTCCTATATGATGGCATTTTTAGGAGCTGGTTCCTCTCCTAACTCCTAGAAGTTAGGATCCCAGGATGTAACTCCACATGCACCTGGAGACTGTTAAGCTTCTTATAACAGGGTTTATAAAAACCAAACAAAAGAATGCATTGGACAGGAAGTCACTTGTGCTGGCTTGTTGGAAAATCTGAGGGCAGTGTTATATACCACCCACGTCTGTGGTCCAAGCTGTGTGCCTTGTCTTATGTACAGTGCCTGCATCCATGCACACACTGTGGATTTCTCTCAAGCTTGATTAATACCTTAATCTTGCAAGCTGTGACAGGCATGAAGGAAGGCCACAAATATTTCTCAGTTCCTTGTGGGTAAGACACTCTTAGGGGAATCAGAACCTGTGGTTTGAACCTGGATACTAAAGTAGATAAAGGGGTTTGAACTTAGGTCCTTGGTAAAGTGCTTTAACAATATAATCTTGTCTCCAATCCTGCTGGTGTTATTCTAGGCAAATTCTAGCAATACATTTGGCACACTTGGTGTGAGAGGGTTTCCTGCTGCTACCCAAGTAGTATATATTGTGGGATTACAGTAGGTTTCCTTTGAGGGATGGAAAAGGTGTTGCTTTCAGCGAGGCATAAATGGGAGTTGAATATTTTTGCATGTTTAAGCCTTCTGAGCATTTCAGCTCATTCACAGTGGGTATGGATTTATGAAAGGGCACCATCGTATTTTAATGGCTGCCAAACATGAAAAGTCAGGGGAAAAAATTCAGTAGTATTTCCATAAGAAGACTTTGGTTACTAATGACAATCTTGTGATTTCAGAATGTTTCAGTAATGAACCAAAAGATGTGGATCCCAATGAAGATTGTGACTGTAAGTAATAAAATAGAACTGCAGTTGGATTACTTTAAACTGGCTCTGAATACCTACTGGTGACTCTTTTAGGGGTGACAGAGTTTAAAAAAGGACTGAGGTATCCTGTAATGAATATTTTAAAAGCAAACATTCAACCAAATACTTGGAAAAATGATTAAAGAGGTGCTCATCTGGTCAGATGTAAATGGAACCTCCTCCTTACTTCTGGCTTGGGTCACTTTCCTAAATGCTGCAGGCTTTGTTGTTGCCTTTGTTCTTTAGGTAGCACCAGGTGACAAGCTTCAAAGCTTTTCCATCACATGTCACTTATTAATGTGCTCAGTGAAATGTTCTCTGTGTTAAATATCAAGGATGGGTATTGATTTCCATTGCTCTCTCCAGCTTGCGATAGCTGTGTGATTACACTGCTGAAGGATTTGAGCACAATGGGTGACGAGCTGCAGCTCATCAAGTCTCAGCTGCAAAATGTCCATGCAAGTACCCACACCCTGGAGCAGATGAGAGACCTGGAAACACGCATCAAGGACTTAAAGGTAGGCACCCAGAAGCAGAAAAGTGGATTTCAGATTAAGTGGATAGGCAATGAACCCAGGAACTTTTTCCATAGTTTTGTCAGTTTGCCAGGAGACGTACATCAACCCAGGATTCCAGATACCAGATTCTGGCAGCACTGGGCTTCACCTGTTAGAGGGTAGCTGTGGTTTCCATGTCATGCTCTGAAACAGAATCATTATATCTGCTTTTTCTGAGGCCTGCTCACCTTGGAAGTTTCCCTTTGAGGTTTCCCTCTAGCTATGTCTTTTCAAGCACTTCATGTCTCTGCATTACCGAAACCCCCCAACATTCCAGTTGCCATTACCAAAATTCATTCTAAAAGAATGTTCGTCGGTTGGAATAGCAGTTGCTGTACTCACAGATAAAAACCTCAGGCTTTGGGGAGGAATTGGTCAATTTTCATATCAGTAATTCTGCTTTTATTTACCTTGGATAAAGATTTAATCCAGTGAATTTTTTGCTTTTTGTCTGCTGTGCAATGGGTGATTTATTGGATTATTTTTTTCCTTTCTTTTCAGGTCTTATTGAACAACTACCGTTCTGTTGTTCATAATCAAGGTTCAAAGGTAGACGAATTGGAGACAGAATTCATTAAACTAGATCGTGATTTAAATGCTCTCCAGGAAAAGGTGACTTACCAAATCAATTTAAAAATTCACATCTCCTGACTATGTATTAGCATGCTGTATCCAGATACTTTTAATCTAGTAATTTTTTTTCCTTGCTAGGCTGAAAAGAACTACAAAGCAGCTGAGAGGTTATTGAACAATTTTGGCCAAACTCAACAGAAAGGCAAGGATTTGGTTTCACAAATACAAATAGTGGTCAACAATATACAAGGTAAAAAATAATTTCTAACTCATGTTTTGTTTTATACCATCCTTTCAGTTTATTTACAATATTCTTAAATAAGCTTAAGAGGTTTTCTTAGAAAACAACTTCATAAATCAGAATTTAGTCACAGTTGTAGAATTCACTCTTCCTATTAGAAATCTAGTATATAATGTTAGTTTAGGACCCTACGTTCCCTATGAAGTGAAAAGGGACAGAGAAGCTTCACTACAGGGACATTTCGAGCAACAAATTTGACCATCCTGACTCAAGTCTAACTTTGTTCTGGGTTGTTGTCATGGGCTCTTTAAAGTTAGAAGTTTAAAATTATTGCTGTAAACGTGGTCATTTGGGACAAATTCCAAGGCCAATGCTGTGTTACTCTCTCTGGTTGTGTGACATGAGATACTTTTTATCCTAATAGAATTAATGCAAAATGGATTTGCTTCATTAAGGAAAAAATAAGACATGCCTATTCCTGAATTTGTTAATGAAGCAGGTCCATCTCAGAAAAAAGGTTGGCCCCATCATTTGAGCATTTTGAGTAGGCTTAAGCACATCCTCTTTTTAACTTTGGCAGTGTTTTTTTTACAGTGCTCTTGGAACAGATAGCTGGTACGAACGCAGAAGGTAACAACCTGCCCCTGGGAGATGCCTCTGAAGAACTGGCCGAAGCTCAGCGCATGATGGCGGAGATGCGGAACCGCAACTTTGGCCAGCTTCAAGCTGAGGCAGAGAAGGAGCGGACGGAAGCTCAGCAGTGTAAGTGCTTGTTCTCTCAGCTTCTGACTTGCTAGGAAGATCAATCTTAAATCTGAAGCATTATTGATTGGGCTAGAGTGGAGGGAGGGGCTTTTTGCGGTGCATCCCGGAGGTCTGTGGTGGTTGTTACTCAGCAGGAAAGTGGTAGTTCTGGAGGGGATTTAAAGGCATTTTTAGTTTGTTATGGAAGAAAAGGGGTTGAGCTGGGGAAGAAACCCAGTAGATCTTTTTCTTGTAACTAGATCAATCTCAGTAAAATAAAGATCAATTGTAGCCAATCCTTATACACCTATGCAATACTTCTGTGTATTGTAAGAGACAAGCAGTGGTACACAGAGTTAGAGGAATTGCATGTTTAATTTAACAACAGATTTTCAGAAGCTGCTAGAGTAGTCCAAGGGCCAGATCATATACAGATGAGGAAGTTAAGGAGTTCTAGTTGCACTAGTTGTACTCCCTGTCATGTTCTCTGCATGTGTTTGACTGGGACATTCGGAAACGTGATTCCAGACAGTGGAGACATCAAGAAAAGTCACAGGTTTATCTCCTAACCAGAGGAATATGAAAGACCATATGAGTGACAGTCAATTTCCATCAACCTTGAACATTGATATCTACCTCTGAGTGACTCTTCTGTATCCTATTTTGTCGACAGTGAAATGGGCATGCTTAAGAGTGTGATTAATTTGACATCTTTTGTGCTCCTCTGTTCTTTGCAATTAAATGTGCCCATATCTCTCCATTGATTACAGAGGAGGCTTTGATAACCAGTTGTATATGTCTACATTTTAGATGAAATTGTTGATGAAATTATGTTATTTCGTATAAAAAAGAAAATTAGTATTTTCAGATCAGCCTCATCCTTACTTAATTTAGAGAACATTTATCTGTGCTCTGTGTCTTCAGCAGCAAACTAGTGAGCAGATTTGATCCAGTGAGATGTTGAATAGTACCTTTGCTATAGTAGCACTGAAATTAGCACTGCAGAAGATGTTCAGTTCACACAAGTACATCTTCATAATCCTAAATGTCAAGCCCTTTCTAACCAAGTTTGTTCTGGTTCCCTTCTTCTCTGAACAAAACTTTTCTTTCTGGTCCTGATACTGCAGTACTGACACGTGTTAAGAATGAGCTACAAAAGTACCACCAAGAAAATCATGGGCTTATTAAAGTTGTGAGGGATGCACTGAATGAATATGAATCCAAAATCACTGACCTTCGTGAAGCTCTGAATGATGCGATGGGACAAATCAAGCAGGCTGAAGGCTTAAACAGAGACAATGCAGTTCTGTTAGAAGATTTTAAGGTAATTTTGGGTTCAGAAGAAAAAAGTTAAACCTCAGGAGATAAGAACTGGTTTTGGTTGCTGCTTTTGACCTCACAAAGCCAAGCAGCACTAATTCTTTGGACTTCCTTCAGGATCTCTTTCCATCTTCTGATGTGTGTATGGACAGGTAGAAAGGTAGTGTAATGCTGCTTGGGGCCTCTCTGTGTGACCAGAACAGCGTGACCAAGACACAGCTCTGATGAGAGCAGGGAAGGAAGGATGAGAGCAGACATGCTCTTACTAGCACTTCCCTTCAGCTGCCAATAGTGTTTTTGTTTCCTTGTCTAGACCAAATTCCTGATGCCAATGTACTTTTCATAGCAAGTGTACTTTTTCTTTAAGTATTTAGCTTTAACAGCCATGAAAGATGGGAGCAAAAATGTGTGCAATGCTGTTAAATTATTTGGGATTAATGTTCTACAGAACAGCTTCTGAGGTCTCATCAGGACAAGGAACAGCTGTTATTACTGAGCAGTGTTTGATTTTTAGAAGTGGTAAAATAGTACAAGGAATAAGTGCTGCAGGACACATTCTTTTAATTGTGGTTTTGCTGAAATGCATCACTGGTTTAACACACTCATGTCCATATTTTAAGGAAAAAAAAAAAGTGACTGTACCTACTGCCAGCTAGATTAGGTTTGGGTTTGTTGTTTTGTTGGGTTTTTTATTTTCGTTTCAAGATATGGTTTTTCCTGCCCCTTTTCTTAACTCAATCACATGTTGTTCAACTTTTCATTTTTCCTCAGAAACAGATCGAGGAGACAAATGCACAACAGAATGGTGTTTTGAATATTCTGAGCTCTGCCCAATCTTCCCTGACACAAGCTAACAGTGCACTTGGATTATTGCAAGACAGCAAAGAGGTAAAGTTAGCCACCTTAAGAGAGGGTTAAAAACCCCAAAATCTTTTTGGAGATCAGGCTTATCTGAGCCAGTCAAGAAAGGAAGGATCTCATGGCCCATCCTGGAAGCAAAAGGAGCTGCCTGCAAAAGTTTCTGTAAGAGAAGCTTGTTGAGGGTTGTGATGTGTCTGAGGAAGACACTGAGCTGCAGATATCAGAGTTTGGGAGAACATCTGTGAGAAGTACCATAAACAATTGTGCTATTCTTGTATTTCTTTCTGGCTATTTGCTTTTAGTCACTGTCACAGGCAAGATACTAGGCTAGCAGGGTCTTTGCTCTGACTCAGCTTTTATGTAATGGGTCTGGAAGCATAATGTAATGACTGGAATTTGTTTCCAGTAACCTGCAGAGTAAGTTGGAAGGGAATGTTTTTCCCTTTGGTCTCCTCAGGTGCAAGGTATGTGTAACACTGAAGTAGACAGGGACAAAATCAAAAATGTACAAATACAAATGAAATTATATCTTTTTAAAACCATAGGAATATGAAAGCCTGGCTGCTCAGCTGGATGGAGCAAGGAAGGATATGAATGAAAAAGTGGCAAATCTCTCATCAGCAAGCAAAGAACCGCTGGTGGTGAGGGCCGAGGAACACGCCAAATCTTTGCAAGATTTGGCTAAACAACTGGAAGAGTATGTTGCCATTCCTGTAAATGAGTAATTTTTGTACAGAACATCTGTGGTTGTAATGATCCGTCTGCAACTTCATTTGCTTTAATAACCATTTGCAAAGCTAGAGAGAAATTAAGTTGGTCTCTTTCTGCTTCTTCATGATGTACGGAAGTTTTCTTTTTCTCCAAGAACTGGATCATCCTGTATTTTTCCTGATATTTTTTCCCCCCAGAAGTATGAACTCCCATGATTCTGTTTTATACTACTGTGCTAACACTTCATTAACATCTTACTAACAAGAGAAAATCCTCGTCTATGGAGTGGGAGGATGTTTAGCATATTTTTTTTGTAGTTATTTCAGGTACTCTTACTCAGGGATGCTTTTATGATAACAAAGAATTGAGGCAAATCATTGGAATAAATGCTATCTTGGCAGTCTTCAGGCACACCTGCTTAGCAGTGTGGAGGAAAAGACCTCCTTTAGTTTTCTCATCCTTCAAGGAATCTTCTAGAAAGGCAAAAATATGATAAACTTGACAGGAATCAAGTGTTTCTCTCTCCATTATTTGTAGTTTACATTGGAATTATGAGAGAGATTTTGGAGGCCTTCTGTGGTACATCAGAACAAAATGAAAAAAACAAAGTGAAATCCTGATTTATTTTTGCCTGTGCAAATTGTTTGCTTTTTGTCATTATACCAACTAAAAAGTCTCAAAAAGTTAAATTACAAAATACCTAACTTGGCTGGAAAATTCATGGTTAAAAAACCATATTTTCATTACTTTTTTTGTTAGTTTTCAGTGTGATTTTTTTCACAGAAGACACAGTTGTCACAAATACAAGGTAGCTAATACTAGACAGCTGTATAGTTCACAGGAAGTGGGTAGAAGAGATTTTGTCTATTGTTTCTGATTCCAGAGCTGCTGTGCTGGTTCTTGGGGAAAACACAAAAGGTCTTGTAGTTGCTCCATCTTGTGCTTTATCAGGATGCTGGAGCAGCCAGAGATGATCTGAAACCTACAGTTCTCTGAGTGCCTCTTAACTGAATTGTATTTGGAGGGCTGTGATTGAGGTGCCTTATTATTGACCGTGTGCTTTGGTGAATTCTCTCTATCTTAATCATTTAAAGGCTGCTTTGGAGTACCACAGCTGTGCTTTTCCACATGCCTGAACTTATCCTGTCTTCTGAAGAGTCCTTCCATGTTGGTCTGCCTCCAAGTTTGATATTTTTGCAGAATGAAGTTACAGATCTAATTGAAAAACATTTTCTGTATTGGTGCTACTTAGAGAATAGTGAGTTCAGATCCGTTCGGAATACATCTCGCAGCCTTGGCAGGAGGCTGCATTTTTCACCCTGTTTCCCACAGAATAAAGAACAGTGCCCGGAAGGATGAGTTGGTAGGCTGTGCTGTGGAAGCTTCTACTGCCTATGACAATATTATTGGTGCCATTAAGGCAGCGGAGGAGGCGGCCAACCAAGCTGGGAAAGCAGCTGACTCTGCTTTATCAGTAAGTAGCCAAATGATGGTAAACTTGATACAACCGGATTTTTATTTTCTTTAACTGTTGCAGGAGCCCCAAAATCAAACACCTGTGTGTCTTGGCATGCTTTATTTTTCTATGACCTTTATATGAGTTGCTGTTCTGCATGTTGATGGATATTGACCATTGCTTTCAGTGCAAAATAAAGAGATCTTACAAGGCAACCCTGGTAATCACTGCAGGTGATTTCAGGTATTCTCTTTTACTCTGCACTACTAATACCCACAAGCCCTTCAGGAGAGGCATAACATCTAACAGGTGTATGCTAGTAATTTCCTCCTAATGCCCTTAAATCCATCTGAAGTTTGCTAAAGACCAAGGTTGTAATATGTTTAAATTACCCTTGATAGTTGTTGCTAAAGGTGATGTTCTTCACATGAGATCTCTGCCTTTGTAGAGTGGCGGGTTCTTTAAATTGGATTGGGCTTGCTCTCTTACTCTTAAAATGTTAATGTAATTATCAAGCAATCTTACAGTACCATGCTTCTATTATCAGACTGTGAAGAGAGAAGACCTATCAGGAAAAGCTGCAAGGTTAAAAACTGAGAGCAGTACACTTAGGGATCAAGCACAGGAGACTAAAAGGACATTGCAAGGTACTAAGAAAGAAAGTGGTACTAGAAATGTTGACACAGCATGAGAAGCTTTCATTGAACCATAAATTTTCACATCTCAGCAAAGCCCTGCAGTGCTTGTTTAATGAAAAAAAGCTAGTTCCATTACAGTGGGACATTTTGTGATGGTTATTACCAATGGCAAAAAGGTGAGAAAGTAGATTACCTGCTTCTGCTATGCTCTATGCTTTTGCAGTACTCCTGTCCAGCAAATCCTTTGCCTTGTACTTGTTTTGCAGTGGACTCAATGCTCAGTGGCAGCATGAGCTGTATAAGAGTGTAGACAAGTTCTGCAACGCCACCTGTCCAACAGAAAATTGATATTTCTGTTTAAAATTCACATGGGGCTTTCACTGTTTTGCAGCTCTTGGTCCAAACCTCGAAGACCTAAAGCAAAGACTTGATGTCGCTGATGGAAAGAAGAATGCACTGCAAATTGATCTTGTCACTGCTCAAAACAATCTCAACGGGATAAATAGAGGTTTGTTACTTAGCGATCACTTCTGGCCTGCCCCTTTCACCTGTTACTGTAAGAATCTGCACGTTCATTTCTGTGTGTTTCAGGTGACATCGACAGCATCATCACCAGTGCAAGGAACATGGCAGAAGATGCCAACTCTGTCACGGACAGTGTGCTGGGTGAACTGGCCCCAATTGAAGCAGAAGTGGAAAAAATTAAGAGTAACTATGGAAGCGCACAGAGTGCCAGCTTCAACAAAGCACTGATGGAGGCAAACAATTCAGGTATTGCAGGTGCTTCAAATCACTGTTAGGTGAACATGGCCAGTTTTGCAGCAGAAGAAGCTATAGTCATTCAAAAGTTAGGCACATACCCTAAGTTAGTATTCTGAGCCTCCTTTATTGCCAGTAGAAAGGGACAGGCACAGCAGAAAGTGACTCAGGCCATTCTGTGGTATGTGTTAAAAGCTGGTGCCATGACTGGTCTCTAAAGACTTGGAGGCCAGTGACAAGCAGGGTACCCTAGGGTTCTGTACAGGCTCCAATCCTGTTTAACATCTTCATTAATGATCTGGATGATGGGGCAGAGTGTGCCCTCAGAATGTTTGCTCCTGACACTAAACTGGAAGGAGTGGCTGATACACCAGAGGGTCATGCTGCCATCCAGACAAACCTCAACAGGCTGTGGAAATAGACTACCAGGAACCTCATGAAGTCCAACAAGGAGAAGTCCTGCACCTGAGGAGAAATAAACCCATGTACCAGTATAGGCTGAGCAGGTGGCCAAGGTGGAAAAAAACTTTGTAGAAAAGGACTTGGGGGTCCTGGTGGGCACCAAGTTGAAGATGAGCCAGCAATGTGCCCTTGGGGTAAAAGGTTGAAACACAGGAGGTTCCCTCTGAACATGACAAAACACTTATTTTACTGAGCACTAGCACAGGTTGCCCAGAGAGGTTTTGTAGTCTCCATCCTTGGGAATATTCAGAAGCTGCCTAGACACAATTCTGGGCAGTTGGCTCTAGGTGGCCCTGCTTGAACACAGGGATTGGACATTATGACCTCCAGAGGTTCCTTCCAACCTCAACTGCTCTGTGATTATGTGATTTTCTGCTACACTGGCGAGAGAGGGGCCCTAGACAATTACCTCAGGCTACATGTCTGTTAGCTGAAATGAAGTGAAAAGGATTGCACAGAGCCTGTGCTGAATACAAAATAAGGGACAATCACATTCCCAAACAACTTCATTTTACGTCTTTTCGGCAGCTTTATCTGATAAAGTCAGGTAAGAGGAAAACATTTTAAATAATATAAATACAAGAGCTAGTCCTGCATGGTATTGCAGGGTTATAAATCATCCCTGCAGTTATGAGATTGGTTTATAAGTCATATTTAGAAAAACAAAAGGTCTGGATTTCATTTTATTTGCCTTCTGCATCATAGGGTTGAAGTCTGCAAATACTTTCAGGGTGGGGTTTTTTTGTTTTGGTTTTGGCTTTTTGCAGTTACAGGAGATGAGGAATTCTTTCCTGTTATAATGAAAGTTGAAATTCTTATAATATTTTCTTTTCTCCTGAAATAAACCTGGCCAGATACTGTAAGACTCACTACTAAATTGTTCTGACTAGCAGCCTTGACACAGGAGTATATTTCATGCCCTACTCAGTCAGGCCAGCAGTCTGCCTACCCCAGTATTCACTCTCTGACAGTGACAGCAGGAGATGCTACTTAGTGAATGCACATAAGCCTGAATCCTGTCTTGTGTCCTTTATCCTCATTCTCCGCTAGCATCCACAGCCACTGAATAATACTGTTAGAGACCACATTGCTGTTGTATTTAATATTTTTTTCTGGGCCTTTATCTAAAACATTTTTGGAAGTGCTGATTCTGACTGCTTCTTAAATACCTTTGGCTACAAATTTCAGGAGTACAATAACTGTGTATAAACTGCTACTTCTAGTGAGAGCTTCCTAATATTGTAGGACCAGTTAAAACTGTTCTGTCATAACCCTACCCTCTGCTTTTCTGATAATCGTGTAGTGATAACTTACTTTTGCATCTGGCTTTCCTCCTCCTTTTTAACATCAGTGATTTGTTTTTCTTTCATTGCAGTAAAAAATTTGACAAACCAACTTCCAGATCTGTTCAGCAAGATCAAGAGTATCAACCAACAGCTGATGCCAATAAGCAACATCTCTGAGAACATCGATCGCATAAGAGAGCTGATTCAGCAGGCAAGAGATGCTGCAAATAAGGTCTGTCCTGAGCATTGCAATCATGCTTGACCTGTTTGGATACACAACAGTACTTTTGTTCCTCTTTCTCTTTCTAAATCATTTTATTTAAATGTGTGTGAAAGACCAGACATAAATTTAGTTCAATGGCACTACCCAGCAATTGAAGTAACTGTGATGATGGGAAGCATAATAATTTGTACATAAAAATGACAGGATGCAATAGCATCCTGCTACATCTTTCTCCCATTAGTTTTTTCTTCCCAGGGCATCTCTGTAATACTTATTTGTTCAGCAGCCTCTTGCCTTCCAAGGTACATTGTGGTGGCTTTGGCAGCAGGAACAGAGTTGGCTCTGCAGCTTAGAGACAAGGCTCTCCACCCATGCGTGGCCAACTGAAAGCTGGTACTGCCAAAAAAGTTGTGCAGCCCTGTGCGCTCATTACTCCAGCTGCTCCAAGATGTTAGAAGCTGGCTACTAGCACCTTATTAGACTGCCCTTGCTCATTTAAGCAACTGCTGTAGTTGCTGAAGCGATAGTGTGGTCTCAGGTCCCTAAGAAGCATTCCTGAGATCACCACAAATAGCCTCGAGTTACAGTGAATAAGAGGAATCAGTGATAATGGTGTATTTGGCTGTAATAGGATGTGTCTTTATAATATCAGAGGTGTGTTCTAAGTCCCAACAGACGGTCAAGTCCAGCTAAGTGCAGCATTCAGGGTGTGTTTGTAGACACCTAAATAATTCACAGGCTTGCTCTTTAGAGCTGCGGGGCACATCCTTCCCTGTCCATGTATTGAAGATAGCAGATACTTGACAGAGGCACAGTAAGGGTTGTTTAATAGATGTCTGGAATAAAAAAGTGCTGTGTTAAGTATTGATAATACAGACTACTTCATGATCCAGTCTGCTTCCTAATTATTTTGTTTGGCTCTGTTACCACAGAGCCCAAATCTGTGGTAATTGATGGCTGAAACATGACTAGGATGTGTAATAGGTTACTTTGCAATTATACACACCAGTGAAATAGGAGTAGTAGCAATAGTTAATTGTAACGTACTGAACTTTGGTTTTCTTAACAGGTTGCTATTCCCATGAGGTTCGATGGCAGCTCTGGTGTAGAGGTTCGACCTCCAAGCAACCTTGAAGATCTAAAAGGCTATACTTCACTTTCCTTATTTATCCAAAGACCTCAGCAAAGCCCAGACATCCACCAGAGGGAAGACAGGTTTGTCCTGTACCTGGGTAATAAAGAGGTAGGTATATTTTGATATTTAATCTGATTTTTAGACTAGACCCCGTGTTTTGAGAAAAGGATGAGAAGTGATCTGTTCTGACTGAAGTTTGTAGCTACCTTTGGCCTATTTCTTTATGATTGCCTTTAAAGTAAAAGTGTTTTGTTCATTCCTTCCCTGGCAAAGTAACTAACAAGTGGCTTGTTCTTTGATGCTTTGCTGTTTTGCTCCTTTGGAAGTTACTTCTTTGTCATGGATACCATCACAGTCTTATCAGAACTGTCAGTTTCTGCAGCAGTCAGCACAAACTCAGCCCAGCTCCTGCCTCAGAGCTTTGACTCTTTTCACAATATAAGTCACTCTGAGTTTCTCTGTTGGTTAAAAAAAAACAGTGATCATTTTGGTTTTAAAATTCAGCCCCTCGGCTCTTAAGTTTTTTGTCTTCTGAATGTGCAGAATAATGCAGACCAGCTTGTGCATTCCGGTTTGCTCAATCACCATCAAACAATTAAAAAATTTCCTGCATGTGGTTCCTAGTCTTGTTATTTGACAGCAGCTGTATCTGTAGTGAGCCTTGTGCCTACACAGAAAGCTGTTTAAAGGTATTTGCTCTACACTGGATTTCATATTTTTACCCCTGAATAACTAGCCAGGACATCCATTGAAAGCATTTTAATAGTTACTTCTGAAATACAGTATCTTGAAGAAATAAAATGTGATTTTTTGGGGAAAATGACTGCTCCCAGTCACCTCAGTAGGAACCACTGTCCTTCACTGAGTGTTGTTCTGAACATCTTTTTTATTTCACAGACGTTGAGTCTGATTCTTAAAGGTGTAATGTTTTCAAAGCTTTAGCTGGGAGATGTTACAAGTGACAAAAATATTTTAGATACTATTGTTACAGAAATAAAAAGCCACACATGACTTTTCAATTAGTTTACAACTATATTAATTGAATCAGTGAAACATATAGGATTACAGTTTTTTCTTCCCAGAACTGATAAACTTAACTCTCATCATTAGGTGGGTGGATTTCTTATGACTCATGCACAGCATGATGATGTCTCTGAGGAAGTACTGCTGTATTTTACCTTCATTAAAATTAATCATTTATTAATTATTATTTGCTTTGCTATTTTTAGGCCACCAAGGACTACATTGGTATGGCTGTGAAAGATGGTTACCTTACTTGTGTCTATAACCTGGGAGGTGGCGATGGCGAAGTAAGAGTGCAGTCATTGGTGACTGAGAGCAAAACTGAGGAAGCTGTTATGGATCAAGTTACGTTTGAAAGGTATAAGATCCACAGTGCACAATAGTCTTCTCAAAAATCTGCTAATAACATCTTTTATTAGTGTGATGTGATATTCTGCCTGTCTGTTTTGGTTTTAGGATTTACCAGTATGCAAAGCTGAAGTACATCCAAGCAGCAACATCAACTTCTCCAGATTATAAAAGCCCTAGGAGTGCAAGCAGTGGAGACAGTGACATGCTCCTAAATCTTGATCCCAGCAGTGTTGTCTTTTACGTTGGAGGATACCCACCAGATTTTAGGGTACAAAGAGTTTCTTAGCATTTTAAAGAGATTTGGTGTTAATAATCCCATTGTTCTTATGAGTAAAGATTGGAAATAGCAGTCTTTCAAAAGCATGTGTAAAAGTTTATCTATGTCAGTAGGAGAAGATGGGATGCAAGGGGATGCTACTTCCTACAGAATCTGCCTGGCCTGTAGAACGCTAGAGCTCAAAGAAGGGAGCATGGTGATACTTCATTTGTCAAGGAAAGCATGAAACCTGTCCAGCCCTGCTAAATACTGTTCCCAATCCATGTAACTCTACTTTAAATTGTGCTGCAGTACACCTCGGGTGGTATCAGACAGTTTGGGTATTATATAAAAGCATATAATATCTTTTATATGTATTTAGGATGTCATGTTCTGTGTCTTAATAATATTTGCAGTAAGTCTTAGCAGTTAGATAGCAATGTAAAATTTTGTTAGCTAATGTTGATGAAATGGTTTTAATGACACTGTTCTGCAGCCTCCACGTAATCTCAACTATCCTCGTTATGAAGGCTGCATTGAATTACAAAGCCTAAATGAGCACATTATCAGCCTTTACAACTTCAAGAGGACTTTTAATCTCAACACCACTGAAGTGCAGCCCTGCAGAAGGTATGATATGAACACAGAAGTGTTTCACAGTTCTGTGATTTTATCGCTACGAATTCTTGTCTTTTCACATCCAGAAGAATAACCACTGTAGCTAAACTGGTGATTTTTTTCTAACTCTTGGTCATTATTACATTTCTTAGAGAAAATCCTTGGTAATGACGTGATTCACATCTATGCAATCTCAATGTTTAAATTTAAGTGTTATAAAATCCAGTCACAATTTATGGACTAACGTGTTCAGCTACTTTATAAAGTAAATATTACATTAAGTTCAAAAAATTCAGTCATTATTGATTTCCTCTCTAAAGACCATATGTGAGTCTGATAGAAGCCAGCGGAAGGTTTTCTCTCTGCTTGGGTTAGATCAGAATTTGGCCCTATACCAAATGCTTTAACTTCAGCTCTTATAAAATTACAATGGCAGTAAGTCCATGTGGTAGAAGTTCTTGCTTTCATATAGTCACGCCTGTGACATTGAATTACAACAGGTATAAAGAAGAGACTGACCAAAGCTATTTCGAGGGCACTGGTTATGCCAGTGTCACAGTGAAAGAAACAAGTGCTGAACAGCTACGGTACGAGCAGACAATTGAGACGACTGCAGATGAAGGCATCGTGTTTTTTGCAGCAAATGGGGTAATGTGTGGAATGCTTCTGTCTGTTTTGTGGTCGAAGGATATCTTAAAAATCTTGCTTATTAAAGAACATGTTAGATTTAGTAATAACTGTAAGGAAATGTCTTAAAAGTGTTATCTTCATCTGTGTGGAAAATTAGTAGATTCTGTTGTAAGTCCAGCAGGGAGTTGAGCTTATGGGTCCCTTCAGCTTGAGACATTTTATGATTCTACAATGGTTGCTGACTACTCACTTTGTCAAGGCTGAGTAAAAATCATTCCAAGAAGTTACTCCATTAGGCCATGCAGAGAATTCAGAACTGGGGGCAGGAAAGGAGGAATGCAACTGGAATCAAACCAATGCTGGAATATTGAAATCCTCCAAAATTGGAAGTGCACTCTTCCCAAACCTAGCTATGTATGGAAACAGTAAGAAAGAATATAGGAAGTGACGTGATGACTTGTACCTGTAAAGATGCTCAAAACCACAGTGGTGCTACTTATCTAGTAATCTTGTAGGCGTATTTGCAATCACTGGGACATATTCTGGATAATTTCAATGCTGTAAAAAGTCAGTAGACATTTGAAATGACACAAAGTCCTTTCAAGACTGGGACAATACCTGGAGCTGGATAGCAGATCTGTTTATAATAGTTTAAAGTAATTATGATTGATTAATGTAAGTTTTAGTCTGCCTTGTGTTATCCTTTCTGTGAAAAGCTTTCTTGAAGCAACTAGATAGCTTCATGGAAATTATTCATATGACAGTGAAATATATATCTGAAATTGTGGCAGTTTAATTGTGTTGGTGGTTTTTTTAATTGCAGGATCAGTTCATCAGTGTGCTCATTAAAAATGGTCATACAGTTTTTAGATACAAACTTGACTCTGAAACTCCAAAAGAAGAAACAGCCAAAAAACCTGTAAATGATGGGACATATAAACAAGTATGTAATTTTAAAGAATCAAGGGATCATTATTTGTAAAAATACACATTAACTGAAACTGTCCTATTGTAAAGTTTAGTTGTGGAGTTTTCGTTTTGTGTGAGGAAATCAAGTCACTGGGGATTAGTTTGGACTTGTGAAAATTAATCTTTCTCTTGTCCTGCTTTAATGTGAATAGTTCAGTTTTAACAGTGAAACCACCAAAGGAAAAAGCTTTGTCAGAGCAATGCTTTACATAAAGATAGCTGTGTACATTGCAATTATTTGCATTCATTTCATACTTAGATTAGTGTTTTCACCACCTAAGGGTTTATTTCTTCAGGGTGGGCTGATCTTTATAGAGATTGCTCTTTTGCAGTCTTTGTTGTTGGCTTGTATTCTTAGCTTCAGTCCAGCTCTTTTGTAGCACTACCAGAGTGAAATCACAAAGACATTGTTAAAAACCTTTGATCTCCTTGTTGGTTAGTTCTCCCTTTTTCCCTTAATATATTTCCAATTTAATAGTGTAAGCTGCAGGGTCTGCTGCAAGGAATCTTTATGCTCTACCGGGTCAAGTTACCTTCAGCCAGCTGACTGACTTAGTTTTTGTGCCAGGCAGCAGCTTCTGAATCTTCAGCTGCAAATACAAGACAATATCTGAATCTTAGGTGAGGTGTGTTTTTAGGGTGATCTTTCAGACGAAAATACACCTTCACCTTGTATTTGGATAGTTGAACATTTTCCTTAGGTACTTGCTTTGACTAAATGCCCAAAGTTTGCAAAATACCTTTGAACTACCACAGTTATCCTTGATTTAAGTCACTAGTAAACAAGAGGAGGGGAAAAAAACTACCACTGTGTCCTGCTCTGTGGGGGTACTTTCAGTCTGCTAAATGATTTTTGTTTCTGCCAAGTGAAGTGATTATTATTCATGTATTTCAGATTAATTTGGTGCTTGACAGAAAAAACAAAGTTGTGTATGTCAGTCCTAATATTAAAGCCAAAATACATGTCTTCAATTTCACTGAGTACTACCTAGGTGGAGTTCCAGCTTTTCTACGGGAACGGTGAGTAACTATAAAAAGACTGTAATATACAGGCTTTGTAGGGAAACTCCATCTAAACTCTTCCCTTACACAATTTCTTTCATGCTCTGTATCGACTATCTAATGTGACATAAAAAATCAAGTGTATAATACATGGCCATAATCTGGGATTTTTGGCTAATGACAAGATCTTTGTTGGATCTAAAGATTGGGTTTGATCAGCATGAGGTATGTGTACACAAAAAAGATTGCTTTCATTCTCTTTTTCTATTTATTATATTGTCAGCATTTATAGGTTACTATAGTGGTGTGTGTTTTGAAATTCCAGGCTACTGAACTCTTTTTCCTTCTCCTCCCTGAAATCAGCTTTAATATATCCACACCTCCATTCCGGGGCTGCATAAAGAATGTGAAAAACCCAGTCACTGCATCGGTTGTTTTTGATAAGACTTTTGGTGTCAGCAAGAAATGTTCAGATGACTGGAAGGTAACTAATGAATTTCCTCAAAAACTTCTGCTGGAGTTCACAGACTCTGGTTTGTCTATAAATTCTGGACCATTATGTTTTGCTTAGGTCAAAAATAATATTTGGTTAACATGTGATGGCAATAAAAGAACCTGGATTGGGTATGAAGATACGGAAGTAAAAGAGACACCAGCCCCACTGCGATAGCTTGTTGCAGCACATAGTCCACCCTCTTATTTAATACTGTTTACAATTAAGTATTCATATTTACCATGTAAGCTTGTTGGCTTCCAGTTGCTGTTATTGATTAGGCTGGAATACTTAATACTACTCTGTATCTTTCCTCTTGCCAAAGTGTTTATGCTTCCTGATTAAATGACCTCTCAGCCTTTTTTTCTTGAAAGATCTTAACAGACTACTTCCATCGAAGTGTCTCATTCTAAGGCTCCACTCATCTGGTTGTTTTGTAGTTATTTTCTGTGCATCCTTGAGTTTTGCCACATTCTTTTTAAAATGGGACAATGTGACATTTCAGTGCTGGCTTAACCAGTGCTGCATGGAGAGATGAAAACTCCTCCTTCTGCTTCTACTTACTGCTACTTACATGGTGCATGATCTCATTTGCCGTTTTTACTCATTTGCCCTTTGCACTGAAAGTTTGTGCTTATTTTCTTTCACTTGTGGCATCTAAACCTTTCACAGAGCAGTTTCTTCACAGACTATCTTTGCAGAGAATCTAATCTTCGTTCTCTGTATCTGTACAACTTCTCATGTATTAAGAGGTGTCCTATGACTCACACAGTTTCGGTTATGTAGCTTATCTGCACAGCTTCATAGTTACAAACTGTTCTTCCAGCTACTCAGTTTTGTGTCCCCAAATGTGAAAACTTTCAAAGCCAGAGTAGCTAGAGGTGAACAGCTCATTATTGTCAGCAAGCTCTCCTCTCCCTTTTTAGAGTTTCTCAGACCATAGTCAGTGCTGGTGAAACTAGCTCTGACAGTCTGTTCCGTACTGAAATAATGGTTTTTGAGATTTGCCTTGTGCTTGGTTTTGACTGGAGCTGATCACAATTATGTTGAGTGGGGCAGCTGTTGTCTCATACTGGCATTTCTTCTGATTAAAAGGAAAATCACTGAAAGCATTATTTTCTCTCTTTCAGCTGGTCAGATCTGCAGCTTTCTCCAAGGAGGGAACACTGAGCCTGAGTGCAGCAGATTTCCCATTTCCCAAGGACTTCCAAGTTGGCTTTGGCTTTCAGACCACAGTTTCATCTGGAACACTCTTAAATTACAATCTGCGGGTATGAAACACATTCAGCTTAGCATATGTGATGGGTTTTATCTCTGAATCAGTCACGTCACTTTGTGTTGTAAGTCTCATGTGGATTCCCGTATTTGAAGGCAAGAAATGCCTTTTGAGCATGGCAGCTTGCATGTCATAGGCCAGAGAAACGCATTCTGGCAATTTCTTCACTTGGCTAACAAGCAATTTGGTGACTAACTGAGCTTTGAACTGGAGCTTTGTGCAGAGTAGCTCACACACCTGACACCACCATCCCAGTAAGAAAACTGCTGCCTAATTGGCTGGAAATTTTCTCAAGAAAGAATGGCATTCTGCCCACACAGAAATGTTACCGTGTCCAAACAGGCAGAGGAAAGGGATTGGTTTTGGCTATGATCCCTCAGAAAGCAGGGAAGTTTAAGTAGAACCCCATTCTGGCTGGCTGGAGGAGCTAAGAAGTGAGTGCACACCAGGCATTTCAGAAGTGGAGAACTGACTCCTTCGCTTTTGGTAAAAATAAACAAGTATTTTAAAAAAATGTTTGCTATTCAGAGGTATTTTGAAATGGAAGCTATACTAATCATGCAGAACTTCATATAACATCTGGTACTAGATGACTGAGAAATGCAGTTCCAGTGTAAGAAAATTTTTTGCCTGCTGGCAGCCACTGAGAACTGCATTAATGGCAGTAGCAAGAACTAAAGGCTCTTGCATTTATTTAGCTGATCGTTTTGTGGGGTTCTTTTACAGCCTGATGTTCTTTCCATCTTTCTGAGTCCTGGCTCTGTAACTGCAAAGATACGAGATCAGGAAATCAAACTGGAAAAGAAATATGAAGATGGGTCAATGCATTATGTGACAGTGATGAAAACAGACAACAGGTGAGCCGAGTTCTTCATCTGGTTCTTACATGTTGTGGTTGGAGAAAGAAAATTCAAATTTTGTGGGACTCATTCTTTGGATAAATAGCTTAAAATGGTCTCTTCTAGCAGAGGATACCTAAATAATGAAGGGAAAGGAGATTTTTGGTCTATGAATGTGCGTGCTGGTACCTGTGATGTTTCAGCTGTACCCTACTATGCATTTCTTTTATAGGTTGTGTGAGTTTTGACTGCTTGTCTAGCTGGAGCTTTGGAGTCTTTGGAGCTCTTCCCCTTCCCATAACCTTCATGTGTGTCCCTGTAACACAGGTGGCTAAGGGACCAGGGAAGAAGCAAATACCGTGTCTGTTTTTTCAATAATGATCTGTTATGCAGATATTGGATACTAGAAGAGACAACTTACTGAAAAGCTCCTAAATAGTACTGCTTGCTGTGGAATGCATGAAAGGACATAAGTGTTAATTGAAGTGGAAAGTTTTGAATGGTTGGCTATAACTTTGGGTGATTATAACTTAATGCTGTCCGTACCATTTTGACACAAAGAATTAAATCCTGTCCCATAGTTGGCAATGACAGCTTTTTCATTAATTTCAATTGCACCAGGATTTCACGGTAGGACTGAAGTATGAGCTTCAACTCCTGCTCCTTATCTAGAATGGAAAAGCAGAGCAATTTCACAGCAGTCAGTAAGCACATACTGAAAAAGTCCCAGTAGTAAGCTAATGAAGCTCTAGCATAATCACAATGTAACAAGAAAACACATCTGTCAAATGGTTATTTTATATATATATATGTATCTATATATATTTCATTTAGTTTCCTAACTATTTCTTTATCTATCATGCTTATTTTTATTCACTTTGTTTCAGAGTATATCTGATGGTTGATGATGAGTCAAAAGCAGTTGACTCTCCCAGGGCATCAAGCTCACAGGAATCAAACAGACCTATAAGATTTGGTGGAGATAATTTTGAAGGTTGCATCTCAAACATCTTTATTAAAAGGTAATTGGCCTAGAAAGAATTACATTTCATACATTTTGGCCTGTTCTCCTTGTTTAATCATATTAAAATTACTTTTTGCTAAAATGCTTTTTTTCTACGTATGTGAAGCCTCCATGAATGCATAGCTTTGCTGCCCTCAAGTACTCTGTCATTCAGGTATATTATACATGGGATCCAGTTATAATTAAATCTGCTGTTCAGATGTAAAGTCTGCATCACACCTGTTTAGTAGTCTATTAGCCAAAGAATTAACTCTGCAGAGTGAATTGGATATGTCCCAACAAGGCATCCAAAAAGATTTGCTAGATTGTATTGTTATAGCTCCCCAGGGAACCAGGTAATGAAAGGAGCAAAGCTACTGACAGAACCAAAACAGTGACACAAACAAGTGAGAGCATATGTGTAGAAATCATCTGCCTGATTTAGGCTGCCTCTTTTTTTCACGTTTGTCTGATTATTAGAGACACCTTACAGGCAAACTTTAGGAGAAAAAATATGCATAAATATGTTTCTAGAAGAAAAGCATTCCATGAGTCATAAGTCATGTCCCAGTGGGGCTTTGTGTTAGCTAAGTTTTGATGAGTCTTTATACATGTGTAGAGTTTTCAAAAAATAGTTTATTTTGATTTGATTGCCATACAACCACAGAATGGTTTGGGCTGGAAGGCACCTTTAAAGATCTCTATATTTATCCCCCTGCAAGGGGCAGGGACACCTTCCACTAGACCAGGCTGCTCAAATTATGTCTTCATTTAAAGCACTACATGACAAGTGAAGTAACCTATATATTAAACTTCCCATCAAAAAACAAATTTGGAAAGTTTTTGTGCAAAAATCAATGAAGAATTAATACTGTAGCTGGTCTGATGGAGTGAGTGCATTAAAGAAGTTCAGGTTCTACTCCCAGCTCTACCACTCTTCATAGAAAAACACAAGCAAGGAGCTTTGTTGCTTTTCTGTAGTTGTAAAGTTTTTTGTACTTTACTGATTAGAGATGCTGTGTGCAACTTAGAAACTTACAGTATTACTTAATATTATTTTTTATGCACATGGTAAATTGGCCTTGACAGTCTTTCTGATAATTTGGTTATAATACTAGAGCTACATATTAAGTTGAGATGGGCTTTTGCCCCTTGACAAAACTCATTAGAACATCTTATTTAAGAAGAGAGTGAAGCTGAACCTGATGATGCTATATTTTCTTGATTTGAAACTGGTTATATATAACTAACAATCAAAGTTTTGTATTCTGATTCAGAAATCTTAATCAAGGCTGCTGTCATTTTTTTTCTCTTTTTTCAAGGGCCATGTATGTTTGTGTTTTTTAAACAGCTTTTAGCAAAGAATTACTTTGCTCAGAAAAGATGAGAGCAAAACGTCAGTTTTTCTATAGCCAAAAAGAAATGAGCAGAACCAGGGAAAGTATGATTTACAGCATTGAATGTACATTTTTCATTGAAACACAAAAATTGGTACTTTACCATCGTGTCACTGGGAAATATATTTTGTGCAGAACACGGTTTTACAATATGTTTGTTGTTGTTTACGCTAAAGAAAAGGAATGCTGAGTCACAGCACTTACTGCTTTCATCACTACAGGGCAGATCAGCTCCCTGAGGTTCAAAATCTTGTTGATAATACTGGCAAGACTGGTGTATCCCTCGGAGCTTGCCAGGAATACGAAAACCTTCAACCAGTGCTGCTGCAGGAATTTAAAAATCCTCTCAGGCTTAAGATGCTCAAGGTATGCTTATTGTTACTGTCATCTTTGCTCCGTATTGGTGCCCAGGCATCATTTCTGGAACTGAGATTCAGATGTTCTTTCTTTTCTTCCATCTCACATCTGAAGCAAGTTCTCACTCTGCTGGAGTTTCATGCTAAACCCACACCTGTCTAGAATGTCTAGAATTAGGGAGGGCTGTTGACTGCCTTGGGTGGGACCTCTTAAATGAGTTGATTAAAATGTTTCTGTTTATGTGCACGTATAGTAAATGTTTCAATTCTGTCTTCCATTTACAGAATGAAAGATACCTTGATTATTTGAAAGCCGCTAATGTGCAAAACCACACTCTGCCAGCTCGGTTACATGACAGCAGTGAAGCATTTCTCCTTGGAAGCATCCCCAACAGTTTCATGTCCTACATGTTTTCTCCATTGTTATCTACAGACAGGTAAAAAAATGTTCTTGTTCTCCTCCTAATACTTGAATTGTCAAAGCTGCTTGATTCTTTGGGTGCTGAGTGTAAGGATTTTCTTCTTGCTTTTGTCTTGGGCCATAACAAAAGGTGGTTTTAAAGGTTCAGGCATTTTTTTTTCTGTGCAAACATTTACCTAAACTGAGTCGATTGAATGGGATGTGGTGGACAATTACGGTACATACTGATGCCAGTTCCTTATCCTGAATGTGTCAAGTTTCATTCACATCCAGAAATGCAGTGTATAATGCCATGATTCCACCCAGATGCTATTCTGCATTTCACAAATGGAGTTTCACTGGAGAACAGAAAAGATACAACTAAAAAAATAGACCTATACTTACTTGAATATGCTTACTTTCCACTACAGGTTACATTTTTCTATAGATGTACGGACTCGATCATCAAGAGGATTAATAGTTTTCACGGAGGAAAGCTCTGAGGACTCTTATATGGCTCTCCACATTTCAAAAGGACGTTTTGTCTTTTCACTTGGCTCTGGAGAAAAACAAATCAAAGTCAAAACCAGTATTAAATACAATGATGGGCAATGGCACACTGTAAGTAGTATGGAACCACAGTGATAGCATAACTAGCATTCAGCAGGCATAGCCTATTGCATTTTTAAGAGAGTAGAAACTACGTTTTGGTCATCTGAAATTAATTCCTATGCCTGAAAGTTCAGGTGGTTACAGGTCTCGGAGAGACCTTGTTGAGACTGATGGTCCCAGCATGTTATTTTCAGTTTAAATGTTTCAACAATATGGTGTCTAATTTAAAGACAAAGAAAATCTCCAGAGGCTTTCGTTGGCCTTTGGGTTTTTTATTCTGTTATGTTTGCCTCCTGGAAAGGTGGTCTTCAGCACAGATGGGAAGAACGCCCGCCTTGTCGTTGATGGTCTAAGGGCCCAGCACAGAAGATTGGCAACAAATTCTGCCATCAGCATTAAGCCGCCAATCTTTGTGGGAGGCCTGCCATCACTGAAAAAACAGGTAAAGAAGTGGCACATCCACCCACACACACTCCCCATGCTGCACTAATTTACATGGGAAAGTCTTTAATATGCAGGATTTCCATGCTGAAAAGCTTTGGGGGGATTTCCAAGCACTGTGTGGGCACCATCTGTGACTGGTGTTTGCAGTGGTTCATTACAGATCTTTTTCCTCACCTGTTCACACAGCCTTCATCTGGACCCATATTTTCAACATGTTGCTGAGACACTGATGACAACCACGTACTGTTTTCATTTTTATTCCTTAAAAATAGAGAAGACCAAAGCCACATTTTTAATTCCAGAAATACCATCTTTCTGCAGAACATTTACCTCAAATGTTCTGCAGAACATTTATCGCAGTAGATTAAGCAATAATCAGTAGAGAAGAAAAAGAATCATTCTCATTAAGGAATTATGGATGTAGAACTGGATTTCAATCTGAAATATGTGTGGCTTCTATTTAAAAAATGGGACAATTAATGATCCAGGGCATTTTATAAAATCGGATTTAAATAAACAGTCTTAGGAAGGGAAGGGGAACTTGGGATTTCACAATTCTTCTTGCACTGTCTTTTTAACACATCATTGGGAAGCATCTGTTCTACAAGCAGGAGTCATGTTAACTCAGAATCAACTATTACTGTGTTTCAAGCACTTTGTAGAATTTTGGAATTTTCATTGCATCAAAGATGGGTTTAGGTGCCTTTACTGCCAGTTGGCTTTCTGTAGTCCAACAGTCCACAAGAACCAATGTTTAGTATTATTACTAAAAAAAAAAAGCCATAATGCTTCAGTATTTGTGTTTTGAAATACACTTTCAGAATATACCAATGAAGAGTTTCAAGGGTTGCCTGAGGAATTTTAAGGTGAATGGAAAAGTCATGAATGCACCTCACCAAAAAAATGGCATACTTCCATGTCTGGATGTTCCCATGGACACAGGGATTTACTTCTTTAATGAAGGAGGATATATCACCATTGGTAAGCTGTGTAGAGATTATGGTATATGGAATTATGTCTGAAGTGTGTACGTGTATGGGTCATTTTTTTTTTACATGGTTTTCCAATTATCTCCTCCTATGATCATTCCTCTCCCCACTGTTTAATCCTCCACAGGGAATTTGCTGATGGGATTGGATTTCAGGATTGTATTTACCTTTCGACCAAGGAGTTCAGCAGGTGTACTCCTCCATGCTGGAAGCAAGCAAGACAGCTACTTGACTATTTACATGAAAGGAGGAAAGGTGGGTACAGACTGTTTCCATTCCAGCTGTAGTGCCCTCATGCAGCAGGGGGAATTCTGACCTTCTTCTTTTGCTCTAGTTCTTTGTCACAGTAGCTTAACAGATAACTTCTTTACAGGTCATTGCTGCTGGAAATAGTGGTGCTGGAGAATTCCAGACATCAGTCACACCTACGAAACCTCTGTCTGATGGACAATGGCATACCATTGCAGGTACGTTGTACATACCATTTCTTCCGAAGCTTTGAAGAGATGGTGGGCACAGAGCACTGCAGCTCCAAATTTTTATTAAATCATTTTACTTCTGTTTAGTCTGAGAATACTTCTTAGAACAAGCTAAGTGTCTTGTGCAAATTAAAGGCTTTACCTAAGATTTTTCTGGTGGGCTCTGTTAAGCCCCAGATGACCTAGGTTTGTCAATCTGACTCTGAATTAAAATAAAATCTGTTTTTTCTATGCCTTAAATTTCAAGAAAATGCTATTTAAAAATAGTGCCACACCTAGCTGATTCTTTAACAGGCTTGAGAAAGAGTTCTCATTTACCTGCTTCCTTGCAGTTTCTCAGAAGGAGAACACTGTGCAGCTAGTGGTGGGCACACAGAGTAACTATACCACTGAACTTCAGTCCTCTCCGCCTAGACGTGTGTATCAGCCACTCTACTTTGGCAAAATTCCAGGTAATGTTACTGCTTCTTATTTTTTCTTTTTTTTCCTTTCCAAAACAAAGGTCCCATCCATTCATGTAGTCCTATATCATTCCCCCTCTTTTGAAAGCCTTGCAGTAATTAATGTTCTTTAAAATTATTCTAATTAACTTGGTCTTGCCACCTTTTTTTTTGTAGCAAATTTGGACATCCCGTGGCTTCCAGTTAAAGACCCATTTCTCGGCTGTCTGCGGAATGTTACCATCAATGACAAACATGTGTCCACCAGGAGAATTTCAGAGGTTCATGGTGTAGTGAATTTGCACGGGTGCCCAGAGAAGTAACTGCTGTTACAGTCGTCGTGCACATATGGGCTGTGTCTGCTGAAGAACTGTGTGGATGCCCCTTTGCTGATCAGCATCAGGCTGCTTTCTCTGAACAGCCGGTGAGCAAATGCATCCTCTGGATGTAAACTGTGCCAAAGCAAACGAAAAGTATTTGCTTTGATAAACTCCCTTTTAAATGTTACTGATTTGCACAGTAATCTGTTGTGCCTTTTGAGATACATGCAGAAAATATAACTGCATATACCCTATGGGGCCAAATTCTGCTCTCACCCACAACAGCAGAGACTTGAGTAACTTCAGTGTCGTAATTTTGGAAATTTGCCTTAATGTTCGTCATCTTGAGAGCAAATTTGATCCATTATTATAAAGAATTTTATAAAAATATGAATCTCTTTGGATTGTTGTTTATAAAATGTACATTGATGTTTGTGTAATAATAATAATAATATAAATGGAGTTTGAAGCACTTTAAGGACTGAAACTCTGGGGGTTTGTTACAAAGTTAGGAATTGTGGGACCAAATAAATGCAGTATGTTCCTAAAACCATTCATTCTCTTGTTTGGTTGTTTTTAACCTCGTAGGTTTTTAATGTGCTTTTTAGAAGCTGCTAAATCCTGCTTGCTTTGTGCAAATATTTCTCTAGGTTGAGGATGCTGATTTGCCTGAATAAGCAGGTATCCATCATCTCTGCTCATCACAATTTGGTTATCTAAAAATCTGAAAAACAGGGTCATTTTTTTGCAATCTTCAGAGCCAGAGAGTCTCCTCCATAGGCAATTTTTTTTTTCTAATGAATTGAAGAAAAGTTTTATCAAAAATAGCAGCTGCGTCTGCTACAATTATGTAGCATGAATTACAGGACTAACCCAGCAAAACTGTTTTCTTCAACATTCAGATCTTTATTTTGTACTTGATTGTGACCCACAGTGGAGGGCAGGGAACCCAGTTTGCTTTATTCTTCTGAGTAGAGGGCTGGACTGAATAGACTTGACATGGCTTCTTTTTCCTCTGTCATTCAGAATCAGCATTTTGATAATTTTTTTCCCCCAATGCCCTGATGCCAACCCTCTTTTGCAAAATGAAAACATTTTCTAAGGTTGGTCCTCGATGTAGGGAGGCATGCAGATAAATTCTCCTTCCCTCCTAATGCTCCTGCTTTCCACTGCTGCCTTCTCAATGTACAGCAGTGTGTCCTCGGTGTGTTTGAAATGAGGTGCAGGCTGGACTAATAGAAGCAGACACCAGATCAACAGACCTTATGTTTTTGGTCATTAATCCCTTGTCAAATTTTTGCAGCTTTACAGGTCCTTTGCAGCTTTGCAGGGTGGCAAAAGTGTCAGAAAGCTTGTCACACCAAATCTTGTGTTGCTTTCTCTTTTATGGCAACTTTTTCACAGCCAAATCTGCGTCCATGCAGAGGTTTCTGAAGTGTAAAGCCGGTTTTGGTGGGAATGGGGTGCATGTTGGGGCGAGGCCTCAGAGGGAGCAAAGGATTGACATGTCATGGCAGAGACCTCTCTCTGGAGATGCTCTGCAGAAACATATTCTCTGTACAGCAACCTGCTACATGGGACAGAAACTCCCATCAGGCTGGAGGTGATGGGTTCAGAAATCATCTTCTGTGATCGCAGCAACTGAATCCTTTCTACTTATAAAAGCTCCCTGCTCAAATACTCAGGTGACCAAAACTGTGGAAATACTCAATTGATTTACTGGCCTGAGTTGACACTAAAAGTTTCCAGAAGGAGAAAGGAAGAACAGTTAAATTTTATCATGCAATTCTCTAGTAACATTCCCTATCTCATGCTGATCAGATGGCTCTGTGAAGCAGATTTTCCCAAATGACAAAAAAGGCTTTCTCCTTCTTCTTTTCCTGCCCTCAGTAAAACAAACAAACAAAAAAAACATGGCAAAGATTTTTGCATCACAACCTGGAGCCAGTCCTGGATTTCAATTCCCTTCTATTTGATTTTATTTTATCAGAAGTAGTTCTAATGCTGACAAAAAGAAATGAAAAATGTATAAAGACTTGAGTAAATGTAAGATCTATTGATCAGTATTAATTCTAATACAATACTACTTTTGCACAACAAAAAAATAGGAGTCTCTTTGGTTTTAAGGTTCTTTGTGGCTGTGGGGTTTTTTACCCCACAATTTTTTTCAGTTGTATTTCTTCCACAGAGTCAGGCTGTCATACATTGTTGGGACAATGAATAAAAGCCAACTAGAGTTTCAGGTTCTGTACTTGCACATAGGTAAATCTATATCAGGCTGAGGAACACTTTAGTAAAAAGCTTTCTCACCGAATCACAAAATATTTTGAGTTGGAAGGAACCCTCAAGTATCATCGAGTCCAGCAGATGATCTTTACCATGAGGAAAGAAGTTGTCCTGTTTCAATCAATGAAGAATTTTTACTATTGAAGAAATCCATGTGGATGCTGTGTTATGGGATTTTTTAATTGTTAGAAGTTGTAATTCCAAGGCTTTCATCATCAATGTTGCCATTTGACAATAACTTCCATGAATTGTTTGCCTCTTCTGGCCGTAGCATTTCAGGTGTGCCCCCAAAACTAATTTCCATGTTAGAATACAATGCACAGGAAAGGCTTTCCCTGTACCATTTTATTTTGTAGTCATTATACTAATCAAATACCATGTTCAGTACACTGAGAGTGCATGGCTAAAAAACCCACACTCTTCAACAGCATGTTAGTTCTTCTGAATCCCAAATCAATTACAGAAAGAGAGCAGAAGATTTCCACTCTACACTAAACCACATTAGTATTGTTAGCATGAAATCTCTCTCTTGTCCATATAAGTATCAAGGGCAAAGGGTTCTCATCCAGTTAATTTGGATTAGATTTAATAGGATCATGTTATCTGAGGTGGATGACACCAAGGTCTGTGAGTTTCCATTTATTATAACTACAAACCACAGCCGGATTATTGGCAGCTGAAAGACAGAGCCTAACACTGAGAGCAAATAAAATGAAATAGATCACAGGGCACTCCAGAAGAAAATACACATTCATTGTAGAAAAAAAGTGTGTGTATATACAAAAGGAAAACATACTGCTTTTTCATTGCTTATAAATGACTGTAACTTAAGTTTCTAATAACAAAAGCTTGCAATTAAAACTTTAACAGTCTTTTTGTACCTGAGCTTAAGGGTCTGTACTTTTGTTACTGTGGAGTTTTCATTTAAAACACAGAGCCATTGACCTTTTACGCTGTCACCAGCAACATGAATTGGGCAACCTACCTTTCTCCAGTTTTGTAACCACTTCTTTGAGTCACTTGTGAGCCAATTCATTTTAGCTTTCCATCCTCTTTGCATCTTCATAAGTCCTCTCTGGGTATTTTTTATATATGTTTTTTTTATTCTTTGAGGTATTTTCTCCCATCTCCTTCCTTTCTGCCCTTCATAAAATAGCCTGGAAAGCACAGTCTTAGTGAAAACACTATAAATGCATTATGGTTTTGTAATGGACTCTTGCCAGGCTTTTTGCTTCTTGCTTTTTGCTTCTATTCTCTTTGTGGTTTCCTCGTTTAAAAAAAAACAAAAATCTCCTGCATCTTTCTCTCATGATGTAAGGAAATTAAAGACACAACCTTCTGTAAATCTGTCTGCATTTTCTAAAAATACATTAAATGGACATCCCTGGCAAAAGGGTTGTTAAAGGGGATGGTGTCATGATACAGTATTATAGCTTCACTGGAGGCATTAAGGCTGCAAGGCAGAAACATAAACATCTTTGTGCAGCTGGCCCAGACATCTTAAAGTTGCAAGAGGCTGGTCATTGCCTAAGCTGCAGTGAAGCACCCTCTAAGCATAAAGAATAGCAAGCAAAATAAGCAGTGAGTTTTTATGTTCTGTCTGTCAGTTTAGGGGATCCTCTGTAGCAATGAAACCAAACTATGACCTGTTGTTCATGTTGTACTGTGTCTCCTGCTTTGCAGCTGATAGCATAACATCTTCTTTAAACACAGTCCTATCATTACTTTACACCTCAGCCAGTTACTGTGTTTCTTACAGGTTGTTCCAAATGTGAAGCAGGTGTGAAATGTTCCATGAGAAACAGTTTCTTTGTTAAGGTGTCACTCACTCCTTGAGAAAGATGGAGCACTGCTGCATTTTCACACAGAATAAAAAGAAAGATAGTTGGCATCATGGTCTTTTGTCTCTGTTCAGTTCTATTTCAATTGGGAGCAACAACAGATTTCTCCATTGTGTGGGAGCCTATGTCTAATATTTCTGTCACAGGAGGACTATGCACTGGTGAGAATGAATAATTACATTCATAGGAATGTCAGTAATTTATAAAGTAATATGTATCATGGTTTAGGAATGGTACTTCACAGTTCAGTGCAGCCACTGAGACTCTGCCAAACCACACTGATACTTGGCCACTCCTCCTTTCTCCTGCCCCTTCCCAGTCTAGTGGGGGAAATTGAGAATTGGGGCACAAAAGGTGAAGATCACTGGCTGAGAAAAGAACAATTTACTGGAAACAGCAATGAGATAAGCAAACGAAAAGTAACAGCAACAATATTAATAATGAAAGTGTACAAAGAGAGGGTGATTCACATGCAAAGATGACACCAGGGACCCCCAAGTCAGTGAACCATGGCAGACAATGCTAGCATGGTTTTTTCAACCAGAAGCCCTATCCTTCCCCACAGAAGCCAGAGGGTCCCTTACTCCTGCTCCTGGCAATGACATGAGGTAGTATGGAATAACTTCCTGCCATGCCCCTTCAGCCATGCTCCCTCAGCTACTGCAAAAAATTAACTCTGTCCTGGCCAAAACAAAGGCAATATGGAAGGAAACTGTTGGAATTTCCATCCAGAAAGAATTGTTCAGATCTGTTTTTTGATGCCCAAAGACATAACAAAGAAAAACATTTTAAAGGATAGAGAAATAAAGACTCTGTGTCCGGCCAGCTCTTGCTGACACAGTTTTAATTACAAGGTGTTATTAGCATAATAAGCCAAAATCTATCAGCATGAGATATTACTTAATAGAGGAGTTATATAGTTGGGTAACAGCACCTACCATAAATCTTAATTCTAGATCCTGATTACTTCCTGATCAGAATTACTGTCCTGATCCTTACTACAAACCTGGAGAGCCAGTAATATGCCCAGGTACTGACTCCTCTGGCGAGGTCAAGGGCTTCAATGAATAAAATTTACCTGAGAACAAAGTGTCAGATCAGCAATAAAGTTCTAACTTTCCCTTTTCTGTACTCATTTAATTCAAAGTATTTAATTCAAATTCAATGACATGTCCCCGGAGACAGTAACCTAAGCAGTAAAGAAAGTTTCTCCAGGAAATCACATAGGCATGATCCAAAGTTCAGTGGCTTAGTGGAAAGACTGAACCAGTTCACAGGACTTAGGTTCATACACCTTATTAAAACATGCAGTAAATTTTACATACTGTTTATAAAAAATGTATTCTAAGATATTGCCAAGGTTTATAGAGAATTGTTACTGCAGATTAAATCTGTTTGTTATGTAATAAAGGGCAGGACACAGTCTCCATAAAACGTAAGATAATCCATCTAATGCAAATACACATAAATGGAAACTTTACACAAACACAAAGGGTATTTGCATCAGCAAGAAGAGTGGAAGCAAAGACACCAAGCAGAGAAACCGTGCTCCCTGAGAAGTGTCCGTGGTGAAGGCAGTGCTGGGAGGAGGTCTCAGAACGCCTGCCGTGAGCCATCCAACCTGGATGCCAAAGACCTCACTGAGGCTCAGCTGTTTCCTATGCTGCTCAAAATCAAAAGTAACTGCAGTTATCCCACTATGCCTTTACCAGGCCAAAAGGAAAGAAAACTCTTCTGGCAATTTCGTTATTCCTGCATGCAGAAGAGTAGTACCAAATTTTGGACTGATCGTTGCATTTAGTCAGAATCTTGTAACTTGATACTGTCATGTTAAAGGAAGGTAATGTTCCCAAAGCAGAGCCACTTAAGAGGACACGTGATCCCTGAACCTATGTATATTGCATTTATCACAAAAGATAAAACGAATCAACATGACATATATGCTCAGCACAAATTTAATTGAAAACAGACACCACAAAACCACTACTGGTCATTACTGTTAATTAAAATGGAATGAATAGGTTAAATCTTTCAAAGAGACACTGAATGCCATCAAACAGAATAAAGGCCAGGTGCCTGATTAGTATAAATCAACATTGCTCTGTTGTTCCTGGATTTGGGCAGATAGGAAAAGAGGACCTAGTTGTGTTTGTGTAGCTTATTGTTTTAAATGTTGGGGACACAACGCTAGACCTTATAAAAAGGACTTTGCTGCAAAGAGTTAGAACTAGGAATGTTACAGTTCACTTTTTGTGAAAAAAATACTAGGCTTTTTTTATCACTGAAAAAAATGCTTAAAAACGAGATACAAGCCTAGAGGATGGATAGAAAGAAAAAACCTTACAGTTGAAAAAGAAAAGGTATGTAGGAAAAAGTAAGCCTTGGTACTGCTCAGAGAGTACTTACCCCTGCCAGGGGAAGTGTCTACAGCAGAGAAGCTGCTAGAAACTGTTGTTAACTTGACTGGACAATTTTAGGTTATGTGGTTACAACAAGGAGTGCAGCCACTGACCGCTTGAACCAGAGACTCAGTACCACCCTCCTGGGCTGCTTCTGTGCCTATGAGGTATCACGGGTGTCTCAACCTCTTCTCAGCCCAGGGGAGGGCTGTGGGGCTGAGTGCCTGCCTGCACCCCTTCCCCGGTGCTGAGGGGAATGGCTTTTCTCAGGCTTCCCCTCTTTCCTGACCAGACACTCAGTCTGTGAGCTTACAAATCTCTGTCTTCGATGGGGAGTTCAGAAAAATGGTCAGTATATGACAGGAAGGAAAACATCACGAAGCTGCCACTCCTGGCCCTTTTTATTTTGCTCTCTGACCCTTTTTCTTTTGTTTGTTGTACTCAGTATAATAGAAGGGAACATCTGGACTCTAGTGACAGCGACCAAATTTGCATGCATATAGCAGATAATTAGGCACGTGTCTATCTGCAGCTGCAAACAGCAATTAGTCATAAGATAGCTTTGCACACCCCTTCCTGCCTATTCTTCTGTTCCCCTCAGAGGGCCCTCTCACGTGCACATCTTTGAGAGGCACTGAGCGCTGGCCTCCTTTTTATTTGTGAAGACAGTTGTGCAGCTGAGCTTAAACCCTTCAATGTAACTTTGAATAGGATGAACTTCCTCTGATCTATCAATTTCCAGTAGAAACGGCTTTCTGCATAAGACATGATGCGGTGACCCAAATCAAAACATCCGTGCTTACATCCCAGCATAGCTGAGGCTATAAGCAGATTTCACTCCTAGTTCCTCCTCTTAGATCTGAGGAAACTGAGATCTAGAGAGTCACTTCTGACTGCTGATGTTTTGTGTGGCTGACCCTTGCCTCTCTGCTGTTGCCCAAGGCAAATACAGCCTTCCCTGCTCCCTGCAGCTAGGAAGAAGTTTACATTTGCCCTACAGCTTCCACCCCAGGGCCATGAAGGGCATTTTATAACATCTCATCCTATTAAGTAAATACATTTATCCTATGCCTGTCTTTTCACTTGCAGAGTCCCCTGGCAATGAAGCCATAGATAGCATTCTGTTGCCTAGAACAGGTGTCCTCATTTCTCCTGTGATAGAGTCAAATTTTCTAGACAGGTGAAATAAAAGCTGCTCAGCATTGCAACTAAGAGGCACAGTTTAGAGTAATTTACAAAGCAGAACAAATTTCTAGTTTGTTGAAAACCAAAGACTGCATTGCAAATAGCTAAATCTCAGGCTCTGGGATCATATCTCTCAATTTATCTGTATGCTAAAATGGAGAGTAGTAATAGGGTGGGCTTCAGCTGGGGCAGGCTCAAGTTATAGAAGAAAGGGCTGGAACGTGATCAAAGAGACCACTGAGCCTCAAGCAAGGATTAGGTTCAATGGAATGGCTTCACAATCTGGACAACAGTGATTATTCCATGTGGCTCTTTGCATTTGCTCATTGTATGACCCAGCTGCCTGATCAAGGCTTTTGTTGAGGTAGGAGTCTACATAATGATCTCTGCTGGGGAATTCCTGTGCATGTTTGAAATAACATTCTTGGGTATAATTTGCGATGTTTGCATTTACTTCTGTGTGTTAATAAAATGTAGGCATCCCCAGTTATAACAAATTCACACAAACTGCAGAAAGGGTTTGCATCAAGTAGTCATTCAAAACAAAACTGCATTTTCAGAAACTTAGTAAGGCCAAGAGATCTGTTGGAAAACAAAAGTCTGCTTCTATATCGGTAACATGAATCTCCTGTGTTTCAGTGGGCAACAGCAATGAGATTTTTGTGAATGCCCTGTAACAGCAATGAACAAAACAACCCTGGTTGGCACCAACAAACACTGTAACACTTTCACATGCATCTGCATTTCATAGCTGTGCTTACAGGAACACATTCCACCACCAATCGAGACAAAAATGTTAAGGCTTTTACTATTAGGATAGGTGAACTCATTTTTTTTTGGGGGAACCCACAGAAAGTTACAAAATACATGGACCTATTTGATTTTAAGCAAATGGAATGGCTAGACAGACTTGGGTGCATACAAAACTGGCCAACAGCACTGGTAACACTCACTTGACTTGAGTAAGACCCAGTGCATTTGTGGATTAGTGTGCTTACTCATCTCACAACTTCAGCTGGACAAAAATTGGTTGTGTACTCTAGGCTATCTTTCTACAATCAATGGAGAAGGGTTAGTTATCCCTAAATAAAAACACACCCAGACACCATCTCAAACATTTGCTGTAAGAAGACATGGCAGCAACCAACCTTGCTTTGGGCTCCAAGCAAGAAACCCACTGAACTTACCCCCTGAAGATGGATGCAGCGCTTGATTATACTTCAGTCCTCAGGAATGCTCAGCCCACCTTACAACCCAGCTGTAGAAATCTCATTGTGGGGTATTGTCAGCAGGCCACAGAGAAGAAAAGAACAAGCCACAGGAAATTATCTCCTGCTTCCAGTTACAGGGAAAATTTGACATTCATTTTGTCACTCATCCTTTTCAACACTGAGTCAGCCAGACATAGCATAGTTAGCTTCTGGCATCTCCATATGATGAACTACTTTTTTCTGTGCTTTGTATGATCTGAAGCATGAGAATCTAAGAAGAAAACGTAGGTTGAACCCAAATGAAAGGCACATAAAATAAAGAGATGTGAGATAGAAGGCGTATTTATATGTGCTTGTATACTTACAACCCCTCTAAAAATAGGTGAGTGCAAGAGCTATCAAAATGAAAGGAATGGAAAGGAAAAAAGAGGAATGCTTGCTGGATGAATTGCAGTAGGAAACAGCATTTGAGAAAAAATGCTAATGAAATGAAAAATGGGGAAGTGCACTGAAAAAATAGAAGATTTTTTCTCCTTGTGCTAAGCCCGGAAGATGAGCTCTGAAGTAATGGCCTGCAATAAAAGCACAGCTTTTCTCACTGTATTATCCTGGTTATTGCCATGCATAACTCATAATGGCTAAAATTATGCAACTCAGTTTAAGGTACTTGCCTTGTACGTAGCTCTCAGCCTCACAAAACGTGTTTGTAGAACAATTAATTGTGAGTCACTACAGGATAAGTCACCCAATGTATGGTTTTAAAAGGCACTGTGCTTTCAGAAAGGCAGGAGTGCTTTCAGAATCCAAATACACTTCTAAAAAGAGAAGGGTTATTAAATTTGTTATTATGCTGTTATTTTAATAAAAATCTTGTTGCAAGTTAAGATTTGTAAGTCACTCCTGTGGTTACCATTACACGCACTCAGAATCTTGACTTTGCTGTCTCCCTTTATCTGCAATGCAGTGTTTTGCTTGCAGAGCTGCCACTTCCTGTAGTGGGAACTGATTCTGGTAGTCACTGCTTTGAGGAAGCTATAGTTCTCAAGAGTGTTTCCCAGTTCACATACCTTGAATAAAAAGTGCCCAAATAGGAACATATTATAAATTGATTTGTATGGAATATGTATTCTAAATAAATGGCCTGAGTCTCCAGAAGTAAGTGGAAGAATGGAAAACCTAATGGTAAACAAAAAGAAATCACTTCTTATTGTAGAGAATAGGAACTCAACTGCATGCTGCTTATTTCATTAAGTACCAGGAGATAATACATACATTCCTGGGTTTGCTAATCTCAGTACAGAACGGTCAGCTCAAAATCTAGTTGGTCAAGCATCAGCTTCCAGTCTCTTAAGTTCTCTTTAAATTTGGCTACAGAAAATAATCTCACCAAATGACAAGAGTATACTTTTTATGTCTGCTTTACAGTTTTACACATCAAAATATGAAGAATCTTCTATTCATATCAACTGACATCCCATTCACTTAAACTAACATTCATGGCTATAGAACAACAAATTAAGGCAAAGACTAGAATGAAGATTATTTAAGCATGTGGCTCTATTTAGCTGTTGCCTTCAGATAATGCTGTAACCTGAGTGTACCTAAATACACGTACTGCCTGAGTACACCCTTAAAAGAAGATGAACCCTTCGCTTTGGGTTTATACAAATAGACACAATGACTTTTCTTGCAAATTAAATGGTTCTCTAAGTTAAATGGTACAACTAGTTATTTTCTTGAGCGAGCAGCAAAAGTTGTCAGACCAAAGCACGTTTCACAGATGAAAAGCTAGTATCCAGAAATTAAAACTTTGATATCTGAGGTAGCATCTGCCTCTCAGTATGGCTTCTAGGTTTTTTTCTGACTTGTGATATATGCTGCAGATCCTACTGCTTCTTTTAAAAGTCAGTTGCCACCTCTATGTGTGCAAGCCTCAGACAAGAGTTTTGTAAAGAACAGAGCACTGTGTTCCAGAAGACACGATTAAACTCCCAAAACATAAGGAAGTGAAATAACTGGGGACAAAGGTATCAGCAGCTAAGTAGGTGTAAATGCGAGGGAAGGAGCTCACCATCTTTGTAGGTATACTTTGTATGTCCACTGCTGACAGAGCTGCTCAAATGACCATGTCCTGTGTGGTCTATTCCAGTGACAGAAAGTTAAAATGCTTCAGCGTGAGGCAGTTGTAGATCACCCAACACCTTGATGTAGCATAGCCACCAATGTTGATGCAAAAAATTATTGGGTATTACAATCCCGATAGATATGAGAACCAATGCATGGACAATTTAAGTGGCTTGCTGAAAGACACTGGGTGAGGCAAGTTCCTCCATATCTGAGTGACATATGACTGTCAGGTGAAAATAGTTTCTTAGAGCATGAAGTAGTACTCCCTTCTAAAAGTGTACAGGAAATGTGAAAACAGGCCAAAAGGGACATCTGCACAAGAATTCATTGTTTGCAGTTTTTACTAATGTCGGGAGTGGGAGATTCACAACTCTGCCATGGCTGCTTTATAACCTCCTGCTGAGCTCTCGTCTGCCTTCATGGGTTGTACCCAACCATCAGCCCACCAGGCCTTTTTTTCTCATGCCATCCATTCTGTTTACCTCAACTACTGGCCATTGCAGTTGTGACTAGCTTTGAAAGCAAGGAGTGCAAAGCTAGGTCTTAGTCTCCTCTAGATGATTATCTGGACAATCTGGCTAGATAAACCTGTGTTTCATGTCAGAAAAAGAACCTGTCGCCAGTGGGGTTTGCTGATGTTTTTGTCACTTGAATTTTAAACAAAAGATTCCCCGCTCTAAGGCTAAGGAAAAAACAGAGGGGCAAGAAATGCAGATTTCAAAACTGAAAAACAAACATGATGCCTAACGGCCAAAATGAAGCCTCTGTAGCTCAATTCTGTTGAATGGCCTTTCCATTTCTGTACTGAAGGACTACAGAAAGAAGAAAGTGAAAGCTGTTGAAATGCTACCTATAGAACACTTATAATGCCAAAAGTCTCTAATGGAAGTAGAAAAGTACAAATATTGCTGACAAGTGTTCTTTAAATAGTCTCACTTCAAATCACATTATGCATCAAGCTGTTTGACACCCGTGAGAAAATATTTACTGCTAAAATAGTAAAAGAAAAATAAGCCCTAGTAATATATTATCTTTTTAATGTTCCAGACGGTTCAAAATATGTTTTACAAGGGGTTTTGATTACTGTAAGTGACAAGGATTGGGGGGGGCACTAACACAAAGGGTGTTTATTGAGGCTGATAACGTTTGCCATGGGTTATCTGTGGCCTTGCTGATTACTTGCTTCTCATCACAAGCTGGAAAGTACAAAGGCACAGCCTCACTATCTGGCTAAATTATTTGTTGACAACTGCTATACATACAGTTAGATACATGTGCATGTATATAGAGGTACATATAGAAAAAATCCTTCACAAATGCAATTGGTCTGTGAAGTGGCTTCATGCACAAATGAAGAATGCAGGAAAACTGAAGGGCCCCTCCAAAGCAGATCAGCAAAAATGATTAGAGGTTTAAAATTTATGACCTGCTTGTGAAAGATCAAAGTTTCTATTTGTTGTAAATATTGAAAGACTAACAGGGCCTCAATCAAGAGCCCATAGTGTAGAAACACGGGTATTGAGTGGGACAAACAATGTTTATATGCCCCAGTTTGGGTAAGACATCCTGCCTCACCGTCCATACACAAAAACCATTAAGCTCACCTGTTTTAATTGGCCACTAACCCCCTGCTACTGTAACAAAGATGCACATAATTGTTTTCCATGTTCACTGGAGCAAGAACATGAGGGAAATTAATCTAAAGACTCTCCATACTCAAAGTATTTCAAGGACATTCAGAAAAAGATTTTTGCTTTACCATCTAGATGAATTTGTTCTGACTCCCCAGAAAGGACTGGGCTAGAATTGGTGGATTTCTGGTGATCACTTTGGGCTTTACATTTCCTGCTGTGTGGCAATACAGAGCAGGTATTTTTATAACGAAATGCAGATCCGAACTCTGTAGGAAGCCATTCCTCTGAAAGTAAAACATTTCGAACTGGCTCTTAAAAATTCAAGTGGCATGATTATTTTGGGTGGAAGTCTTTCCAATTAATTTTTATAAAACAGGACAGCATGTGGCTGCTGCCTGAACAGAGCAGCTGTTAGTATTTAATAGTTGTGTATTCCTTTGTTTTCTCCGGAACTGTGTGCATATGTTGGGCCATTAGCACATTCTGGGAAAAAAAAATTCCAACACTAAAAAGCTCTATTTAGCATTCTTTATATAGCAAAAATTATACACCTTTATATACTTCAGTAAAAATAACTGTGACTGCACATCAATTTATCCCATTATATGACTGATTATACATTGGGTCCAGAGCAACAATGTGTCGATAAAAAGAAACATTACCCAATACAAGCAAATATGAATAAAACGATTGCCCTGACTTGCTCTGTCTCATCTTTCACTCTCCTTTTTGAATTTCCTAGAACTTTACCTGCTCTGACCCAGCCATCTCTGTCATTTCTCTGTGCAGAAGTGACACAGCACAGTCTGTGTTACAGACTAAATGAGAGTAGCCGCAAATCAGTGCTCAAGAGACCAGGACTAAAAGATCATTCACCTTCCATCTGATAGCTCACCACACACAAAAGGCTTCCCACAAAAAAAAAAAAAA